>JAPMOQ010053333.1:289442-337343 GCA_026543055.1 Argiope trifasciata | reverse complement strand
ATTGTTTTATATCATAAAATATTATTCAATATTAAACATTATTATACAATATTTCGAATATTGTTTTATATCATAATATTTTATACAATGCATGCCTGCTACTAGGAAGATGAACATACTTGCGATACTAATCAATCTTGAATTTTTAATTACATTAAAAAACCTTTTTGAGGCTACGTAAGTGCATTTGGAGTAGAATATTTGAATTTAGAACCAAAACGGATGTCATTTAGTCGGATATTCTTCATCATCGCACTGATAGAAGGAATGATTTCGATTGAATTCACGCGCAACGTGTAGAAGGCGGAAATTTAACGGATTCCGGTATCGAATCTGAATGCTAGACTTCACCACCAAGCCCACCAGGTTCATGAAACTTGGGAAGAATTATTTCCCAGATTCAAAATATATTTTAAATAAAATTTCTAAAGTCAAGGTCATAAGTTGAAACTTGTCAAGTACGTTTCTCTTTCAAAATTTTTTCAAGAAGCAAAACTGTATATGATTTGACTTTTGACCTTGGGAAAAAAAAGTTGGAAATGCTAATATTGTGACCTTCTCTTCTGCAGATCTGTACCAATTTATACCAATTGTACTTTGGATTGTCCTTTGAAGAAAGGAAGACAAGAATTTATCCAAAGAATTTTATAGAAATGTAATAAAAGATTTAAGACATTAATCAAATAAGAATGATTACAAAATTTTATCCCCATTTAAAAATTATAGCATATTAAAAGTGGAAGTGAGGGCTTTCTGAATTATATACAAATAACGCTTCGTATAACTGTAAAATATAGAAGCTTTTGAACAAAGCAAAATAAGTTATTAATTTCAAAATGATACATATTCGTTTATTATTTGTTTCCCTCAATAATTTCACGAGCTCTAACAATTCCAATTATTTGGCCTTTATATACAGATAATGATGCTTCGTAAAACCGTAAAATATTGAAGCTTTTGAACAAAGCAAAATATGTCATTAATTTCAATACGATACATATCTTTTTATTACTTGTTTCCCTCAATAATTTCACGCTCTATAACAATTCCAATTATTTGATCTTTTTCAAATTTATATTTGAACTTTTCAAATAATATAGTAACAGCATGAAAAGCAATTGTATAATGTCCATTAGTATAACTGGTATTGGAAAATGTTTTACAATATCCTCTCAAACAGGAAAAGAACATATAATTTTCGTGAAAAAATCATATTCATAAACTATTATTTTCAAATATAATGCATTTATTTCATTATTTATTTATTTATTGAGCACTACCGGCATTTTTTCAATTATTGCGTGCATTCTAAAAACGCTTCCTTTGTAAAAATTTTATACTTTTCAAATGTATGTATTTTTAACAAAATGTTTACTTTCCAAAAATATTCCATTCACTATTTATTAACTTTCCCTAAGTTTATCATCATCCTCCATTTACTTGAGCAATAAATACAGAAGACACAATTTATTGTATAATCTCATAGAAGAAAAAGAAATTACTGGGAATTTATCATTCGTAAAATCAAACAGAAATGCTCCCATACAGAAAAAAACCAGTGATTTCACCAGACATTAGGCAGAAAATATATCCTTCAACTTTCGTGACTTATTTTCATTAACTTAGCGGAGCTTTTCGGATCGGCAGATCATCGATTACATAGCTTCATCGATTTCAAGAGTTGAAGCGATACGAAGGAGAATCGATTAATCTTGATATCTTTTTTTTCCTATTTTACAGATTTCTTCCCTTTCAAACTATGACATGACTATTAAATGTTTTCTATACCAGTAGAAAAGTTGAATGAAGGACCTTGATTCTCATGAGAGATTTTTTACCACACTGTACGAACTTGTACTAGCCCAATTTTTTATATTCTAGCAAAGATAAATGATGGAATCATTGATTGGCTCTAAATCATTCTTTTATGTCTATTTTTTTCCCCTCGAGAACTCGAGATCACTCAGTTTTCGAGCAGATTAAGATAAATTTTCTGCTATTCCTCATTTATTTGAATAATTATAAGAAATATAAAACAAAAAAGAGTGTAAATGAAATGTAAATAGAGAGCCATCTATTAAATTAACAGCCAATGAAATTTTTTTTTAAATGAGATCTACTATCGCAAATTTCAAGTTATCATTTGAGAAAATTATTATTTCTGACAAAGTTTTAGATCTCCACCGATTTTTATACGAAAAAAATCAATCGTTTTTCTAAATATCGACGCATGCGTAATCTAATAGTCTCGTGATTGTTTCAAATCGGTTTAAACTGGTTCATAACTTAAATTATGACAATTTTAAGAATTCAGAAAATGCATAATATAGAAATCAAGTTTGCTTTTATTTGGCGATACATCGCCAAATGTGACAACCTTCTGCTTTATTTTCTAATAAACCTATTTTATTTAATTGAAATTAACCTTGACCTAACAATCTTCATCAATCACACAAACAATACTTTAACTTGTTTTATTTTTTAAAAAACGTTGCTCGAGTTAGGTAATAACACTGATTTTAAAGGGAAAAACTACAACCGCAGACGATAGATAGTTCAACATCTATTCAGTGAAAGCCGACTCCAAAATAAAACTACATTAGCAGACGATATATATTTCAAAAGCTATAATGTGAAAGCCAACTCCAAAATAATAAAAAAAAGAAGATAAATCACCAATTTGTTGGCTATACATTTTCTGGCTTAAACAGTTTGTTGCCTATGGATTTTGAGGCTTCCATTTATTTCTTTGAGGTTTTCATTTTGAGGTTTCAATTTATTGCCTACATATTTTGAGGCTTCAACAATCTGTTGCCAACGAATTTTGATGCTTCAACAGTTTGTTGCCTTCAAAGGGCTTCGAAAACCACAAGCGAATAAAACAACAAGTTCTCACAAGATAATAATAAGAAAAAATTAATATGTACCCAGTAGAATGTCTTTTTGCTTATTAAATGTATTTAAATGGTTTTATAATTACAAGTCTTTAAATAAGATTCTTAAGGCCTTAAATAAGATGCCATGAACAGCTGTTGAAATGCTGCTGTATTGAAGCATTCTATAGAACCTGTGCTGGTGAAATAAAAAAAAAGCATAACATAAAAATACAATATTTTCTCAATTAAATGCACCGATGAAGAATTAACTACAATGTTCGATTTGTACACATTATGAAATTTAATACTAGCTGATACTCGGCGCTTTGCTGCCACAAAAGAAATGATCTTTTAAACATCGTTTGGAATTTGAAATAATTATCTAGTTTAATTAAGAATGATTGGAAGAATGATATTTATTTTCTTGCCGGCAATGAATACATTCATTGAAATTGAAGGATATATAAAGAAGAAGCATAAGTTGTATTTACTCTATTTTTATCATTCTATTCTACAGATAGATGTTCATTATTATGTATTAGATATGTGTTTTCTTTTAGAATTGTAAAGCTTGGTGTTCTTTCAGAATGGTAATGAAAGAAACTATTTATTATATCTCGCGATTCGTTTAATATTCGTACAGTATTATCAAGTTTAATATTAGAAAATGAGATTAAAATATTGTCTTTTAAAAATGATTAAACATTGAAAATTTGTTTATACGATAAAATCTTTAATATAGTTGAAAAGATAATTTTTTTTTGAAAATTAAAATGGTGCAAAATTATTTGTACTATAATATTTTCGGAAGTTACTGCAAAAAACGCTAAAATTTTATTAAATGTTTAGTTAAAATTCCAAACCCATAGGATTGGTTTCCTGAAAACTTTCTCGCACACTCTCTAATAAAACTATTACCTCATAGAAAGACTTACATAGCATTTACGTACAATAGCTCCAAAATATTAACGTTTAGCTTGAATTTAGCATCTTTACTTAGTCTGTTGTCTCCTTGGCGAGTTATTTGGTGGTTAATAGATGCGGTAAATAGATCTGAAAACATTTTTTACATTTTAAATTATTGTATTATGCCTATAAATTGTTGTATTATGCCTTCTGTGAAATGACTGCTTATTACTTGCAGTACATTCCGTAACTGCAAGTAATAAGTATTCAAAGTTTTATCGCAATCGGCTGAGCGATGCGGTCGCGAATCAGAGACATACAGACAAACATTCATTTTTATTCATATAGATTTATTGCACATTTATTCATTTTTCTCTGTTTGAAAAACAGAAAACATTCAGTAGTGCAAAAGAAACGCAAATTTGGTATTTATAAAAAAGAATAATTTTTTAATTAATTAAAATTTTAATTCAATCCTTGATTTCTGCACACCATAATGAATCCATTCTTGGGCGATAATAAATCGTGATATTTTATTTTTCTCAATATCTTCTGTGAAAATGAACGCAAAAAATCCAGGAAAAGTGAATAAAATTTTGTTGAACTTAAAATCTATATTACAAATAATGTATAAATTACAGTTATTCTATTAGAAGTAGCGTATTTAAAAACATGTCTATCTAACGTTAAAATAAAACTTTATTAATTAATTGCAAAATTAATTTCAAACAATTGGTACACATATACGTCATTTCATACTATAAAATGGAAAAACATATTTCGGAAAAAAAATCCGATGCAGGCTTTTTTTTATATTGAGTAAACTGTGCTTAAACTTGTTTGAAAACGAAACCTGTTGTATTCTCCAATTTATATCAAAGAAAATGTAAAATATGCAACAGAACATGGTAAATAACCAATAAAAATAAAACCAATTTATAAGGGTTTTTTTTTGATACCCTAAATGAAGCATACATAATGTTCTTTCTCCTACCTTAATGTTCCTTATATTGAGTAAACTGAGCTTAAAATTGGTTGAACAAAAAAGCCTATTGTATTTTTCGATTTATATCAAAAGTTGCAAAATACGCAACCGTAACATGGTGCTCAAATAACTATTTAAAATAAAACTAATCCATGGGGTGAGGGGTTATAATCAAAATGAAGCACACTTAATGTTATTTATCCCTCCTTAATGTTCCTTATATTGAGTAAACTATGCTTGTTTGAAAACGAAACCTGTTGTATTTTCCGATTTATATCAAATGTGTAAGCTAAATACGCAACAGTATCATGGTACTCAAATAACTATTAAAACCAAAAATAGTTTTTTCTTTTTTTGATAATTAAAATGAAGCATACATAATGTTTTCTTCTTCCTTGGTGTTCCTTATATCGAATAAACTGTGCTTAAACTTGTTTGAAAACGAAACCTGTTGTATTTTCCTATTTATATCACAGAAGTTGCAAAATACGCAACAGTAACATGCTACTCAACTAACTAATAATAATAAAAAAAAACCATGGGGTGAGGGGTTATAATCAAAACGAAGCACACATAATGTCCTTTCTGCTTCCTTAATATTCCTTATACTGAGTAAACTGTGCTTAAGCGTGTTTGAAAACAAACCCCGTTGTATTTTCCAATTTATTTTAAAGAAGTTGCAAAATACGATACAGTAACATGGTACTCAAATAACTACTAAAAACAAAACTAATCCATATTTCTGTTGTTTTTTATTTAGATCATCAAAATGAAGCATACATAATGTTCTTTATATTGAGTAAACTGTACTTGTTTGAAAGCGAAACCTGTTGTATTTTCCGATTTATATCACAGAAGTTGCAAAATACGCAACAGTAACATGTTACTCAAATAACTAATAAAAATAAAACTGATCCATGGAGATAATCAAAATGTAGCATACATAATGCTCTTTCTCCTTCCTCAAAGCTCCTTCCTTCCATTATCTCAATGGGCTCTTGAAGACGCATTACCCGTCATTTTTCACTCATGAGAACCATTTGGCAAGCAGAAGTGGGTATACATTTGAAGCAATCAGTAGAATTGCCGTGAGCGTGCTTGGATTTTTTTCGATCGTGTGGTCAAATACACTCAGTGAAACGCAATAATGGTTTTATAGCGAACATCTTCAATGGTTTCAAGAAATAATAAATAACTAAGTTGGTGAAGGAATACAATGAGAAACTGAGAAAGCTATTTGAAGTTTTGAATAGCGTAGAACATTTTCATTTCAGAGCTAAATACCTCACATTACTGACGAAAACTGTTCCATTAACTGCTCTGATTCCTCAATTTGTGGAACAAAATCGCTTCAAAATTGTGTATTTTTTGTGAATATTTTAAGACTATATATATTGGAGAATTGAAAAAAAAAATTTTTTTTATCTTTCTATAAAATATTTTTATAAAGTTTTTTATCATGAGAAACTAAATGGCCAGAGAAGCCAATTTGAAGCAACGAATAAAAGAACAAAAAGAAATTTAGATTCGTTATTTGATGTCATGAAAACTATAAAACCCAGCTCAGTATCTAATGAACGAGTATTTTCGAATTCAATTTGTGGATCGAAATCGCTGCAAAGTTGTGTATTTTTTTGTGAACATTTTAAGACTATATTATATTATATATATATATATATATATTGAAAAATTGTAAAACACATTTTTTTTCATTTTATAAAGTATTTTTATATAGTTTTTTGATCATGAGAAACCCAGTTACCAGAAGAAACGAATTTGAAGCAACGAATAAAAGAACAAAAAAAAATTAGATTCGTTATTTGATGTCATGAAAACTATAAAACCCAGCTCAGTATCTAATGAACGAGTATTTTCGATTTCAGGCAATATTGTGTCTAAAATGAGAATAAGACTTAACCACTGTTAGGGGATATTTTATGCTTTTTAAAATCCTGTTTTCTTAGGAGAAATTAAAATTAGTGAAAATATTATTTAAAATTTTGGTTTGAGTTTTCGTTATTTTGTATTAGCAATATGTAATCCTTCATTTTTTTATATTTTGACTTTGATATTTTATGTAAATTAAATATTTTTCCCTGGGTTTTTTAATTTGAAAACCGGCTAAAACCGTTTTTTTTTTTTTTTTTTTTTGGAAATACTGAATTCGAACACCGGTTTTTCAAAAAGTCGGTATTTGTATAAAACCTTAAACGATGCTAAACTATGGGTAGATGAGAAGCCGGCAATCCTCTCTCCAAATTTTCGTACCACTTTGAATTAAGGAGATTTGAAGCAGATTTAATGTACTTCAAGCCAAAATACAATACATTGGACATCAAGTACTGTAAATCAAGTTTCAACGAACTCAGAATGAGAAGAGCCACATTAAGATCAAACTTCCCCCGCCATTTATAAGAAAAATCAATCAATAAAAGTAATGCTCCAAAAATGGCTAGTAATTTTGGAATAAAAATGGAACGGACAAATGTTCTTTAGCAAAAAATGGCTAGTAAATTTGGAATAAAAGGGGAAAGGACAAGTGTTTTTAGCAAAAAATTGTAGTAAATTTGGAATAAAAGTGTAACGGACTAACTTTTTTTTAATTAAAAGCCAGTTTAGCTCTGCCGAATTTACTGAGGGAAGCCACCATCTTTATAGAGCATGCTTTGTTCTTCTCCTAACTCAAAAGATTTCGGTGTGAACACAATAGCTTCTGCACAGTATTGAAACAGCCATTAACTATGCTGCTGAATATATGATTACAATGTCCTAGCATTTAATAAAACCCGCTCTTAATCTAATGCAAGAATGACTTCTTATAGTAGTATCCAACAGTCTATCTTGGCAAAGAACCCGTAATTTCCTTTTCTAACAAGATTTCGCTGTGCACACAATAGCTTCTACACAGTACTGAAACTGCCATTAACTATGCTGCTGAGTTTATTTTTGCAATCTCCTGGTAATTTGTTAAGAGAAGCCACCATCTTCTTTGCAGAGCATGGTTTGTTCCTTTACTTACTCAAAAGATATAGGTCTGCTCACAATATGTTCTGCACAGTATTTAAACTGCATTAACTATGCCGCTGAGTGTATTTTTATAATCTAGCATCAAAGGAAACGCGCTCTTAATCGAGCACAATAACGACTTCTGAGAGTAGTGTCCAACAGTTTATCCTTGCAAAGAATCCGTAAAACAGAAAACATTTTTGATAAATAAACCTTTGCTCTCGGCGAAATGTGAAGGTGAATTCTTCGTTAACTAGTTTCATTCCTTGTTCTCCTTCAAAAGAGAAACAGAGTAATCGAATTAAACAGCTTCAACAACAAATGGAGGCTGTTTAATTCGATAAAAGATTCGGTTCTTTCGTTTTTCCTGGACTCATGAACAACGAAGGCGAATTAAAAATCCCCAATAGACAGCAGCCTTTTGATCCACTCGAGCTTCAGAAACGACATTTTATTTTTTCAGAACGAATTTTAAAAATCGCTTAAATACCATTCTTTTTGAATATGGTATATTATGTATATACCATACATTTTTTTATTTTATATATGTACGTGGATATTTTGTGGGGTTTTTCATAGTCTCCTATTTAAAATATTTTTGCTTTAGTTTATACAATTTTATCGTTTTATTTTTTTCTGCATTATATATTTTTTATTTATATTGAAGGCATTTTTCAAGCATTACTTTTATCAATTGATTTCTTTTATTAATGGCAAAAGAAATTTGAACTTGATGTAGCTGTTTCCATATCCGTTGTTTCTTCCATTAATCAATTGGATTATTTATTTATACCCATTCGTCTATAAGAATACTATCTTTCATACTATCTGTAAACTTTCCTTAAATATTAGAAAGAAAAATTATATATTCCATTAGACCATTTATCCATTCATCTTAGCAGTATTTGAATGAGGTTTTTATTGTAATTTTCTGAAATAATCTGCATATCACGAAAGATTATTTGAAGGGCAAGATCAGAGAATAAAAAATGAATTAACTTTCCTAGATCTTTTAAAAATGACCAGATTATACATTAAGGTATACTTTAAGGTTTTTTAAATATAATTTTAACTTTAAAAATCCAGTTTTTTCAGAGTAGGTCATTAATATACTTCAAACTCATTTCAGTAAGAAAACCCCCTATTACACTAATTATTAATTAGTTAATATTTAATGAGCTAATTAGTATAATTTTTGAAACATAATATCTTACAAATCTAATTTCTACAGAAAAACAATTCGGGTTGAAAATTATACCATGTTGTCTGCCTCAATCAAGTTAAAAATGTAAAGTTTTTTTTAAACAATTTTTTCGTCAGCGACAAATAGAAAAAGGGAGATTTTTTCTGTAATTTTAACTTTTAAATAGCTATTAAAAATTTCTATAAATATAACTGATTGAGGCTCAAAACATCCTTTGTTTCATACAAATTATTTTAATATATAAATGATTGTATTCAGTTAATTTCATGTTGAGTTATGATTGTTTGAATGAAGCAACATAATGGAAAAATATTCTTCATAAAATTAGTTTTTAAAAAACTGAAACTAGAGATTTTACTGAAATTAAGAAAAAAAATTCCTTCCTCAAGAAAATTCCTTTTAATTCGCGAAATATTCCGAACATTGACAACATCTTGGTATCGTTTGAAACTAAAGGATCCGAGAACATTTTAAAGCAATAAAAAAATATTCGATATTTTGAACGGTTTTCGTAGTTGCAAGTGTGTACGTACACTTTAATTGACGTGCTAAAAAATTTGATAAAAATTAGGCCCTTCGACAACTATGCAAAGTTGCATTCTTTTACAATACTAGGGCATACGCGATCTTATTCATCACTTGTAACACAAAGGCAAACTTTGAATTCATCGGCAAAGATCTAGATCAGAGTTTCCCAAACTTTTTTGTGTCGTAGACCCCTTGCCATGTTTTTCCGTATTGAATAGACCCCCTACTTACCTGATATTGATTTCCTGTAAATTTCTAACTGTAGTAAAGTTTACTGTTAAAAACTTAAAGTAAAAACACATGTTAATTTATACATTTATTAATTGAATTTAAATTTATACTACTCAAAATAAAATTTCGTATCTGTTATGTAAAATCTATGTAACATGAAATAAACATAAAATAAACTAACATAAGCAAAAAGTCAATATTTTTAATGAGAAGGATGAGCCAGATGCTTTAACAATAAATTATCAACATTTGGGGGTCAATTTTGTAAGGGTTAATCTTAAATCTCCTCGGCTAATGATGTCCAGTCTGTTTCTTTTATTCGTTAAGAGATTAGTAACAGCGCTAAACCCCTTTTCCACTAGGTATGACGATGGAAAGGAGTCATAATAATCAACACTGTACAACAACATAATAATCAACACTGTACTGTCTACATTTCTGTTTAGATTCGGACATGGCATCAGTCATCTATGGGCAAAATAAAATTATTTAAATAAGCTTACAGCTTACACAATTTTATAAACATATATAAAAAAAATTTTACTTCATAGGTACTTTTATGAATAATGTAAATGTTTTGATATTACAAGATAGTATGATGTGAGTAAATAGGTACTATCAATGTATGTGTTGAGATTTACTATCGTGGATCCCCATTTTCATTTCATAGACCCCCAAATTTTTTTTTCGCTGACGTAGACCCCTTGCAGGTTGTCATAGACCCCTAGGGGTCGATATAGACCACTTTGGGAATCACTGATCTAGAGTATACTGTTTAAATCAATTCGTCACTTTTTTCAGGCATAATGCTAATCAAAATCAGAGCTAAATATATGGGTCGCCATTTAGTATATTGTTGTATGAAATCTAAGCAACCAAAGAGTTTCAAAAAATGCCTCACCACACATTTATAGACATTTACCTTGATGATGAACCGCATGAGTTTTACCAACTTAAAATAAATAATGTTGAATATTAATGTTTCTATCTCGATTAAAGCAGTATTTGTGCATTAGCGTAAGAGTAACTTAAGTCAAAATATTCATTCTTGTATCACATGTATAACACCTCATTCTTCCTGGAAGAGTAAGGACCACATGTATGGTTATTTTATAGGTTATAATGTATGGTTATTTTATCTAATACTATAATACGAGGAATGGTTGCCAAGTCGAAAATCGCCCCAGAATTAATAAACTCCGGTAAACTTGGGGGTCTGGGGTTTTTGGCCACGAGGAATCGATTGGCGCCGGTTTTGAAGCGCTACGGTCGAGCAGTTAGGAGTTACAGATAGGATATTTTCAAACTTTATTAGTTCGCCATAATGGCTACTTAAATTTTCAAGCGGTAACGTGCTGCCGTCTATAGCCAATATGGCGAACTAATAAAGTTTTATGTTTATGCTGTTATAGGTTTATAATATGTTTCTTATGTATGTATATATGTTTAGTTTTTCTAAATAAATTTGTCAAAAATATTGAACGTCAACACACTTCAATCTTTACCTTTACTTTACCTTTGTATAGAATAGTTCCCTTTCCAAACTCTAACTTTGTTTAGAATAGTTTACAATGGTGCACTTTAACCGGTTATCTTTTCACCAATGGTTTCACAAATTTTCTTATGGCATATATTGTTTTGATAAATCACAATTGAAAAGTTAAATCTTCGAGTAAGCTTCGATACCTGTTTTCTCTGAGCGGAGCTCGGTCCCCCGCTGGTAGGTATAATGTATGGTTATTTTATAGGTATAATGTATGGTTATGGCATGGTTATTTTATAGGACGGTTCACAATCATAAAACGTCCTATAAAAACTCCCAGAAGTCAGCAGGAAATCGAAAACGACATTCGTATTCTTCTAAAACTACAACATGCATTACCATTACAGCATAAGTTGTCAACGTATTCAATCGTTTTCTGTTATCCAGATGGTTATTCTTTAAGAAAGCCCACAGATACACGCAATTAATTTAATTTCTTGTTCTACAAAGCAAATAATTTGATTTTCTTGTTGCCTGAGATATTTTAAATGCTAGATATTTCTAATTTCTATTCTCTTTATTATAAAATTGAAATTGAAACTATCGATCAAACAAAATGAGCAACATTTCTTAAGATTAAAAAAATTCTTTGAACTCACGATGATCTTATGATGTACCACCAGGCAAATTTTTACATGCGACAGCTTCTTTATTTTTAATGAATTTTGCATTTTTGAAATAAATGTTTTCATTTTAATTTGTGTGTAACTAAATTTAAAAATAAGCATATTTTTGTAGTAGAAACGCGGGATTTCGTATGCGCCTAAATGAATGGAAAAAATACACGCAGACAATTTTTTTATAAAAAATAATAATTTAAACTTCGTAATGGTTTTTATTTTTCCCCTATACAGATGCCAAATTGTTTTCATACCATTGTTCACCTTCTCTAATGAAAATTTTAACAGTAAGTATTCACCTAGGTGCAATATCTGGAGGAATAAAAACTTGTTTAACTTTTTTTCCAAAGACCCTGCATAAGCGATTCGAGCTAAATACATAATCGAACTAGGAAACTTTTTGTATTCGTTGAAATGTCTACATTTTTGATGATCGAAGTACAGGGAAGTTTAGATTCAAATATGTTTTGGTAATAAATTATGTGTTATTGTTGTTTGTAATGACACTTGTCATTGGCAAGCCCGCTGACTGAAAAAAAACCACTGCAATTCAATCCCAATTTTGAATGTCGTACATTTTCAGTAGCGCCATCTAGGGTCAAAAGTACGAGTTAGCCACTCACGCGTCATAACTCTTTTTACGAGGTGGACTTCCTTCATACATTTCATTCACTCATCCACAGATCGTAATTTAGACCTGGATGAGACAACGATCACCTCTAAACCAGTACCCTCAATGGTATTACTTTCCACTCTCGACATGGAGGACTTTGTGACCACGACAGATTTATACGCGCGCCAGTCACCACACACACGGACATTCTTCGACCGGTGGGTTTCGAACTCATAGCCTATGGGAAGCGAGTCCAACGCCTTACCAACCAGGCTATCTCGGCCAATTAACTGTGTTCTTTATATTAATGAATATCCTTTATAGCACTTAATTGATGTCTAACTATTTTTAGCCAAGATCAAAATATTTGCTTATGTATATTCTAAAATACTTTCTTGATCACCTACAAAAAATAACATTTTTGTAAGGTTATATTTATATATTTTAAAACATTTAGACAGTCAAATTCTAATTCCACCAGTAATAAGCTTGCCGCAAATCTCTGAAATTTTTTCACACAATTTATAAATAAAACATTCAATTTCTTTAAAAAAATCACCATTTTTTTACCTGGGTACGTGCGATGTATGCCACCGCTGGCGATTCAATTTCGGTCACCCTTGATATATTTTTAGCTCAATTGAATGGATTGACCCTGCAGCTTCATTTGTCGTGTCCTTCAATATTAGTGCACTTTTTCAACCAATTTCAGCCGATGGTTTTTTAAATAATTCAGTTATTTCTTTGAGCGCAGTCACGGAGAACGCTCCTCTCCGTTAGTATCCCAGTAAAAAACAAGGCTTAGCAGATGGAACGAAAACTTAGACCTCGAAATATTATCCAATTTACTGACCCTATTATGAAGCAGTGCTGAAGATACTTTTAAATGAAGCAGGATATATGAACAGGCGATAAGGTTATATCTACAGAAGAATTTTCGATGAAAGTTCGCATTCAACTGATTCAGATATGTATGTTCAAATACAATTAATTCTTCTAGTGATAATGCATTCTACAAAATTAATAAAACATATTGATATACCAAGAGAAATACGTATAAAATTTATAGGTTGATATTTTTACTAGTTCTTAACCTATATGTTTAAAATGTGCTATGAAAGTCACACGAGCAGATAAAAAAAAGGGTCAATTTTACCCATTGGCATATTTTTTCATATAATTGCGGAATTTTCCCATTACATTGTTTTCTATATACCTTCGTACACTGGAAAAAATAAAATATGATTTAAAATTTAAAAGTAATGTGCTTTTTCAAGAATACTGTTTGTTGTAACATGTAATTTGAGTAGAAAATGTATGTTTCAACGCAATTACTTTATCCAACGATAATATATTTTGAAAAACTTCTAAAACATACTTATATAATCAACAAAATTATCTGCAGAATATATTGGCCGATTTTCATACTGACATATGTAGAGATTTAATTAGCGGCCATTACTATTCCATATTTAGTTTCATTTTGTTGTAATAGATGGCACCATGAATTCCATTGAATATCACTTATCCAAAGTCTAAGACGCGTGACGTCAAGTTTGAGAAAAAGCGAACTGTGAGCATTCGCTCGACTGACAGAGAGAGAGAGAGAGGGGGGGAGGGTCGTTCGATTCGATAGTATGAATCTTTAATATGCAACAGTGGCACACAGTTTTGCCATGAAACACTTGATTAGGCTTCACCCTTGGTGGCATCTAAAGGTGATACTTTTTTGTATTGTAAATAGCCTGTTCTGTCATAATTCTTAATGTCTTTTCTGTATTCTTTGCTGTAAAAAATTTACAGTTTTCATTTAAAAGCTTCTCTATAATCAGTGACCCTAGATACTGATCTAAATGAGGTAGAATGGGCATTTTGTCCCATCCAATTAATACATCTATTCATTAAAAAATTTGAGTGTAAGAATCTGTCTCGTAGACCACTCGTCCCCAGTTAAGTCTTAAAATTTCACCTCCCCTGTTAAAGATTAAAAGAAGATCATGGCTTACAGGTACAGATGTAGAGAGGATATGTACTTAGAAAAATAAATTGTACAATCGTACACAAAGCTTCATAATTAAAGGCGACCCAAAGAATCCAAGTATCCTCTTTTTTTCTACAACCGTCTTATTAGATAGTTTCTTTGATATATATGCAACGAATTTCGTAACTTGTCTTGTTTCGTATCATCATGTGATCTTCAATATGTGGACCATACTTAGCAGCATTCCTCACTTCTAAGCATAATAGTTGAAAGAAATAACTTCTTTTTCTACATTTAAATAAAATTGACTTTTGAGAGTTATAAATAAAAGGGGGTGCAATTTCCTTTCCGATAATGAAGTTTTCCTTGGGAATGAATAATTGCTCTCTAGAGAGTGAAAATTCTGAGCATTGCTGCACGAAGAGGAATATATATTAAAGACAACATCCCCAGGTGGGAACATTAAAAGACCTTTGCAGAGGCAGTTATTTCTAGAAAATTTAATTAACTCTCAAATAAAAAATTTGAAGCGTTTCCAGGTAATTTTTAAAATTCCCAAATCCCCACCTAATACTTTGGATAAAAGGAAAGGAAGAAATAATCTCTTCTGAGCATTGCTGCACGAAGTGGTATATATATTAAAGACAACATCCCCAGGTGGAAACATCAAAAGACCTTTGCAAAGGCTGTTAATTGCAGAAAATTTAATTAACTCTCAAAAAAAAATTTGAAGCGTTTCCAGGTAATTGTTAAAATCCCCGAATCCCCGCCTAATTCTTTGGATGAAAGGAAAGGACGAAATAATTTCTTCTGAACATTGCTGCATGAAGTGGAATATATATTAAAGACAATATCCCCAGGTGGGGACATTAAAAGACCTTTGCAGAGGCAATTAATTCTAGAAAATTTAATTAATCTACAAAAAAATTAAGCGTTTCAAGGTAATTTTTTAAATCCCCAAATCCCCGCCAATTATTTTGGATTAAAGGTGTTCTTCCCTTCATAGTCATAGGCACTTATTATTTAAAAAAATATCACTGTTTGATGATTTCGTATTTTATGGTATATTGATTAGAAAGAAAAGAAATGAAATTTTTAAAAAATCGTATTACTCGTTTACATTTTTTATATTAAAGTCGTCTTATTTGAAATTTGACGTTCATAATTAATGATAATGAACATAATTAATGATAATAATTATGAATAAATGTTCATAATTATTTTTTCTTTCACTGTCTGGTGTTCGAGAGTTCAAATTCCTGTACAATTTTGCGATCTGGATGACAACTGATTACTCAGAAGAATAAAATCTATTCATTTATTTGAATTTTGATTTCGTACAATTAGTGTAATTGCGTAGAGAATTTGAAGAAAGATTCTAGTTGAGTTTTGCTTTGTTGTCTTAACGTCCCATTTTGAAGCAACACTATTTCTATTGTGGAACGTCCTCATAATTTTGAATCGCGTTCAGATGACGAGGACGACACCTCAGCTGGCACCTCCCTCCCCTCTCCAAACTTCCACACCAGCGGGGATTCAATTTGAGATACTTTTTATCTAAAAGAGATTGAGACAATTAAACAGCGACAACACAGACACCAAGATTTTTCTCTCAAAATAATGGCTATCAAATTTTATTTAAATTTAACCTAAAGAATACAAAACAAAACTATATTTATATAAAGATAATCAAACAATATTACATAAAATTATTTCTCATTTCATCAGTAAAATTATTTTGTCCTACTTTTACCCTTTCTTTATACTTCTGACATCTTCCTTTTAATACTTTTTTACATTTCTGAGATCCTGCTTTTGCCACACAACGTTGAAAATTAAACAAATTCGAAAAGTTAATCATTTGCGAAAACTAAATCATATAAATTTTATAAAAATCTGCCTCATTAAGTGCATCTATAATTATAATAAAGCTCAGTGTGTGTGTGTGTGTGTGTGTTGGCGTTCTACAGGCCAGACCGTTGGACCTACAGCTACCAAATTTGGTACATGTATACCTTGGAGGTCGGGAATGTGCACCTCGGAGCCCTTTTTTTTGAATTTTTAATTAGAATTTGAATTAATTAAAATTCAAGCGAAATTTCGACGTTTTTCCGCTATAACTTCCGAAATTATTATCGGACAAACATGATTTTAACATCAATTTAAAGATAAAAAAAACTTAGCTTTCTAATGGTATCAGTGTTTTAATGTATAACTCAAGCTTCTATTTTTAACGAATTTTTAAAGAAATATTTTAACCATGTTTTTTTAGCACGTGACTGGATAAAATAAAATAAAACAATGCCGGAAGTTCAAATGAAAAACAACAACTATCATTGTAAATCAAATCTAAAGAAATACAACTTTCAGCACGTGACTGGATAAAATAACATAAATATAAAATGTGATATCTTCTATAAAAATAAATGCAAGGCAAAGGATTCTAAGAAATCATTTGCAATATTTATATCATTAATTACATAAATTATCTTTATTTACAGTAAACCTGATTGAATTTAGACAGGATATGCATTGAAATCCCGACTTAATGGCATATTTCTATAATCGTTTGCAATATCTGTATCATTAATTCTATAATTTTTCCCTTTTTCGCTTTCTTTAAAAAACATATTTAACATTTTGTCAATATCACCGAAAAAAACATTTTTAATATTTTGGAAGCATAATCGATAAATTATTAGAGCATTGAACTCAAAAAGTTTTTCCGAATAAAGTTCCCGACTTTTTAACTACTAATAACTGAATCTTTCAACTTAAACTATTTCTTAAATTTTGACTAAAAAATTTATGATTTAATTGGAAATTTTAGAACGCATTACTCATGGCGAACCAGCTGGTCGCCAAAGGCGGCTAGTTGAATAATAAATTAGAAGATAAATGAATAGAAAAAATTACATTAGTAAATGTGTGTATTCAAAAAGTGTTTTTTAACGTTTTATTATAATATTTTTATTTTGTCTAAATCTTTTAAGATATCCGACAACATTAAAAACGCTGCTTATCGACCACATTGGCGAATTTTATTGTTATTTTTTACATTTTAGACTTTCCTCTTTCCAAAACAACTTATTTTTTCTAGAAAAAAAAGCCTGACCTATTATGCAGGGAAATTTTAAGCAAAACATATTTTTCCGCTAAAATTTATTTTTAACTTCAATTTTCTCAGAACATTAATTTTCATAAAAATTCTCCACCATTAACATAACATCTAAAAAGATAGAGGTATTTATATAAAATATTTCAGAGTGTGTTTTAAATGATACGGTCAATGAAATGAACCAAAATGTGTATTTTTGGTGAAATACTGTTAAATTTATAGGTGTTTTTAGAAAAATTAAGCTGCGAATTTATGAAAAAATTGCACATATACATATATTTTTACCCATAACTTCTTTGCATCTCAATTTTCTTACATTTTGGTTCATTTCATTCATCATTATATTCTATAATTTTCGTGCAAAGAAAAATAGGATTGCTGCATTACAATTTTATGTAGAATTTTAACCGTTTTGGTTCAATTTCATTAAAATTTACTCCAAATTTTTCTATTTCTCAAAATATATAATATTTCCCAACATTTTATTTTGTATTTATAGTGTTTATAATTGACAATACATTCAAAAATCATAAATAGTTTTTAAAAAATCCAATTTTTCAAAAAGTTTCTTCAGAATGTAGTCGGATTCCTTTACATTTTTAAAAATTAATTTTGAATGCGAATGCACTGGTCTTTCCCAATCCAAAGAACAACAAACATTCATCTTTTTCAGGAAAGCAAATTTGGTTGAATGAAACATTTACTGAACCGTTCTAATAATCACAAGATGTACATTTGAATTTCGTACTGTCTACCACAACCCCAATTAGCATTTAATAAAACGAAATCCTTCCAACAGAATCGGATATTTTCAAGTAGCCGGGGCAGGTGCATTTTCTTACGAGGGCAGTCAGCAATCGCAGTTGGGAGGGAATCAATTGTTCGGAGTTTTAGAGTTTTGAAAGGAACGAACAGCTTTATTGAAAGCAGATGTTTCAATAAATTTATTTTATAATATTTCTGCTTTTAACATAATAAGATAATTCTGAAGTAAAAATAAATTTCGAAGAAATATATTTGGTTTTTATTTTATCTTTAGTTAATATTAGCATTTGTTTTATTTCTATTATTTGAATTTTTAAGAAGCAAAAAATATTTACTATTCCCATCATTTTTAAGAAATTATGTTTTTATAGGATGCATTTATTCATATATGAAATTAGAGCAAGTCAAATGATCGTTAAATTATTTGTATTTTGATGTATATGTACGAAAAACTATCAAATAATGACAAATAAAAAATTAAACCTAACATAAAACAATACATTTAAAAGTATAAGCATATACGAAAAATATATAACAAATACAGTTTAATAACAAAAAAACAACTAACGTAAAAACAATTTATATACATTGCACACCGATAATAAAACAAAAAAAGCAAAGCAAATCCGGTCAAATTCATTTTATTTATTGATTTAAGATTGAGATAGCTACAACAGTATTATACACATCATTTTTAAACTTTTAATTTAAATTAAAACACAGTTTTCAACAATCACGCGCGAGATTTCAACGCCAGTTAGCGTAATGCACATGTCTGACTTTCCTACGCCAGTTGGAGTAACGCAATGCAGATTAGAAATTTTTTTTATTCCCTTTATTCGGTTTTCTTTTAATTAAAAAGTACTTCAGACTGCATCCGAATGATCGATTCATTTACAACATTTGATTTTAAATACATCAAACACAAAGAAAATAAATAGAATCGTTTGAAATAATCGATCGAAATTCTGCTAACCCTAACCTCATTTCTGTTGGGGGAAAATAACGGAGCCTTACCCATCTTTGGCGGCATTTGGCTCCAGCTTTTTGGCGCGGAAGTAAGTTTTTAATTAATAAAAAATGAACCACTGAATGAACCGAAATAAAAAGTAGCTTATGTTCTATACCTGACTATAATCTGTCTTTGTCCTAAATTTCATTCAATTCCATTCAGCGGTTCTAGAGTGATTGAGTAACATTCGTTTTAACTTTCACATTTATAATATTAGTATAGATGGATTAAACATCTAAAATAATTTTATTTTTTAGCACTGTAAATGACTACAATGCTCTTCCTATTAACGTAATAGAAAATCATTCTTTCTCGGTCCAAAATTGATTGAGATAATCTGATATATATTAAAACTACTTTTTAAAAGCTTTATAAGACTACATATTTATTTTTTTATTTAATAATCAATTCATATGCGTTTTAAGGTATCCGACTATTTTCGAAGAAAAAATTTGAAAAAATTAATTTTTTAAATACTATTTAAAACTATGGATTTTAAATATATTGTTAATTATAAAACAAAATACTATAGATACAAAAAAATTATTTGGAAATATAAATTTTGAGAAAGAAAAATTTGGGGTAAATTTTAATGAAATTTAACCAAAATGGTTAACACTCCACACAAAATTGTACTACAGCAATTCTATTTTTCTTTGTATACAAGTTTTAGAAAATAATGATGATTGAAATGAGCAAAAATCTAAGAAAACGTTTGAGATTCAAAGAAGTTATGGGTAAAAATAGACGTATATATGCATTCTTTCCATAAATTCGTAACTTAATTTTTCTAAAAACACCTATAAATGGAAAAGTATTTCACCAACAATAAAACTTTTGGTTCATTTCATTGCCTATATTATTTAAAACGCAAGCTGAAATTTTTATTTTCTGCTTTTTCTGTTTTCTGAACCTTTTGAAGCAAGAGCTGCATTAGATTAAGATGTAACAAGCATTCAATAATAAAAGGTATCTAAACCAACATATAAGTTAATAAATACTAAATGGAGTATTCTAGCAACCAATTTCCGTAATACAAGAAAGTTATTTTAGTACTTGATATACGAGTTTACTTAACTTCCTAATTAAATGACGAATTTCATAGCTTCCTAATTGGAATGTTTACTATTATTTTAATTCCTTTAGTAATAATACGTTTCAAGTGACCTTTTTCATTTTAAATTATTAGATACTTTTCACTTAATTGCAGATTAAAATTCTAAAATTCAATAATTCGATGCGCGTCTCAGACACGTCATTGTATGCGAAGTGGTTAAGATACATGCACACACTTGAAACTTCGAAATTCGTTCAAAATATCGAATGTGTTTATTGTTTCAAAATATTCCCTGATCCTTTAGCTTTCAAACGATGCCAAGATGTTGTCAATATTCGGAATATCTCTCCCGTTATAAGGATTCTTCTAGAAGTACTTTCACTAAAATGCTTAAAAACTTCAAAGGAAACTTTTGAGACCCAAAGAGGATTTTACTCTGAACCTTGAAGTGCAGAAAATCTTATTTTAATACCTTGAAATCGATATTCTCGATGAAAAAAATGTTCTCTTAAGTTATTTTTGATACCTGATAATTTGTTTATAATAACAAAAAAAAACATTAAAATTAAAACAGTATCTCTATATAAAAGGTGTCAAGTCATAAATATGAATTTTCAGACAATTTTATAGTTCCTCTCAGACATTCAAACAAATCATGAACCGATTTTCGAATGTGACAAATTTATTTAAAAAAAACAAAAAAAACGGTTTTTTAAAACCGAATTTTAAAAAAAAGTCAAGCCCTATACAAGTGAGACTACCGGATTGAGATATGCCAAAGATAGTAAGTCTTAAGAGATGGAAATGGCCCTCCAAAGCGATTGTGGGGTTGAATTAGAATCTTTGTTAAAAATTAAGCAAAATTTCTACTTTTCTGTCTGTAACTTCAAGAAATAATTTCTCTTTGGCACACTTAAAATGTAAAGAATTATCTTTTAATTGATAATTAAATAGTTGCTTTTTCATTTTAATTAATTTTAAACGATTTTAATTAACTTTGCATGGGTTGTGGTGACCTTGTGGTAAAGCTCATGGTTTGAGCTGGAGGATTGACACTCGATTCTACCGCAAAGCCACCGTGTAAATGGATTTGGCGCAAGCTAAATCCATTGGGACTAATGCTTCCGCATGCCGCACCATTTTAAACTGGGCATTTTCCCCAAGAAATGATGTTAAAATTCAGCTTAAATCGAAATTCATTTAGATGTTAGATGGCACAAGTAACCAATTTTCTTTGTAAATGTGACATCAGATAGCTTGATTCTATTAGTAATAATTTTAATGCATTCAATGCCTTTTGATTCATTTAGCTGCGAGAATTCGAGGGTTTATAAAGTGCACAAAATTTCATTCCCGATTATAACACGCAAAATTTTGTTTGTCATCTGACTATTTAAGTTTATTATCTTGTGGAATAATCTGGTTCAAGTGCGATCGTGACTCCAGGCTAACTCTCTCTAATAAACTCGCTTTCAGCACAACCCAATCTCTCACACCAAACCATTGTTGATGTCAGTTGATACGCTTTCTCATTAATTGTTTATTCTCTCAGTGGTTCACCTCCTTAGTACCAAGTAATTGCTCCAGGGAACAATAAACGAAAATCTATTAAATCGGTCTCTGCTTGACTAAGCATTGACCGATTTAACAGATTTTCGCCTATTAGACCTAACGACAAATGAGGAATTAAAAATTAGATTCAAGAATGGCTACCAAGAATTTTGACTGCAGAAGTCGATTTCACAACTGTATTAAGGATTATGTTTGATTGTTCAACGATTTCTTATAGTATTCCCATCTTTACATTTAGCAGAATGTGGATTTAGTGCTGTAGCAACATTGGAAACGAAAAAGAAATCGGTTCCATGTTACTGAACTCGGCGACTTACGATTCTTTTTAAGTGAAATCGAGCCTGGTATTAACAAGCTCCTTAAAACGCATCAAATTCTGCCTTCTCGTTAATTAAGTTAGAAATTCGATGTCTTTAAATTTTAATAAAAATACTTTTTAATATACAGTAAAAGCTTTTTATTCGCGGGGTATATGTTCCACAAATATGCCGCGAATACAGAAACCGTGAATACGGAATGGTCATTTACATGGGATTATAGGGGATACGTTCCTAGGAGACAAAATTATATATATATACTATATATAAATCAATTTAATTGAAGTTTTTCAATATTTTGATTAATTATCTTAAGGCTTAGGCAATGGTTTGAAGAATTTTGTCATTTTCTCTTGCTTGGTAGTTTTTAAAAGCTTCTTCCCTTCAGACGGATACGCAGCAGTCGCATCAGCAATTTGCCTCTTAAAAATAAGACTTCGTTCCATAGACGGATCAATGTTCATAAAGAAATCGCAAAGCTTATTTGCCATTCTTAAACCTTCACTAAGATTTTTCAAATAAAATTTCACGTTTCCAGTGCTTGTTGAAGCCTCTTCTTCAATGGGCTGTGAATTTAATATTTCCTGCAAGTTGGTTTCAGTCAGATATTCATTTCGCGATTCAAACAATTCCTGAATGTCACTTGATTCTATCTTTTCGAACCCATCTCGTCCTATTCCATTTGCGATTTCGGCTATGTTTGCAGTTGGCATTTAACAACATACTTTAAGCAAAGTTGTAATAAGATCTATTTTACTTTTTTTATGAGTCCATTTGACGGCATTTACAAAGGATATTGGGCTGGAATCCTTTTATTATGATGTATGTACTTATTAGATCCACGAATAAAGAAAGTTTTAGCCGAGAATATAGGAATTGGGTCGCATTTTTTAAATCCGCGAATAGTGAAAACGCGAACGAAGGAAGCACGAATAAGGAGCTTTTCCTATAATTAAGTATGCGTTTTGATTGTTCTCTGAAACTGTCTATTTATTTAGAAAGCAATAGTTTATTATGAATTACTTCGTATTATCAAAACCCCTGCCTGTCCTTATGACAGGTAAGCTAAAACTTTTTAAATAACGAAGAAATTCAGTAGCGTTTCAATTCCAACAATATTCTATCTATAAGTAATTTTTTTTTATTTAATTACTGCTTTTAATCCTGCATTATGTACATTTTTATGTATCTGGAGGGGGAGGAGGCGGTATAGAAATATTCACTAGAAAAGGGGGACACCGCTTCAAAAAAGGTTAGGAACCTCTGCTTTAGAGCTTATTATTGATTTGGGAGATTATCAAGGAATGCTTTCTTGTATTTCTTTCAAAATATGAAAACGAAAGAAAAACTATTTATATTTTTCCAAAAGCAAATATTAAAATACCTGACTTACCTTTATCTACATTTAGCGGAAAATTAAGAATTTGAGTTCTTCATGTCTATACTTATGAATGTTACTGGAAACAACTCATCATTGGATGAGATTCAAAAACTCATTTCTGAAAAATTCTTTAAAAAACGAAGCAAAATAAAACGTTAATTCAAAGTGATCAAGATACTTTTGTATCTCTGTTGAATGCCTTAGAAAATAGATATAAAAATAAACGAGCGTTAGTTGATACACACATATCTGAAATATTTCGATTAATAAACTTCATCATGAAAATACAACTCAAATTAGATCATTAATCGATACTTTTAGAAATCATATGAGATCTTTAAAAAAATCTGAAGTTTGATACTAATCCTTTATCTGATGCTATAATATTACATGTGTTAAATAATAAAATGGATAAGGAATCTCGAAGATTATTCCAATTAACGACTGAAGTTTCTACTTTAGAAGACCTTTTATTTTTGGAATTAATTTACATGCAGCTAGAATCTATTATTAAACCAGATTTCTCGGCAAAAAATAACCCAGCAAAAGATAAATTAACTTTCTATTTCTGTGGAAATCATAATTCCTCTAGAGTTAAATCTTTTTTATCCAAAAACAAGTAAAATAAATACTTCATGAATAAATGTAGTTTTAATCATCTATTGCGTAAATGTGATAAATTTAAAAAGGTATCAATTCCCGAAAGGAATAAAATTGTTAAATTGAACCATGTATGTAATAGCTGTCTGTCAGCAAATCATTCTAATTATTGCCCAAGTTATTTACTCTGTATAAACTGCAAAAACAAAAATATAACCGTTAAGCATAATATCCTAATACCCTAAGATAAAAGAATTACTGATCAGAAAATAAATTCTGCAGCGAGCGAAGCATCTGAGTCATGGGTCACCTTGACTTCCCAAAGCGATTCTGTCAGTAAAGGATTGCTCAATAATATGATTTTTATACATGGTCCAAAGGGGAAAGTAAACCTTTAGTCCTAATTCATCTGTGTTTTTGATTCGGCTTCAGAAAATGATTATTTAACGTTGAAGGCAGCTGATAAATAAGCACTAAATAAAACAAAAACTTACTCCACCGTACTAAGTCGTAAGAATTATCTTGCAAAGGCAGCTGTTTCGAACTTCGATTATACATTTCGCTTGAATGATGTTGACTTTTCCCACATTCCCGAGATAATAAAAGTGTATTCTTCAAAAATGCTGCTTCTGCTTCTTTACCATTCAAACAGAATTGTGAATAAAGTGTAAATTAAAGGTGAATACACTATCAAAATCGTAAAGAGTCATTCGATTATCGGATGCCGCTGAAAAAATATTAAGTGCAAAAATAATATTAATCAATAATTCGGCAATGTTTTATCGAAATAGGATGAAAGGTTCGACAGTATATAAAATACGAAAGAACAAATATCTTTTTTATATTAGATTTGTGTATTTTTTTAGAATTGTAAAGCTTTCTGTTCTTTCGGAATGGTAATGAAAGAAGCTATTTATAATTAATATTCTTCAGAATTCTCAAATTTAATGTTAGAAAATGTGATTAAAATATTTTCTTTTAAAACTGATTAAACATAGAAAATATATTTATACCATAAAATCGTTAATATAGCTGAAAAGATAAATTTTTGAAGATAAAAACAGTGCAAAATTATTCTTACTATAATATTTTTTGTAAGATTCTGCGAAAAACGCTGAAATTTAACTAAAATTTTACATCTCCCAGGATTGATCTCTCCAAAACTTTCCCGCTTAATATGTAATAAAGTTATTACCTCTGAGAATGAAATTTGTGTACAACAGCTTTACAATATAAACCTTTAACTTGGCTTTAGCATTTCTACTGAATCTATTGTGTCTCCTCGGCGAGATATTTGGAGATTAATAGTTGGTAAAGAGATGCGGTCGAGATTCGAAATTTTTTGTTTAATTTTAGATAATTGCACTATCCCTATAACCATCAAGTAGGTATAAACAATAGGCTGACCAAGTTTATCGCGATCGGATAAACGGTTTAGGAAAGCATAAGAGACTGATAAGCAAACATTCATTTTTATTTATATAGATTTCTGTGATTTACTCTCTCGCCAAAATATTGAATATAAGAGTTTGAAGCCTGCATATATTTAAAACCTAAAGAAATTACCACCTTTCTCATAATAATCAATTCCCATACTACAACTGCATAATGGTAATCGTTACCATTAATGCAGTCGAAAAGAACAGAACCAAATTCACTTGTTAAGGCCGGCCTTAATCGATTGGACCAGTTGCTTTTAATCTGCTCCCACGCTCCAAATCCCAGACTACTGTTGACGTTAAGCTCAGTACAGTTGTACAACTCAAGTTATGTAACGCAGAGCAAATGCTCTGCAAGAATTTTTAATCTCGAATAATTCGTTATTCTTGAATAAATTCATTACTCTCGAATAATTCATTATTCTTGAATAAGCTGATTACGCTTCAAATAATTCACTATCGACGAATTTATTTCTTGCTGGAATACCGCCATAACAATATTGTTAAACAGAAGTAGATATGAATACATATGTTTAAAATGTGTTCAATCGTTTCTGTAACGAATTTGTTTGTGGGATTATGTAAAACCGCAGTGTCTCGTAATTGGCTTACGGCAGGAAGAAGCAAATGATTTATGCAGATGCGCTTTACACGTCATTTGGTTTTCCGGATAAAAATGAGCTTGTTTGTCAGAGTTCTCATTGTTATTGTCCCTAACCATGCAAAAGCATTTGTTTTTCGTTAAATGTTATAATGAATTCGATAGCATTGGACGGCGCGCTTTGCAAAGATATCGTTCAGTAAGAGGAGAAGCTAACTGATAAGCTAAGAGCTGTTGTTGCGAATGTAGTAGTGCGATTTAGCTTGCTCTCAGAAAATGATGGAAGCCACATTGAACATGCTTTGCAAGACATTTTAAAACAATGTCATTATATTTATACTGTCATGGTCACAAAGTCCTCCATGTCGAAAGTAATACCACCTAGGGGGTTCTGATCCAGAGTTGACCGTTCTCTGATCCAGATCTAAATTACCATCTGTGGATGTGTCAATGAAATATGTGATTGAAGTCCATCCCGTAAAAAGGGTAGCGAAGCTTGAGTATCTAACCCGTACTCTTGCTCCTAGATAGCGTTATTGATAAAACAAGAGACGCACAATTTGGATTAAATCCATGGCTATTTAGTCAGCAGGCTTGGGGCTGCGGTAGTCTGGTGGTAAGGTCTCGGATTCGGAACCGGGGAGTTGCAGGTTCGAGGTTCGATTCCTCTAAACCGGTCAGATGCACGTTGAATGCGTTGGGGCCAAATGTCCTCCCAAGGGTGTGGTGTGGAAGTTTACAGAGGGGGTACCAGTTCAGGTGTTGACGTCATCTGACAGCGGTTCAAAATGGCGAGGTCCGTCCCACAATAGCCCTAGTGCTGCTTCCAAAAGGGGATGTTAATATAACTAAACTAAACAGCAGGCTTGTCAATGACAAGTGCCAGTAGAAATAACAACATGTTTTAACATCCTCTTAATTTGTTTAACGATATTGAATACAGCACCATTTGCAACTTCGAGGCGAGGTTTTGAATTTTGCATTAGAGAAATATCCATGACTTTTTCTAAAATATTACCAAGTTTGATAACTACATCCAGTAGTTTTCATTTGATGACCATTTCAAAGTGGTTCTGTTTAGTTTTATGGCACAAAACCCACATTTGGCCATTCTGTGCCAAACACATGACTTTAAGAAATTTTCCGGAGTTTTAAAACGTTTCAAAGAGTAAAAATAAAACTAAAAGAAATTTAAAAAGAACAAAAAAATCTCAAATGAGCTTATCAACTCCAATGCTTTTCAAAGTGGAACTTTAATTATAAACGTCCTGTACTATAAACTATACTTAAAAATAATCTATTCCTGAAATTTTCAGCTAATGATTCTCTTTGAAACAAAATTAATGAAAAGCTAAAGGTAAGTCGAGTTATTTTTTCGAGACTGAAGGAAAGATAACATTTCAGCATTGTAATAAAAAATATATCAGTTCTAACTAATGATGTACTTTCCGAACTAGGCCAAACTCGAAAGCAGAGTTGACAGCCCTAAAGATTATCTTTAATTTCTTCATTTGACGTCACTGTCTTATTTTCTTCTTTCTTCGTCCCCTAACGTTTCCAGATAAAAAAGAAAGTTACTCTCTTTTTCGGGAAAAAAAGATTGCATCGATATAATCCAAAGAAAAACAACCGAGTAGAAATGCGTTGTTTCTAGAAAATACCACTGGTGAATGGATTGGTGGGAGCTCAATTTTCACCCACAGAGCTCAAATTTTACCCAAAACTATCAAGATTTTTTTAATCTCTTATATTTGGTTAGGAGGTTGAATTACTCCAATTCTTAACCCTTAACTGGGGAGGAATGGTCTACGAGGCCGCATTTCATTTGCACTCAAATTTTCCCCCACAGAGCTCGAATTTCATCCACAACTATCAAGATTTTTTTAATCTATTATATTTGGTTAGGTTTTATTTCAAGTTTAGTTTAGTTATATTAACGTCCCGTTTAAAGCAACACGAAGGCTATATTTGGTTAGGAGGTTGAATGACTCCAATTCTTAACCCTTAACTGGAGAGGTGTGGTCTACGACACCACATTAAATTTGCACTCAAATTCAATATTCTAATAAATGTATTAGTATGAAAAACGGTCAATATATTTTGCAGATATTTTTCTTGATTTATAGATATGTTTTAGAATTTTTTTCAAAGTATATTACCATTTAAAAAAGGAAATGCGCTGGAATATACGTTTTCTTCTCAAATTACATGTTTCAATGAATAATATTCTTGAAAAAACATTTTATTTTATACTTTTTAAATCATTTATTTTTTCATAATAAAAAGGTATATAGAAAACAATATCAATGTAACATTCAACAATTATATGAAAAATAAGAAAAATGACAATGTGTAAAATTAGCCCTTTTTTTATCGGCTTGTGTGACAAATGTTCTAATAAATGTATTAGTATGAAAATTGCCAGTATATTTTGTAGATATTTTACTTAATATATAGATATGTTTTAGAAATTTTTAAAAATATATTATCATTGAAAAAAGTAAATGCGTTGGAATATACGTTTTTTCTCCAATTACATGTTTCAGTAAATAATATTCTTAAAAAACCATTTTATTTTATACTTTTTAAATCATATTTATTTTAAATCATATTTTATCGTTTTCATATTTATTTCATCTCATAAGTATATAAAGGTATATAGAAAACAATATAATGTAAAATTTAACAATAACATGAAAAAACTAACGAAAATGGGTAAAATGGGTCCTTTTTTTATCGGCTTGTGGGACTTTCATGGCTCGGTTTCTTGGGGCATTTTAAGCATATAGGTTACGAACTAGTATAAAAATCAATCTATGAATTCTGTGTACATTTCTCTTGGTATATTAATATTATTATAAATTTTTCAAAATACATTATCACTAGACAAATTAATTATGTTTGAACAGACATATCAGAATCAGTGGAATGCGAGCTTTCATCGAAAAACTCTTCTGTACAGTTATCCTTATGACTGAAATCACTTTATGCTTCATTTAAAAGTCTCTGGAGTACTGCTTCATAATAGGATTGGCAAATAGGATTATATTTCAAGGACCAAGTTTTAGTGCCGTCTAATAAGTCTTGTTTATCACTAGGACACTAACAGTGCGGTGTTAGAGACCACGCAATGAAATCCATGGGAGTATATTAATACTATAATCAATATAAATTTGTAATCCATTAAACTTTCAAGGGCAATAAAATTCCGAAGTAAAATTATTCTACAAAAAAGGATTATCAGTTTTACCGTCTTATACATGCTTTATATAAAAAGCAGTTATCAAAAAGAAATTAAACTCTAGACATTGCGGAATCTCTACAAGCCTGTATTTGTAGGGCTAAATGCCAAACCAACGAACGCAAAAAAGAGGGAGTTGTTTTATGTTGAAAACACAAGGAAAATATGGGCTGCATTCAATTTTAAAGTTGCATTTGTTGGGATAGCTTGAGGTCACACCACACACAAAGTCAAAATTGATATAATTTGAAATGAATGATGAATCAGTATCAGAAGATAATAATGTTGATCAAGATATTATTTTGAATTTCCTCATTGTGTTCAATTTGATGACATCATTATGCTGTAATATGCACTTTTCAAATAAGAGTGCATTTTGGAATTGAGTTATTTCATATTTTAGATTTGAATATAGTTTTAAAAGGTCAAAACTAAGATTTAGAGCATTTTTGAATATTCTACTACTGTAACCATAAACAAACCAACTACCGTTGGGCTCCAAAAACTATTCGTGTTAGGAAAAAGAAAAACTCTTAAGGAAAGAAGCCTAAATGATTTAAATCTTTTAATGAAATATTAAGGACATAACACATGAAAAACATGTCTTCCAAAACTAAGTAATCAAAATCCTCCTCATAATTTCATTTGAATTGGAATCAATACGCCAGTTGATGAGACAATGAAATTGCATTTTGTAAAACTTCTACGTGAAACAATTATAAAAGAATTACAATACTTCAATTCAAATACTTTTCTAAACATAGGAGCAAATTAAAAGATGTTTTTCTATAAACAAAAAAAAGAGACGGCATTTGAAGGAGTATAAACGCATCTTTTCTATTTAATACCAAAAGAGTTCTTTTGAGCCCTTTCAGAGCAATGATTGTATTACAAGCACTTTCGTTACCTTTCTAAACATAGGAGCAAATTAAAAGATATCGTTTAATAAACAAAAAAAAGAGATGCCAATTGAAAGGAGAATAAACGGATCTTCTTATTAAATAACCAAAACAGTTCTTTTGAGTCCTTTCACAGCAATAATAGTATCTGCAAGCAATTTCCTTGCTTCTATAGCTAGATGTTCAGAATAAAAATTCTTCCCTTTTAAATGGGATAGAAGCCAAACAATCATTATCAAGTAGAAATCATTTTCCTAAAAATGTTCAACAATAAAAGGGTTCTAAAATTCGAGTTCTGATTTTTCATATTCAACAAATAATAGGATTCTAAAATTTGAAGCTCTGATTTTTCACAAAAAAGAAATTATTCGCCTAGACGTTGAATAAATGAAACTATTTACGCTTTCCTGCGTTTGCCATCAAATTATAAGTTTCTAACTAAAAAACCTAAACAAAATTATGTCCCATTTGGATTTCAATTCTTGTATTTACAGGAATGTAATCATAAGTGTGAAGTTGAAATTATAGCAAGGATTACAAAGATTTTCTTCAAGACCAAAATTATTGATTCAAAAGATTAATAAATTCAACAGATGATACCCAATGAATGTTAGTTATCCCTCTTTCAAAAGAAAAAGAGTAGAGAACTTGGAATGGGAAATATCAAAAATAGTTTTGATTTGGGCCTTTAATTTGAATCAAATTATTTACTTTCATAAGATACTAGCTGGTACCTGGCGCGTTGCTTCCGTAGAAGAAATAATCTTGGAAATATCGTTTGAAATTCGAAATAATTGTCTTGTTTAATTAGAAATGATAAAAAACACAATATTTTTCATATCGGAAAAAAACACATTCATTGAAATTGAGTGACATATAAAGTTGAAGCGTAAATAATATTAATTCTATTTTTTTAACTTTATTATTCAAGACTTTAGGGTTGGCAATATTTTTTGTTTTTTGTTTTTACAGCTTCAACAGAAACAAATAAGTGCAAGTAATAAGTATTCAAAGTTTCATCGCAATCGGATGAGTGGTACGACAACGCATACGAGACATACAGACAAACATTCATTTTTATTTATATAGATAAATTTCTTAAGCAGTAGCTATATTATTGTTACTACAACACTGCACATGATCAAAGAGTTTTTAATTACTACAAGATAAGAAATAAGATTTGATATGATTTTTCATAACTATGTTTCTGTTACAATGTGATTCACTGGTATAATTTAAGAGCAAAATGAACTAACCCCTCTACATAAAAAATTTTTCGTCATCCTGGAAACACAATTTACAGATAATTTTATTCCCTAATTCATTCATTTATCAATAAATTATTTCTGAAACAATTGTCTTGAACAGAATGAGCCAACATAGTTTAACCCATTTGCATCATATGAAAATATGAAAAAAAAGGCCCATATAACGGAAATTTTTTTATTTCATATTTAGATGTAAAATTGTATAAAAGTTTTAAAAAATCATTTTTGAGCATTATTTGTTAGAAATTTTGTTCAGTGTGGTAATATTTGAAATGTGGGATGTATGGAGGTATATAGTATACAATATGAATATAGTACATATCATATGAATAGCATATAATATGATGTAGCGTATATATACGCTCCAGTGATAGTGACCGGGAAAATTGAGCATTTATATACGCTGATGCAAATGGATTAATGATAAAAAACAAGCATTTGTAGAAGATTCTATTAATATACTGAAAATAGTTTTAAAAAGTTCTGTTATCAATCATTAGAAAGCAGACATTTATCAACTGTGTATCAGCTGCATAGAACTGACGATTTTCATATCATTGTTTCTATTCAAGTAAGTAAATATATCTTAGTACTATAGTTAGTGTTATCTCTACCTTTTACTAAATGCTTTAAATTGCGAAATTTCAACCACAGAATTAATTTACTAATGTAAACATACTAATATAAATCACACTATCTTTTATGGAGGAACTTTCAATTGGCAAGTTTTGCATGTTTTTTTAGAATATAGCTTGCAGAGCATCTTAAATATTTAGAAAAAATCAAAAAAAAAAAAATACTTCAAGCGTTTTAGAATTTCATCGGTTCCGTTTATTCTCTTCACTTAACATCATAATTTACAAACCATTGCCAGATTCCAAAAGGTTTACAATCGATCATCAGCTATTATTCAAAATAAAATTAATAAAATATGTTTATCAAAGAAAAACTCGTTTGCTTTTCCTTTCTAATAATATTTTAACTGAAATAAAAATTGCAGCAGTTATAAAATGTCCGAAAAGGAATCGTCTGCTAAATGTGAAATTAAAAGATTAGGATATTTACCAAATAGTAAGAGTTCTTCTTTTATAAATAATGAATTTGGTTCTATGTTCTTGTGCTGTTTGGTTTGTTGTGATATTACTTGGATTAAAAAAGCAATATTGGAAACGATTTGGCTTGTTATTGTATAGTTATTTTAATGTTGTAATAATAATTTTATATCTAAAACTCAATTTCCTTAGATTTTCGGATCATGAGGGATAAAATTGTCAGACAACCCACAGAAAAAATCCCTGCCTGAGGGTGACCCTTGAGAAAGTTTTCAGGCAGAATACATTCTGTCTATCATTGTGGTTCTTTGGCTTTAAACCTACGATTTATTTTAATTTGGTTAAGCTCATTTGTGTTTTAATTGTAGCAGCATTAGCGCTCTCTAAATACAATGTATGTTTTATTATACAGGTTCAGTAAATATTTTGTAGGTGAATTTCATATTGATTGTCTTTGGATTGATAGTTTCATACTAATATAAAGTTATTTATATGAAGTTTTATTTATATAATGATTAATAAAACTTTAACAGAGAAGTATATTTCAAGTATAACATTAAAACTTAAAATTCATGATGTTGCTATTGCAAAATATATTTTCCGACATGCTTCTTAATCTACAGAGAATATCAATCTATTTGCAATTTTAAACAGCTATTTAAATAACTGTATCCAAAGAGCCTTGTGATCTTTAGTTCAAAAACAAGAGATTTTCGGGCCATGTAAACTCTTTGTCCACGTGGTAAATGCGAAATAATTTGTTTTTGAATATTTTATACCTTTTAATGTCATTTTTAAGCAATTTTGCCCCTAAAATGTTTACTAATTTTACAGAAGTTTACATATGCATCGAATTAACATATTTCAAACTAAACTTAGTCATTTTTAAACATATTTTGAAGCAAACAATGTATGGAATTCTGCTACTCATTAATGAAACAGAACGCCTCTAGTTAAATTTTAGATAACACTGAATATATCGAACTAGACGCGACTTAGTTGCTCAAATATTATAAACTTGCAAGAGCTTTTTAGCTGATTTTGTAAGCACTTTAGTTTTTCAAGCCGTTAATTTTTTTAGTAGTCTTAAATAAATAATTTTAGAGTGCTTATTTTTATCTCAAATTTAGGATTTTATAAAATTTTATATTGAAAAATTTAATCCGTATCTTAATTGGCAATCTTGATAATCTAATCTATACTTGTAATTTAGGAGTATAATCACCCACATGAAAATAATCTCAGCATTTTCTTTAGATTTGCGAAACTTTAGATTAATAACAGTTTTTTTTTTTTTTTTTTTTTTTTTGTAAATATAAATCAATTATGCTAGAACTGTAAAACCATCGCTTCACAATAGAGGCTAAACATCAATGTTCATCTTTTATTATAATATTGAAGAAAAGGACTGTGTCTTACTTCAAAGCAATATTTAGTCGTCAACTTTTCCTCATACTGTTATGGAAAATAAGAAGCCACATTTAAGTCGTCAACTTTTCCTCATATTGTTAAGAAAATAGGAAGCTATATTTAGTTGTCAACTTTTCCTCATATTGTTATAAAAATAAGTAATACCTGATAGCCTTAGCACTCAGATGTCTCCTCTCAGGCAATGCATCATTTTGTAGTTTTATTTAACCATTTGACATAAGAATTTACTTAACTTCCTAATTAAATGACGAATTTAATAGCTTCCTAATTGGAATATTTACTATTATTTTAATTTCTTTATTAATAATGCGTTTCAAGTGACTTTTTTCACTTTAAATTATATAATACTTTTCACTTAATTGCAAATTAAAAATTAAAAATTCAATAATTCGATGCGCGTAAGAATACGTAAGGGTGATAAAAATATATAGATTAATTTTTCGGGAAATGTCAATTTAAAAAAAAATTCACATATTTAAATTTTTCGGAGCCATAAGCAAGTCATCTTATTCGGAAAATATTTATCCATCGAATTTTTCGGAGCTTTAAGTGATAAACTATTTTCCAGTCACATCTTACAATCATAATTAGCTTTAAGATGGTAAAGTATTGCCGGGTTAAAATATTAAAATCATACAATATTTTAACACCATATAGTATCAACAGGAGAGGAGCAGTACCGAATGATCCAAAACGTTTTGCAAAATGTGGAATAAATAAGGTAGAAAAAAAAATAAACGAGAACCAAATATCCTTAAGGTGAACGTACACACTTGAAGCTTAGAAAATCATTCAAAAACATCGAATATTTTTATTGCTTCAAAATATTCTCAGATCCTTTAGTTTTCAAACCATACCAAGATGTTATTAATATGCGGATTATTTCTCGAGCTATAAGGATTTTTCTTCAGGTACTTCACTAAAAACTCTAGTTTCAGTGTTTTTAAAACTCATTTTACAAAGAAGGATATTTTCCCACTATGTTGCTACATTCAAACAATCACAACTCAATAAAAAATGAACCAAATGCAATTATTTATGAATCAAAATAATCTTTATGAAACTTTTTATGTTTTAAGCCTCAGTCAAAGTTATATTTATGGAAATACATTTTTAATAGCAGTTTAAAGGTTAAAATTACAAAAAAGATATCCCTTTTTTTCTATACATCGTTGATGAAAAAATTGCTAAAAACTATACATTTTTATAACTTGAATGAGGCAGACAACATGAAGGCTAATATTAGACAATATTATATAATGTCCAACTAGAATTTTGTGTCTGTATAAATTAGAATTTAAGATATCATGTTTCAAAAAATAGGCTAATTAGCTCATTAAATATTAATAATTAGTGTAACGTGGTTTTTTCCCATTGAATTGAGTTTAAATGTATATTAATGACATATTGTGAAAAAAAATTGGATTTTTAAAGTTAAAATTTTTAAAAAGTCCTCAAGTGTGGACGTACAACTTAATCCTCTCGTGGGACTATCAAATCGATTTGATGTACAATGGCTCCAAACATTTTCGTGCAATTTTGAAATATGAAGAAAAAGCACTATAGCCTAGAACTGAGTTTAGATATGAAGTCTAATAATTTTTCATAAAATCTTAGCGTGATTTTTTTTTATCTCTCTAGGAAAAAGAAATCGACTTTATTACAATTTTTAATAAAAATAAAAAAGCACGAATGTAGGGACATATCATGTTACAAAATTTTATGATAAATTAATAACTAAAATTATTGTCGACTAGGTTTTTTTTTAAAATGTAGTTTGGTTTATTTCTAGGCTGATTTGCTTGTCTGTGTTCTATTTATTATTTCAGAATAGCATATATTCCTAATGAAACAACAAAAAGCATTCGAAAAAGGATTAGTTTTTATCATAACATTGTCAAATAAATCCGGCATATCGCCAAGTTAGTAAGTTTATTCCATTCAACAGTGCAGTCTGTCATAAAATGCTTTAAAAAATCGAACCGAAAACAAAGTAAAATGGGTCATCCAACAAATTTAATTGACTTTATAGTTAAAAAAAACTTATGGATAAACCACGTTTGAATGCTGTACAATCATTTGAAGTTTACCAAAACGTTTCCTTCATTTTCACCAGAAACTATTCGATAAGTGTTCATATCACATGTATTATATAAATGTCGAGTTCAGAAAAAAATTGTTAACTCAAAAAGTAGAAAATTTAGACTTTCCTTCGCGGAATCAATAATGAAAACGCCCGGAAAGCATTATGTTTTAAATGCAGATGAAGGCAAATTTAATATTTTTGGTTCCACTGGATATTTAATTATACTAAGGAATAAAAACATGGACTTTTATCTAAAGAAACTTGACGGTGGTGTATTCGTATATGAGCTGCATATCAGCATAACAGAATAAGGATAACTTGGTAATCATTGATGGAATAAAGAATCGTACTTTTTATTTAAATATTTTCAAAGCAATTTTAAATTTTCAATCCTAAGCACAAAATCTGAGTACTGGAAGCAATTTTATTTTATTTCTTAGGATAACGATCCTATCTGTACTTTTCTTAACATTCGTCTATGGTATGTACACATTTCCCACAAAATCTGAAAACACCATTTTACTCAGACGATTTCAATTCAACAGAACACATTAAAAGAGAACTGAGATCTTATCTGCACTGTTCTCAACATTCAGCTACGGTGTGTACACATTGCCCACAAAATGTGAAAACACCATTTTACTCAGACGATTTCACATTCAACACATTAAAGAGAAAAAGTAAGAGTTAAAGTAAGATGACAAAACAATAATACGAAAACCAAACTAAAATCAGCAACGACAGAATAAATTTAAAAATGTGAAAGTGCATAAACTATTTATTAAGAAGATCCAAAGCTGATCCCTTAAAAAGGAGTATTTAACTTTTGAAAATCAACTGGTAAATCTTTAAAGAATTCTTATGTAATAGAGATTTTCGCCCATTTTTTCTCAGTATCAATCACTTTTTTATAAAATGTAACCCTAACAAACAGCTGCGGCGAATAAGCATTCTACCTAAAGACATCTGGATTTGCATTTTGATAGCAACAAGAAAAAAAATGCATCAACAAATGTTTTCCTATGAGGTATTATTCAAGGAAACTTAATTAAACATAATGAAATCTTATAAACTTTGTCTTCATTAGCCCTACTCACTATTTTTATTGTTTATTTTTTAAAATTATCAACGGCCATTTATATTTAAATTATAATAAAAACCAAAAGTTCACAATCTTCAAAATTCTTTAACAAAAAGCACAACATAAGCATATTTAATCAATCATCTGATCTCTGTAAATAGGTTGTTTACTATTTTGCAAACTACAACATTAAAAAATAAATATCTAGGAAAAGTATTCTAGAAAAGAAAAAAATTCTCTTAACTTCAGATTAAACAACCTTTTCTTTATATTTGTTTCTATTTACTAACTTCTGGGAAATGTTGGTTATAAAAAAGCATCAAATGTCCACAACTATTAATTTGGATACTACTTGGAAATTCATTTACATTTAAATCCAAAATTCCTTGGTATTCTAAAAAATTTAGTTCTTTACTATCTGCCAGTATCTCTATCGATGATATTCTAGACTTCTTTTTTAAAACTCGCAAATCGCAAACATTCAAAACCATGTTGAAATCACTTTATCGTATAGCAATAGTTTTAAAAACATGGATAGCAACTATTGCCAATCTATGATGAATACAAAACATCTGACGCTCAATATACAAATGTTTTATTAAATGTTTATGAAATATTCTTATTTGTTCAAGTCTTAGATTGATTTTTTTCATTTGCTAGTTCACTAAAATCCAGACCTTAAGGTGGAAAATGTAGATTCGTCAAATTTCTCTGAAGTTATATAATAACATTCAGCGTTTGAAGTGCATAATATTTTCAAAGAATCGAATTTCTAATAATATTTTGATTTTCCACAGATTTTTTATAAATGATACTGTCGCCATTTTCGTAATTCAATTCAAGAATTTGTTGAGCAGAATATATGAAACCAGCTAGAAGAATCCAATTACGAAACGTTTTAATCAATCCTTACGAAAAGCATATGGACCCGATATTTCAGGAAAAGAGGTCAGTAATATTGTCAATGGTACTATTTTGCTTACTTTTAGGTAAATGTAAAAACTTTAGAATATGAAATATAAACAAAATTGTACAAAAGAATCAAATTTTCCATCAAATTTAATATAAATTCAAAATTTGATCGTTTCTTTTTCAAAAAAAATTTATAATTCCTATTGGATTCGAGAGCAAATATACAGCTAATGAATGAAACATTTTTTTCGACAAAAAGAGGATATGAAGGCTTTAAAAATGCGGGGATTTCTCAAAAATCAACAAATAGTTTTATTTAAAGAGCTGTCAATAATATTTTTACCAAATGTAAATTCGTGAAACTACATGTGCACAAATTTATATGCACAGCTGAGAAATCTTTTAAATACAATTATTATTACCTACAGTACTAAAACAAATAAAATATTTTAATGATACAAAAAATGTATTTAAAATAGCATTTGTCTGATTGTGTCATCACTATTTACAAAATTATTAAATTGTTAAGCATACATTTAAATATTCTTAACTTGGGCAATCATATACAAGTATTTTTGTATAACATCAAAAGACTATAATTTATAACACAAAAATAATTATATGAAGTCATCTACAAGATAGAATAAAGTAACATAAAATTGCAATAAACAATATCCAAATCACACTATGGGAAATACCAAAAGAATAACCATAAAACAAGATCTCGAAGCTTTTAAAAAATTTATAAATAGATTTATAAATATTTTAACAAAAGTATGCATTTAATATGATTTATTGCCTATTTACGAATGGTCAATCTTCGTATTTAATTATGTATAAGAATTTGTAAAATTAATCTTCATTTTTTTTCAGACAGTAAAAACAAACGACTTTTCACGACATTGTATAATTTCTCGAAAAAAAGGCATTTCTTTGTGTATTTGGAAACCAGACATGAGGAAATAATCTTCACATAAACCTACTTTTTTCATCTAAATTTCATTATAAATCATTTCATTTATATTTGAGCATACGTAATCCTTTAATTAAAAATATTGCATCTTTTATGAAGATAAATGGATATCGAATGATCATTTACTGATATTTGAAAAATCAACCATTTCTATAAGAAGAAATGAAAATATTTTAATCATTTCTGAATCATTACTTTTTAACTTTTTTAAGTAATGATTATTTTATTTCAAAACTTTGAAATAGTAAAAGTTTCACATCAAATTTTTATACATTTAGAAAATTATGAAAATCCTCTATTCAACAAAAACTATTTCTAACTACACTTTTGATTTAAAGGGTTAAACAAAAACTGTTTCTAAATACACTTTTGATTCAAAGGGTTAAAAATATATACTTTTGATTCAAAGGGTTAAATTGAAAAATGTTATACAGCATTTTTGATATAATTTGAAAAGGCTGAATAATACGACGCAAAAAAAATCAGAAACGACATCATAAATCAATAAAGTATAGCTCAATGAAATTCTGAATCAAATATTTATTTTTCCGATATCAATCATTTAAAAACTTTCAAGTAAATTCAATAGTTAACAATTTTTTTCAAAGCTGTAGCGAAAGCTTTTTTTTAAAGCTTTATTTGTTCAGTATGGCCGATGTCACGGATGTGTAAACAAATCACGAACACCCACATCTCTCTCAAGTTATCACAAACCTATCAATGGATACCGATATCTATTTATTTGATGGGGGATTTAATGAAGACAATGAGTATCCCTCTGCCAGGCTGCTTTTACCACATCATCCAATGTAGGTCAAAGAAGCCCTTGCAACAGGCCGCGATCTCGCAAATGAAAATAACCATCGTCAGCGGGAAGAAAGGGATGTGTTCAAAAAGTACAATATTATGACTTTTCTTCCATTCAATGGAAGGGGGATGGTGGTATCAGGGACAGAGGTCGACCAGGACACAACGATCGATAGCCGGTCATCGATCTTGAAGAGTGAAATTCGACAAATCTGCGTCCAAACTAACTTTCCAATCCCTTTTTGTCGACCACAGGTGGTCGAAAGTCTCCTAGCAACTTCAATCAAAACCGAACCATTTCCAGAAAGTCAACTTCCTAGCACGCCCGTTGCGAGCTGTGATCGTGTGTTCGATCAAAATGAAAGGGATAAAAACAGAACTTACATAAGGAGTTGTATCTTCTGATAATATTTTCCAGGAAGGTATTTTGCGGTGCGACGAGACCCCTCCGTCCACCAGGCATCTTGACATCCCGACCCGTTCTTTGCTAGGGGAATCTTTCCCCTGCTCTGCCACCTGTTAGGTTAAAAAAGTAGTTAGGAAGTCTTCGGGGCACTTTGGGCCTGTTCCAGAAACGCGAAGCGGTGTTTCTCGAAAGCTGGAAGAGGCGAGAGCACACTGTTACTCGATTCGTTCAACTCTCATTGGCTTCCCCTCAACTGCTCGCACTCTGTCCGATTCCTCCCAGTATTGATTTGGGCTTGGCGTGCCATCTGGAATCCTCTGGGGGACTTTTAGACGGAATCTCGCCAAACTTGGCCTGTTTTCGTGAATCGTTAGAGTTGACGAAACGAAACCTCCCGAAATCTTTTCCCATTTCAAGAGTTTTCGTGACCAGGACGTTTTAGATTTTTAACTCTGGCACTTCAAGGGGGTGGGGATAATGGCCCCCAGAAGGGCCGTTTTAAATGAAAACACGCGAATTTGGCTCCGTAGAGATGTTTAAAGCACAGACTGAATGTAACGTGCATTGAGTCGATTTAGCTCCATGAACACTGGTTATTTATTTTGGTTGTTTTAAAATTCGCTTAAAAAATTATATACTTTTTGAACAAAGCAAAACGAGTTGGGATAGAGGAGTAAACAGAATAAACTATGTAAGCATTCGAAATAAATCAATATCAAGTATTCTAAAGCAGTTACGATCTGTGATACTATACTTCACATTCTCTAAGCCAGGATAATAAATATGTAATAAAGCATGATTTAAATAAAATTAAACTGTAGGTTTAGACAAACTACGTTGAGTGCTTACAGCCGATATCAACAAGATATTTAATCATCGACAACTGTCCCTTAATTACGGTGTACGTACACAATAGAAGATTTCTTTCAAATTTTAACTTCAAAAATCCAATTCTTTCACAGTAGGTCATTAATATATGTTTAAAGTCATTCCAATGAGAAAACATTATATTAAACTAATTATTAATTAATTAATTCATGTTTAATGAGATAATTAGTATATTTTTTGAAATATGATATCTTAAATTCTAATTTGTGCTTACAAACTATTCTAGTTGGAAATGAGGCCTAATATTAGTCTTCATGTTGTCTGCCTCAATCAAGTTTTAAAAATATACAGTTTTTATTTTACAATTTTTTCATCAACGATGAGTAGAAAAAGCGATATTTTTTTCTGTCATTTTAACATTTAAATAGCTATTAAAAATTTATATCTAAAAATATAATTTTGATTGAGGTACAATGCATACACCGTTTCATACAGATTATTTTGATTTATATATAATTGTATTTGATTGGTTTCTTGTTGAGTTATGATTGTTTGATTGAAGCAACATAGTGTAAAAATGTCATTCTTCCTAAAATGAGTTTTTAAAAAACCGAAATTAGAGTTTTTAGTGAAAGTACTTCCAGTAAAATCCTTTTAACTCGAGAAATATTCCGAATATGGATAACATCTTGGTATCCTTTTAAAGCTAAAGGATCCTAGAACATTTTGAAGCAATAAAGGAATATTCGATATTTTCAACGATTTTCGAAGTTTCAAGTGTGTACGTACACCTTAAGTTTTGTCAAAATATAAAAAAATCTGTCATTCAGTTCTTTTTTTTTTCCTTTAGAGTAAAAAAAGAATTCGAATCCTGAGAATTAATTGCTGTCGGTGAAAAATTCTCTTTCCTTTTCTCAAGAGACTAATGAAGACATAATTTTTTTTTTCCTGGAGACTCCGAAGACGGATGGAGATACTTTATACCATACTGAGAATTCTTTTGTGAAAGTCACGTCCTCACGAAAGTTTACGCACAAAGCTACTCGACGTGTCAACTTGTAGCGCAATTCTCAGGCACGTTCCGAGTTTGGCTGTTACGTGTCTCCGAACAGCATGCAAGAGGCAACTAGTGAAATAGAAATAATGTACACTTTTCCGTTGAGATAAGAAATTATTAATCGAAATCAGTGAAAAAATATTTATCGCTTCACAATCGATATTAGTGTATCTCAAAGAATTTATTAATTTGGGGAAAACTAAACACTTTTCCGTTGAGATAAGAAATTATTAATTGAAATCAGTGAAAAGATATATATCTTTTTACAGTCGATATTAGAGTATCTTAAAGAATTTATTAATTTGGGAAGAATTACTTGGGGAAAATTAAACACCGAATTGAGTTAATTTGTTGATATTCAAGATAGAAATTAAAAATTCTTTCTTTAAAATGAAAGAATCTTAGTATAAATACTTTTAATTATTCCCAGTATGATTAAAGTTTCAATTCTCAAGCACTTTCCGAGCTTTGCTGTTACGTGTCTCCGAACAACATGCAAGAGTCAACTAGTGAAAAAGAAATAATGTACACTTTTCCTTAGAGATAAGAAATTATTAATACAAATCAGTGAAAAAATACGTATCGCTTTGCAGTGGATATTAATGTATCTCAAAGAATTTATTAATTTTTGTGATATAATGCTAACGGTGGATAATTTCTATGGAAATTAAAAATTTGAGAAAATTGAAATTAAAGACAAATTTTGGCTGAAAAGTATGTGAAACTGGATGATAAGTCAGGTCTACGTTAAAAACACTAGTTATCGACCACATTCGCGAATTTTTTTAATTGTTATTTCTTGCAGTTCAGACTTTCCTCTTTCCAAAACAGTTTATCTTTTCTAGGAAAAGGAAGGCCTGACCTATCATCCAGTTTCTCATACTTTTCAACTAAAATTTGTCTTTAATTTCAATTTTCTCAAAACTTTAATTTTCATAGAAATTCTCCACCGTCAGCATTATATCTCAAAAATTAATAGAGGTATTTACATAAAATTTTCTGACTGTGTTTTGAATAATATGGGCAATGAAATGAACCAAAAGTTTCATTGTTGGCGAATTACTTTTTCGTTTATAAAGGTTTTCAGAAAAATTAAGTCGTTAACTTATGGAAAAAATGCATACAGACGTATGTTTATATCCTTAATTTATTTGCATCTCAAAACTTTTCTTAGATTTTGGTTCATTTCATTCATCATTATACTCGATAACTTGTGTAGAAAGGAAAATAGGATTGCTGCATTATAATTTTGTGAAGAGTGTCAGCCATTTTTGTTAAATGTCATTAAAATTTACTATAAACTTAACTATTTCTCAAAATATATTACATTCTCAAATAGTTTTAATATATTTATAATATTTTCTATTATAATTTACAATACCTTTAAAAACCATGGTTTTAAATAGTTTTTAAAAAATCAATTTGTAGAAATTTTTCCTTCGAACGAAGTCGGATACCTTAATTTGGGGAAAATTAAACACCGAATTGAATTAATTAGTTAATATTCAAGATAGAAATAAAACCTTCTGTCTTAAAAATGAAAGAATCTTGGAATAAATACTTTTAATTATTCTCAATATGATTGAAGTTTCAATTCTGAGGCACGTTCCCAGTTTTGCTGTTACGTGTCTCCGAACAGCATGCAAGACGCAACTAGAGAAATAAAAATAATAAACAGTTTTCCGTTGCGATAAGAAATTATTAATCGAAATCAGTGAAAATATATTTCACTGATTGAATATATTTCAATATATTCAAAGCAATATATTTCACTGAAAATATATTGCTTTACAGTCGATATTAGTGTATCTGAAAGAATTTATTAATTTGTTGAAAATTAAACGCTTTTCCTTTGAGATTAGAAACTATTAATCGAAATGAATGAATGAATATATATATATATATATCGCTTTACAGTCGATATTAATGTATCTAAAAGGATTTATTAATTTGGGGAAATTAAATACTTTTCCGTTGAGATAAGAAATTATTAATCGAAATCAATGAAAATATATCTATCGCTTTACAGTCGATATTACTGTATATCAAAAAACTTAATTATTTGGGGGGAAATTAAACACTTTTCCTTTGAGATAAGAAATTATTAATCGAAATCAGTGAAAAAATATGTATTGCTATACAGTTGATATTAGTGTATCTGACAGAGTTTATTAATTTCGGAAAAATTAAATATTCTTTCGATGAGATAAGAAATTATAAATCGAAATCAGTGAGAAAATATAAATCGCTTTACAGTCGATATTAGTGTATCGCAGAGAATTTATTAATTTGGGAAATATTAAACACCGAATTGAGTTATTTTGTTGATATTCTAGAAATAACACCTTCTTTCTAAAAAGTGGAAGAATCTTGGAATAAAGACTTTTAATTATCCCCAATATGATTAAAGTTTATGCAAAACACATGGAGTAAGAATGTTAAGATGTGACCAGCTGAATACGATATCGAATTGTTGTTAGAGATTAAAATCTGGGGAAAAACTTTTTATTTCTAAAAGATTTCTCTCTTACTTCTATTTTCTTTACGTTTACGACCATTACCTCTTTACGTTCAATAAAATTTGGAGATTATATAATAACTAACTGGTACTCAATAACTTGGCAATGTTTTATCAAAAGAGGATGAACGGTACGACAGTATATAAAACTCGAAAAAACAAAAATTCATTTTTATATATTAGATTTATGTGTTCTTTTCAATTGTAGAACTTGGTGTTATTTCAGAATGGTAATAAAAGAAACTATTTATTGTATCTCGTGATTCGTTTAATATTCATTCAGAACTCTCAAATTTAATTCTAAAAAATGTGATTAAAATATTTTCTTTTAAAACTGATTAAACATAGAAAATACATTTATACCATAAATTTTTTAATATAGTTGAAAAGATAATTTTTGAAAATGAAGATGGTGCAAAATTATTGGTGCCGCAATAGTTTTGATGGTTAGTGCGGAAAACGCTAACATTTAATTAAAATTTAAAAAACCCAGGGTTGGTCTCTCCAAAACTTTCTCGCACAATCTGTAATAAAGTTTTTATCTCTAATAGCTACAAAATATGAAAATTGATCTTGGATTTATCAGTTCTACATAATCTGAGGTCCCCTTGGAGAGTTATTTGGAGATTAATCCCTGGTAAATAGATGCGGTTGAGATTCGAATTTTTTTTAAATTTCAGATAATTGTTTTATTTCTATAACCATCCTGTCGGCGTAAACAATAAGCTGGCTAAGTTTCATCGCAATCGGATGAACGAATTCATACGAGACATACAGACAAACGTACATTTTTATTTATATAGATGTTCATTTCATTTTCTTTTGAATTAGTTTAATAATTGTTTTTCGATGAAAATTTTGGAAAATCAATAAAATTGGTTAATCTGACGTGCCTTGCGACTCCAGCTTTTTTTAAATCTTGAAAAAATATATCGCTCTACAGCTGATATTAGTGTTATATCAAAGAATTTATTAATTTGAGGAAAATTCTCTATCAGCATTAATTTCTTCTTTTAAATTCACGAATATCTTTGAGATGATCTTATCGTAAGTTATTAAATGTATTCCTTTCATTTTTTAAAATTTCGTTTTTTTAACTCATTTTATGAAGAACTAGCTGCTACCCTGCCTTTTGCTGCCGCTGCAAATAATATTATTCCATCCTCATCATTAGCGTATATATGCGCTCAATTTTCCTGGTCACTATCACTGGAGCGTATATATACGCTGCATCATATTATATGCTATGCATATAATATGATATATACTATATTTATTATATACTATATACCTATATGCATCGCACATTTCAAATATTACCACACTGAGCAAAATTACTGACAAATAATGCACAAGAACGATTTTTTTCTACTTTTATACAATTTTACACCAAATCTATACTTATAATAAAGCTCAATGTGTGTGTGTGTGTGTGTGTGTGTCGGCGCTCTGCAGGCCAGACCGTTGGACCTACAGCTACCAAATTTGGTACATGTATACCTTGGAGGTCCGGAATGTGCACCTCGGAGCCCCTTTTTTCGAATTTTTAATTAGAATTTGAATTAATTAAAATTTAAGCGAAATTTCGACGTTTTTCCGCTATAACTTCCGAAAATATGATCGCATAAACATGATTTTTACATCAATTTAAAGATTAAAAAATTAGCCTTCTAATGGTATCAGTGTTTTAATGTATAACTTAAGCTATTTTTAACGAATTTTTAAAGAAATATTTTAACCATGTTTTTTTAGCACGTGACCGGATAAAATAAAAGAATGACAGAAGTTCAGATTTTAAAAAAAACAACTGTCATCGCAAATCAAATCTAAAGAAATACAACTTTCAGCACGGGACTGGATAAAATAACATAAATGTAAAAAGTGATACTTTCTAAAAAAATAAATGCAAGGCAAAGGATTCTATGATCGTTTGCAATATCTAAATGATTAATTCAATAAATCTTCTTTATTTACTGTAAACCTGATTGAATTTAGACAGGATATGCATTGAAATCCCGACCCAATGGCATATTTCTATAATCGTTTGCAATATCTGTATCATTAATTCAATATTTTTTTTTCGCTTTCATTAAAAAAACATGTTTAATATTTTTACAACATCACCGAATAAAACATTTTAATATTTTGGAAGCATAACTGATGATTAAAACTAACTGATTTATAAAATTAAAGAATATTATTAGGAAAACGTGTTCTCTTAGAACTTTCCGTCCATCATCTTGAAGAAAATATTAATTTCAGACCAATCAATGCCCAGAATTACTTCAAGGCTAATGAATATGTGATTTAATTGAAAATTTTAGAACGCATTACTCATGGCGAACCAGCTGGTCGCCAAAGGCGGCTAGTATGAAATAAAAAAAATTTCCGTGATATGGGCCAATTTTTTATATTTTCATCTGATGCAAATAGGTTAATTGCAATCAATCAATAATTTGGCAAGTCTTACCGAAAAAAGATGAACGGTACGACAGTACATAGAATGCGGACAAACAAATCTCCTTTCTTATATATTAGATTTGTGTATTCTATAAGAATTGTAAAATATAAATAATAATAATTTTTTAGCAAATAATAATTTCCGTGATTTGACTTTTTCCCCCACTGATATAAGTTAAACATATGTTAATGACCTACTGTGAAAAAATTGGATTTTTAGAGTTAAAATTCGTAAAAAATCTTGTAGTGCGCTCAACACCTTAGAGAGCTTAAGGTATCCGACTACATTCGAAGGAAAATTTTTGAAAAATTGGATTTTTTAGAAACTATTTATGGTTTTTAGATGTATTGTTAATAATAAACACTATAAATACAAAAACAATTATTTGAAAGTATAATATATTTTGAGAAATGGGAAAATTTGTAGTAAATTTTAATGAAATTTAACCAAAACAGTAACGCAAAATCGTAATGCAGCAATCTTATTTTTCTTCGTACACAAGTTATAGAATATAGTAATGATTGAA
>JAPMOQ010053333.1:261448-289432 GCA_026543055.1 Argiope trifasciata | reverse complement strand
CATACATAAGAAACATATTATAAACCTATAACAGCATAAACATAAAACTTTATTAGTTCGCTCTATTGGCTATAGATGGCAGCACGTTACCGCTTGAAAATTTAAGTAGCCATTATGGCGAACTAATAAAGTTTGAAAATATCCTATCTGTAACTCCGAACTGCTCGACCGTAGCGCTTCAAAACCGGCGCCAATCGATTCCTCGTGGCCAAAAACCCCAGACCCCCAAGTTTACAGGAGTTTATTAATTCTGGGGCGATTTTCGACTTGGTAACCATTCCTCGTATTATAGTATTAGATTAACGATTCTTCGTATAAACATATTTTCTATGTTTAATCAATTTTGAAGCAAAATATTTTAATCACTTTTCCTAAAATTAAATTTCAAAATTCTGACCGAATATTAAACGAGTCACGAGATACAATAAATAGTTTCTTTCATTACCATTCTGAAAGAACACCGTTTTATAATTCTAAAAGAATACACAAATCTAATGTATAAAAATGAATATTTGTTCGCATTTTATATACTGTCGAACCGTTCATCCTATTTCAATAAAACATTGCAAAATTATTGATTTATTTCACTTAATTTTGATACCAGCTAGTTGTAAATAATAAATTTAGGGTTGTTAGCATTTAGTTTTATCATTTTTCCAATAAACACATGTCAAAATTATTTGACGGCACGTCCATGCCTCATTAAACATTTCTTTAGAAAAACTGGCTCGTAAGTACATAAAGGTTCGTTACCCCTGACATAAAGCATGTTGAGTGTTCATCAAGAAGATTAAATGGAAGAGAATTGTAATTTATTATCAACTATCTCTTCTTTCAACGTCGTCTTCTCTAACATATAAGAGTGGAATTCTTGAAGATATATTCTCTGGTCACGCTAGTGTTACTTTAATTTGAATTACACGCATAATTAAAACATTTACTACTATGCAGTGCACAATGTTTATTTTCATAGTATATAAAAAAGAGTTTAGAGTTGTTAGAACTTAATTTTACTATATTTCTAATAATCACGTCAAAATTATTTGACGGCACGTCTATACTTCACTCAGCATTTCTTTAGAAAAAAAGTGACACGTACGTACATAAAGGTTCAATATCCCTGACATCATGCATGTTGAGCATACATCAAGAAGATTAAATGGAAGGAAATTGTAATTTATTATCAACCATCTCCTTTTTCAACGCCTTCTTTTCTAATATAAAGAGTGGAATTCTTGAAGGTATATTCTCTGGTCACGCCAATGTTATTTTAGCATGAATTACACATATAATGAAAACATTAACAGGTATTTCTTTAGAAAAAAGGCACGTAGGTATATAAATGTTCGTTACCCCTGACATAAAGCATGTTGAGCGTACATCAAGAAGATTAAACGGAAGTGAATAGTAATTTATTATCAACCATCTCCTCTTTCAACGCCCTCTTCTCTAATATATAAGAATATTTCTTGAAGATATATTCTCTGGTCACGCCAATGTCACTTTAACTTGAATTACATGTATAATTAAAGTTATACAGTGCAAGATGTATTTTTTGCATAATAAATAAAGGGTTTAGTGTTGTAAGCCTTTAGTTTTATTATTTTCCAATAATCACTAATTCAAATAATTCTCTGGAAACTTTCTCACAAAATCAATGACTTATTCATGGATGTCTTTTCTATTTGTTTTCAACAGAAATTCAGGCTGAATAACTTGATGAAGTGTCAAAAATTATTCTTCCAATCTTGAAAAGCATAAAGAAACTTAGAGCATAAAATATTATTTGGTAAATCGCAATCACCCTGAAATAAATTTCTGAGTTTATTACTCTATCGAATTCGCGTAGTTTTCCGTATTGTATTTCATTTTTAATTCAAATGCTAAGAAGCTGGATAAGTAATTTTTTAACCCTTAACTGCGGACATGCGGTCTGTGAGACCGCTATCATTGGACTTTCGGTCACCCCAAATCTATTTTTATCTCAGATGTATGGATTGACCATGAAACGTTGTTTTGTGACCTTTAATGCAACTGGTTTCAGCGAAAGTTTTTAAAAATAATTCAGTTACTTCTTTGAGTGTGGTCTCTAAGACCGCACCTCCCTGTTAGTGTTACGATGATAAACAAGGCTTAGTAGATGGCGCTAAACCTTAGAGATTGAAATATCATCCAATTTACTGATCCTATTAGGAATCAGTGCTCCAGAAACTTTTAAATAAAGCAGAAAGTGATTTTAGTGATGTGGATAATTGCACAGAAGAGTTTTTCGATAATAATTAGCATTCAACTGATTCTGATATACAGTTTCAACATAATTTTTTTAGTGATAATGTATTTTGAAAAATTTATAATGCCTATTAATATATCGAGAGAAATATATATATAATTTATAGGTTGATTTTTATACCAATTCTGAACTTAGGAAAAAGTGCTATAAAAGTCCCCCAAGCCGATAAAAAAAAAAGGATCAATTTTATCCGCTGTCATTTTTTATTTTTATTTTTTATATAACTGCTGAATTTTACATTATATATTTTTATATATAACTTTGTACGCTAGAAAAATAAATGATTCAAAATTAAAATGTTTTTTTTCAAACATACTGTTTGTTTGCAACACGTAATTTGAGTAGAAAATGTATGATCAAATGCAATTACTTTTTTTCATAATATATTTTTAAAATTTCTAAAGCCTATCTATATATCAAGAAAAATATCTGCTTAATATATTGGCCGATTTTCTTACTGATATATTCAGTAGAAAATTTAATTTGAGTCCAAAGAAAATGCGGTCTGGTAGACCGTTCCTAATCAGTTATTTCACCCCCCCCCCCCACTTAAGGTGAACCTTTAAGGTTATATTTCAAATTTCAACCCTTCCCCCCACTTAAGGTATCCGACTACGTCAAAAACCCTGGTTACTGTCCATACTGGCAAAATGAATTTAAAAATTGTTATTTTTTGTAGTTCAGACTTTTCACTTTCCAAAACAGTTTGTCTTCTTTAGGAAAATTAAGGCCTGACCTATCATCCAGGGTCACATATTTTTCAGCAAAAATTTGTCTCCAACTTTCTCAAAAGTTTAATTTTCATAAAAATTCTCCACCGTTAACATGATACCTCAAAAACTAATAGAGGTATTTACATAAAAATATCAGAGTGTGTTTAAAATAATATGGATAATGAAATGAACCAAAAGTCATACATTGTTGGTGAAATACTTTTTCATTTATAGGTGTTTTTAGAAAAATTAAGTTGTAAATTTAAAGAAAAATTGCATATACGCGTAATATTTGCACTGATAACTTTTTTAATCTCAAAATTTTTCTTATATTTTTGTTCATTTCGTTCATCATTGCATTCTGTAACTTGTGTACGAAGAAAAATAGGATTGCTGCATTACAACTTTGTGTAGATTTTGAGCCATTTTAGTTAAACAGCATTAAAATCAACTACAAATTTTCCTATTTTTTCAAAATGTATTATATTTTCAAATATATTTTTGTATTCATAGTATTTGTTTTATAATTGACAATACATCTAAAAACCATTGTTTTAAATATTTTTTTTAAACTTACTATATTTTTTGAAAAAAGCAAGCCCACCATATATGGTGCCTTAGATTCTTAAAAGCATTCAAATATTTATGTTTTAATTTGTCATCATTTATTTGCATAAATGAGTATTTTTTTACCAGTGATCTAAAAGATACTTAATATCTGTAAATTAAAATCAAATATATATTGATTCTAAAACATATTCTGATTCGATTTATTGGATATTGTCAAAACATAGTATGCCATTAATTTTTTATGATCAAATTTTCAGCTTGCATATCCATATTTGGATAGGCAAGTTCAACTAGTCGAAAAACTAGAGTTAAATAATCTGGATTTAGCTTCAAAAGCAACTACAAACGCAATTTGGGCACAAAATGTTAAAGTTGTTTTAAAAGTTATTCTTCCTTTTATGTATTATTTAAATAATACATCATTCTTATTTCCAATCTTTTCTTTTATGACTTTTGAAGCGTGCATTTGCAGAATCCCCAATAGATGGCAGCACGAAATACAGTCAGAAATGTTTGCAAGAATGTCTACAATATTAGCATTCCTTTGTGATAATCATGAGTAAATGCTATTATTTCATTATAAAAATTAATATCTTAAAATTTATTCCATGAAATGAAAATTTTTCAAAGGAATATGCTGCAAAACCCTTTTTATTATCCACGGATTAAGGATTTAAATAATGATGAGCTATCTAATCTATAGATATTATTGTGAAATTCTAGCTCATAATCTTCAGTTTGTTTCCGTTTGTACAGCCTATACCAGGGCCAAAGACGGCCTGTGGAGAAATGGGTACGGTTTACCACTATGCAATGGAATATATAGAGGTCCCAGAGTTAAGGAAAAACCTGATGATTGTCAATAACGATTTAAGTACAGTACTGATGGTACCAGGTTATCTCAAAGCCCTGAAGGATATGATATTAAGGTTTGTTAGTTTCATTCCAACTGTTTGAGAGTGTGCAGATGGGGAGAAAGACAGCAATTGACTACCCCGAAAGGAATGTTAGTTTGACTGTTCGGTCAATGTAAGGTTGGACAATACTTATTCAGCAGTCGACCACAACAAATCCTGTCGATACTGCTACGTTCAGTGGGGGTGGGGGTGGTCGGCTGTATACAAGAACAAGATGGATAAAAGGTGGCCTTCAGAAGTATGGAACCCAACTGGAAATAATTTTCAATTCTGCTCCTGATTCCTAGGCAAAATTCGCCCAGCATATAAAATTAATTTAATTTTAAACCCTTTTTGAAAACCATGTACATTAGTGAATTAAGAAACATAAATTTCTTATTTTAATATTTTTTAACTTTATAGTCATTAATTATTATTATATAATTTATGGAATCTTAAAATATTTTTTTCTCGGTTTCACATCCAGATAGTAGATGCACTTGGAATTGTAATATAAATAAAATGCTGGATAAATTCTTAAATAAAGGCAGAAAAATTAGCGTTATGCATAGTCACAGATAATAGTTGTACCAGGTAATCTTGAAACCCTGAAGGATATGATGTCAAAGACTGTCAGTTTCTTTGCCAACTGTTTGATAGTGTGAAAATTTTGAGATTCCTGCTGTGTAACGAGATTTTAAGAAATATTTTGAATTTCACGGAGATTTTCTCTTGTTGATGATCTGTTCCTTGTTTTATAGGAAGGTGAGGAAGAAGGACAGTAATTAACCACTTTGTTTCCAATTACCTCGAAGAGAATGTTAGTTTGACAAATATTTCAATGGAAGGATGGACAATGCTAAAGACAGCAGTCGGCCACAACAAATCTTGTCGATACTGCTACTTTCCAAATATTTCAAGAACGCAGGAAAATAAATACATTTGTGGAGAAATGGGTACTCTTTACTACTATTTAAAGGGATGTATTGAAATCTCAGAGCTAAAAAAAACCTGAAGATAGAAAATAATGATTGAAGTACAGTACTAATGGTACCAGGTCATCTCAAAACCCTAACGGAAATAATGTCAAAGATTGTGAAAGTGAGGAAGAAGGGCAGTAATTAACAACCTCGAAGAGAATGTTTAGTTATTTTCACGTACCGTTGTAAAGTAACACTAGGACTATTTTGGGACGGACCTCGTCATTTTGAACCACGGTCAGATCACGAGGACGACACCTGAGCTGGCACCTCCCTCTCCACACCACACTAGCAGGAGGATGTTTGGCCTAACTGATTTAACTTGCAAGAGACCCCCTTACACTATGGCTCTTCGGTGGAATCTTGTCTCGAACCAGAAACCCTCTGGTTCCGAAGCCTAGCCCTTACCACCAGACCAACGCGGCCCTCCAATTGAAGGAAAGACATTTCATTAATTACAGCAACCATTCAGAATTCTACAACACAGTGCATTAGAAGAAGCATAATTTATAAAAATGAATAACTTGCAGATTCAAATCAAATTATTTATTATTCAAATGACTCGGTAGAAAAGTGTCAAATCATATTACTTCAGATTGTCATAATTCCTATACAGATGCAAAAATAATAATAATTTTCTTGATATTTGAAAAAAAAAACACGTTATTTTTTCAATTTAACTCTAAATTTCCGTCCATCACTGTTATATTTACGACATTCAAACAACAAAGAAATCTTATTTTTCGTCCGAATATTTGATTAGTTTTCCTTTCTTTATTTTATTCGTTTTACCATGAGTATCCAATGATAATTTATATCCGTACAGAATAATCTTAGATCTACTAATAAAATTACTGTTCTTGTTTTCTAAACACATCTACAAATGAAATAGTATTTCAGCAATAATAAAACTTTTGATTCATTTCATTTCCCACATTGGGCCGCGTTGGCCTGGTGGTAAGGTCTCGGCCCCGGAACTTGATGATTTCAGGTTCGAGACTCGATTCCACCGAAGAACCGTCGTGTAAGGGAGTCTCTTGCACGTTAAATCCTTCAGGCTAAACTTCCTCCTGCTGGTGTGGTATGGAGTGGATGGTGCCAGCTCAGTTGTCGTCCTCGTTATCTGACCCTGGTTCAAAATGAAGAGATCCGTCTCAAAACAGCCCTAGTGTTGCTTTACAACGGAAAGTTAATGTAATTGAACTAATTTCATCTTCTCGTTTATATGTCTTATTCTAACCAATTATATTTTGTCTCTGAGTTGAAAGTATTCTTAGAGTGTTGTTTTTTTAATTAGAAAATATGATAATCACATGTTACATTTCCAACGAATTTGGAAGAATACAAGCACATGAATTTTGACTGAATTGAAGGAATATTGCCGCATAAAAAAAGTTTACCACGAGGTCTGTCTCTGAATGATCAAAGCACGCGATCCAAACCCAGAGTTTGCGGGTTCGATGCTCGCCATGGCTGTTACATCCAAAATATGGATTTTTAGTTTGTTTCCTTACGTTCTCTAACTTCTTGACCTTCCTTTGTTATGTAAATTAGTCGTTTCTCGAATATTCTGTTCTTGTATAAAAGCTGATACTCATTAGTCGTGGGCAACTTCTCGACCTTGTAAAGTTGCAATTCGTTACTTTCCTTCAATAAACTTATTTGTTAGTTTAAAACTGACACTGTGTTTATTTAAATCTTCGTGACAATATAATATGGTTTTTATTAGGTTGTTCGGAAAGTAATTTCGTTTTTTCCTGACAAAGGATTTAATTGCATTTTTCGCACCCAATTTCATACTTAAACCGCAAAATCATTTTATGTTTTAAGAGCTGATATAGCAAGGCTTGAGTGTGAAAAAGTGCAGCTGATTCTTCGCAGTAGTTTTTGGATGGTGCCCTTTTAAATATGGAGAGCAATAAACAGCATTTTCGTCATTTTTTTCTTTTTTGCTATAAAAGGTAAAAATGCTGTTCAAACCAGAAATAAATTAGCCATTATGTGTGGAGAAGATGTGTTAACAGTACATCAGTACCAGAACTGATTTGCAAAATTTTTCCTTCAAATGAGGAGGCCAAAAACCACCTCGATCAGTTTTTTTTACAGCAAAGACCAAAACTTTTATGAGCGTGTAATCATGTTACTACCAAAAATATGGCAAAAGGTATTAGATCAGAATGGCAATTTTATAATTTAATAAATAATTTATTCATTAAACGAAAATTTCTTTTCATTTTGACAAAAAAATACGAAATGACTTTCCGAACAACCCAATAAAAGAAGAGTTGCGTTGCTTTACAACGGGACGGTAGTATAACTAAACTAAACTAAACCTGTAAACAAATAGTGCAAAATAATCAAACTAGCGAGTTTGACTAATTCGAAGCGACCATAAAATATCGCTTTATCCAAGAAAAAAAAGTATTGCCGGAACTTAAAACTATTAAGGTCATGCTATTCCGAACCGGAATAGCATCCGATCATTCGGAATAGAATGTTCATTCTTTTCCGAATCATTTTATTCGGTCATTTCATTTTTTAGAAATGCAATCCGAGGGCATCATTGTATAATATGAGAAGGGAACTGGGCAGTTCGCCAGCTTCTTTAGGTTTCCTTCCTCATATGACAGTATGAAACCCTCAAAATGTGTAAGTATAAACTGATAGAGCATTCTTTGAATTTCTTCCAACGACTAAATAAAATGACAACAAATTTTATGTCATAGGCAGGCAGCTAGGGTGCAAGGACCAAAGAGGTTTTTTTTTATGACTTGTGAGAGATAACTGAATATATTTCCTCCACCCCTTCTTTTCTTTTTTTTTTTTTTTCGTTTCTCTTTTTCAAATACATATCGCTTTTCAAAACTGGTGTTTAAAAAAAATGGGCCATATAAGCGAACAAACGAGTTTAACCGATTCAATTATAAATTGTTTTGAAAAAAATTACAAAACAATCCTCATTTTTTTTTTTTGTTATCAAACATAAGGAAATGAAACAAAACTAAATATTTAGGTCTTAAGTTGAATTCTTAATTTTTTATGAGTGTAAAAGTATTAGTTTTAATATTAGTTTACTATCCCGAGTTATCTCGGGCAAATGAAAAAAAGAAGTTTCATATTAGTCTTTGTATGATAGTTTTTGAAATAAGGCACAACACAAAGTGATGCTTGACATTATGTACACTGGTGTCTGGTCTCTTTTCTTACTGTTTTACCTTTGGAATCTCTTTTACGGGAGCACAAAGTACACTGTCTCGTTAGATTTAATTTTTTTTCTGTAGTAGGAATCACTATATGAAAAGTCATCGCTTTCACTATCTTGCCTCATCGCAATAATTTTACCTTTTTTCCATCAGAAATATTTTTTAAACATTACTAATCCACAAGCAGACATTTACTATACAATAGGGAAAACGTGTAACAAGTTCACCAACAGAACCGCAAAACCAACAAAACCTGGCAGACTGCCAATCAAAGCTATTTCCTTTCATTTTCTCCAGGCCGAGTGAAACCATGATAAAAACAAATTGTACTGATAAATTCTGTTTTTCCCGTATCTTGTCGGCATAGTAATTGAATGCAATATATACGGACATGAGATAATTCGGGATAATCAGGCTAGCGGTTAAGATCAAGAAAAGCCTTAAAATTTTGTGATTAAAAAAAAGATATTTATTTTATAAATTTTTGATATTTTGCGAGCACACTTTTGTAGTCTTCTGGTGTGGGACCCCTTTGGAAGCAATGGGTCTAATCAATTAAAGACCATCCATAACTAGCACAGTACCGAAGTGATCCTGCAATTTTAGTCAAAGCATTTCAAAGCAAACATTTCAGACAGTTCTGTATATAATTAACTCAATAGTTGGTTGGTTTCTGTTTACTAGGAGCAAGGACCTAATAAAACGAAATGTGTAGATCATACTGTGTAAGACTAAGTACTAAATTATAATATTGAGATAAAAAGCAGAAGTTTACAAATAAGATGATGATGGATCATGGAGTCATAAAAAATGATGGAAATTTTTCAGTCAAAACTGGACAATGCTTATATGAGTGAATAAAAGCAAAATTTTATGCATTAATAAAATGTCAGGTTGATTTTAATTGTGGATCAAATCAACCGCTTGCCGGATTATCCCGAGTTATCTCGGGTTCGTATATAGTGCAGTTAATTATAATTATTATTATCGCGAGAAATCTCGGATGAAGCAGAATTTGACAGTACGATTTGTTTTATCCCGGTTTTACTCCGCCGGAAGGAAATGAAAGGAAATATTCATCATTGATTGACAGTTTGCCAAGTTTTATTGCTTTTGCGGCTCTTTTGGCGGCACTGGTCTCGTGTTTTCCTTATTGTATAATATACGTTTGCTTGCGGATTAGTAATGCATAAAAAAGAACAACTGCGTTGGGAAAAAAAGGAAAATATTGGCGATGATAAAAGACAGTGAAACCGATGATTTTCAGATAGTGATTATGAAGACAATGATTTCGGCTCCTGAAAAAAAAATTAAATCCAATGAGTCAGTGTATTCTGTGCTTCCGTAAAAAAGATTCCAGACATGAATCAGTAAGAAAACAAACCATATACCAGTGTACAGAATGTCGAGTTGTCCCTTGTTTAAAAAACTATCATGCAAATACTAATATTTAACTTTTTTTTCTTCACCCGAGATAATCGGGATAGTAAACTAATATTAAAACGAAATGCTTTTACACCCATAAAAAATTTAAAATTCAACTTAAAACATACATATTTTGTTTTGTTTCATTTCCTTGCGCTTAGTTATAAAATTTAAAAAATGTGATGATTTTTTGAATTTTTTTAAAAATATATATATAAGGGAAACAGTTAATTCTTTGTATTAACCACTTAAACTTTAAATAAAAACTTAGAATAAGAGCTCTATGAGATTTAGATTACTTAAATTTTTAAATTTCTTTAGACGATTGAATTTAAGATAACGTGTTAAAAGAACTATTAATTTTTTTTGCTAAGCAAAGTTTATAACAAAGGAGGTTCTTTATATAAGAAAACATACAGCTTATATAAATACTATATACTGGATATACAGGGCCGCATCGAGGCGATTTGGCGCTATCTCTACTTAGTGCTGCATTTTTGTTATATTTTCATCGTTTCTGTGCCCCCTCCCCTACCATAAAAACAAAAACTTTTTTTTAGTCTGAACTTGTTTTTTTTCTCAGAGGTTAGGCAACCCTATAATTCTGTTGATAGATGTAATAATAATAATGCATTCTTGATAAATAATACTACTGACTCACCGTCCCTCTTTGAGGCACTCGGAAATAAATACTAATTGACCGGACCGCAGCAACAGCAGCACTGGTTTGAACTGTGGTGGAGTCCTAATGGCCATCACCGGCCACGGTACAACTCTTCCCGCAGGAAGTACGTCCCATCAACAATGGGGGAATCAGGTTCCCCACCTTTATTGTACCCACCGGGTAGACGAGATCCAACTACCATGCCAGAAACATCTCATCCCACATTGCGAGGTGCCCCCCGGGGGTTATATATTCTTGATAAATAATACTTCTGCAATATTCATTTTAAAAATGCGGCTTACGGTTAGTTACAACTGCTGTAAATATGTTACAGACTGCTAATATTTTTCCAAAGGAATGAAAAAAGAAAAAAATAGTTATGATAGCTATAAAACATTGATTTTTGTGAATTGAATATTAGAATTTATTAGTGCAAGAGATGAATTCATCCATACTGTGCAAACAAATGGAGGATGTAGAGATACACATTCGTATGTAAAATTGCCAGAATTATAAAATAGTTAGTTATATTAACGTCCCGTTTAAAGCAACACGAGGTCTATTTTGGGACGGACCTCGTCATTTTGAGCCACGGTCAGATGACGAGGACGACACCTGAAGTGGCACCGCCCTCTCCACGCCACACCACACCAGCGGGAGGATATTTGGCCTGAGAGTTTTAACGTGCAAGAGACCCCCCTCACACGACGTATCTTCGGTGGAATCGAGTCTCGAACCCGAAACCCTCCGGCTCCGAAGCCATGACCTTACCACCAGGCCACCGCGGCCTCCATATAAAATATCCACAAATATTCTAAACTCTGACTGAGATATCTGATAATTTTCATGTCACTAAAAACCAGCAGATATAAATTCCTAGTCCTCATGAAATTTAAACTAAAAGGAAAATATTGTTGCATCGATGATAAGCGCTAATTTCAAAATATCAGGAAGTTAAAATCCAAATTTAATACAATAAAACAGCCAATTGAATTTAGAATAGGTAGGAAAAATCATTGTATCCATTCGACTTGGTGGTTTTAAGTACTTGTCATGGATGGAGTGAATGATGAATTAAAAAGTTTTATAATCAACTCACCTGAATGAACTATTTTTAAGTTTTTGTGTCAGGTAGATTTATCTTAAGATGTTTGAATTGAAGAGGATTGTTCTTCTTAAAAACGTATTGATATTTGAGTTGAGTGGAAGAATTTTCTTCTATATATTCCTTTGGATACCCCCAAAGGAATTATAGCAATTTGCTCCTGTGGCGCCATATGTATCTTGATACTTGAGTGGTACAGAACTTTTAAATAGGATATCACTTCAATCCGGGATTTCTTGTGGTTCTGGCAATGCATTATAACATCTAAAGGTTTTGACACAAATAAAAAAATTAATTAAAAAATTTTCAAGCTAATTAAAGCTAAAGCTAAGTTAGGGGTATAATTAAAATTCCCTTAAGCCATTTTTAATTATTAACTGAAAACTACTCGAACTTTGAAAATAATGCATGTACTATAAAATTAAAACTTAGTCGGGGCATATTATTACATAGTAATAATAAACCTCAAAGGAATAATAACAGGTTGCCCCTGTGGCTCCATTTTGTATCTTGATACTTCAATGGTATAATATAGTTGTACAGAACTTTTAAATACGATATCAGATCGATCCGGTATTTCTTGTGGTTCTGGCAATACATTGATACTTCTAAAGGTTCTCAAACAAATAAAAATAATTAATTTAACCCTTAACTAGGGACATGCGGTCTGTGAGGCCTCTAGTAATGGACTTTCGTTACCCCTATTCAATTTTGAGCTCAACTGAATGAATTGAAGCTGTAACTTCCTGTTTTGTGACTTTCAATACATGTTCACTTTTTCGATCGGTTTCAGCGGATGCTTTAAAAAATAATTCAGTTATTTCTTTGAGCGCGGTCTCTAAGACCGCACTTCCTGTTTGGCTCGCAGTGATAAACAAAGGTTATCAGATGGTGCGAAAACTTAAGACTTGGTATATCAGCCAATTTACTGATTTTATTTTGAAGCATTGCTTCAGACACTTTTAAATGAAGCAGGAAATGATTTTACTGATAAAGGTAATTTCAGAGAAGAGCTTTTTGATAAAAGTTCGTATTGAACTGATTCTAATGTATGTGTTCAAATATAATTAATTTTTCTCGAGATTTTTTTTTCTTTGAAAAATTTATAAAATATATTAATATAGCAAAAGAGAGATATATAGAATTCATAGGTTCAGTTTTATACTAGTTTTTAACCTGTATGTTTAAAATGTCCCAGAAAACCTTGCTAAGAAAGTCACACAAGCCAACCAAAAAAAAATGAGCCAATTTTACCCATTGTCATTTTTTTTTAAATTTAATTTTCAGATAATTGTTAAATTTTATGTTATATTGTTTTCTATTTCTGTTATATACTGGAAAAAAATGATTTAAAAAGTATAAAATAGTATGATTTTTCAAAAATATTACATATTGTAACATGTAATTTCAGAAGAAAATTATGTCCTAACGCATTTCCTGTTTTCAATGATAATATATTTTGAAAAATTTCTAAAACATATCTATATATCAAGAAAAATATCTGCAAAATATACTGGCAGTTTTTCACGCTAAAGTATTCATTGGAAAATTTAATTTGAGTGTAAATGAAATGCGATCTCGCAGACAGGACTTCTACAGTTAAGTCATAAAATTCCACCTCCCCAGTTAAGGGTTTACAAATTTCAAATGACTGTATAATTAAAATTTCTGTACGCCATTTTTTTGTTTTTCTCTGAGGATGCCCGAAAATTGTTGAGAAAGCCACACGAAGGCAAGCTACTACCTAACGTGAGAAAGTTGAATTTCAACTGATGGTTAGTTTAAAATTTGAATACAGCAATTCGTTATCTGTAACAACTTACACCCTGCCATCAGAAATAGCCTCATTGGCCAGGCTACATAACTATGATTGTACCCTCAAATCAGGCTAGAATTTATAGCTTACTATCTGGTACCCGGAGCGTTGCTGCCGCCAAAAAAAATAATATTAAGTGTAATCAATCAATAATGTGGCAATGTTTTATCGAAATATTATGAACGTTACGGCAGTATATAAAATACGAACAAACACATTTTCATTTTTATAAATTAGATTTGTGTATTCTTTTAGAATTGTAAAACTCGGTGTTCTTTTAGAACGGTAATGAAAGAAGCTATTTATTGTATTTCATGATTTATTTAATATTCTTTCAGAATTCTCAAATTTAATTTTAGAAAATGTGATTAAAATTTTTTTTTCAAAATTAATCAAACATAGAAAATATATTTATACCAAGAATCATTAATATAGTTGAAAAGATAATTGTTTGAAAATTAAGATGGTGCAAAATTATTTGCACTGTAATATTTTTAGAAGTTATTGCTAAAAACACTAACATTTAATTAAAATTAAAACCTCCAGGATTGGTGTTCCCAAACTTTTTTGGCATAATATGTAATAAAGTTGATATGTCTGAGAATGACTTGTATGACATTTATGTTCAATATCTATTCAATATTAACCTTCAACTTGGATTTAGTATTTCCACTGAATCTATTGTGTCTCCTCGGCGAGCTATCTGGAGATTTATCCTAATAAATAGATGCGGTTGAGATCCGAATTTTTTTTTAGATCACTGTACTATGAATATACCCATCCCGTAAATGTAAGAAATGAGCTTATCAAATTTCTTCGCAATCGGATTAACGGTTTAGGAAGGCATAATAGATATATGGACAAACATTCCTTTTTATTTATATAGAAACAGCAAATTTTCATTAATATATTTGAGACACACCTCAGAATAAATTCAAAAAAATAATAAGTCCCAGCCAATTTTTACTCTCTCAAATTCAGCTAGCGTACCATAACTGATATATCTCGAAAATTAGAGATATCTCTCCTCAAATCAAAAAACTGATGACATTTGAAAGTGTCCGCATTTTAATCTGCTCTAGGAAATACCGAAAATCAAACCTCATACTGAACTTTTTTTCCTCTTTTCTCCCCATTAAACTGCATAATGTTTGAATATAGAATGTGTGAAAAAAAACAACCTATGTAGTGTCATCCATATCATTTTTCAATTTGATGAATTGGGATCTGTTTTACCGATACGCTATCATTTCTGTGAGTTTTCTGTGTTTAATGGTTAGTTTAAAATTTGAATATTACAATTTGTTACCTGTAACAACTAGTTATGGTCCCCTTTCACCCTGTCATCAGAGATTGTCCCCTTGGACAGGCAACATAACCGCCCAATCAGGCTAGAATTTATAACCTATGCAGCAACTTTTCGTTAACATTCTTGAGAAACACCTTGGAATAAATTCAAAACAAGTAAATAGTCTTAACCATTTTTTACTCTCCGAAATTCAGCTAGCTTACCATAACTGATATATCTCGAAAATCAGAGATATCCCTCTGCAAATGAAAAAAACTGATGGTATTTGAAAGTTTCTGCTCAGGGAAATATCGAAATTCAAACATCAATCAGAACTTTTTTTTATTCTTTTCTCCCCATTAAATTAGATAATGTTCGAATATAGGATGAATAAAAAATACTACGTGTTGTCATCCATATCATTTTTCAATTCGATGAATTAGGATCTGTTTTACCGAAACCTATCATTCCCGTGAGATTTCCTGTGTATCATGGTTAGTTTAAAATTTGAATATAACAATTTGTTACCTGTAACAACTAGTTCTGGTCTCCCTTATACCCTGTCATCAGAAATTTCCGTATTGGCCAGGTAACATAACTATTAATGTACCCTCCAATTTATAACTTATACAGCACCTTTTCATTAATATACTTGAAGCATACCTCAAAATAATTTCAAAACAAGTAAATAAGTATTAGCCAATTTTCAGCTAGCGTACCATAACTGATGTATCTGGAAAATCAGAGATGAACTGATCAGAAAAAACCAAAGACATTTGAAAGTTTTCGCTTTTAAATCTGCTCAGGGAAATATCGAAATTCAAACATCATGCAGAACTTTTTTTTTATTCCCCCCCCCCATTAAACTGCATAATGTTTGAATATAGGATGAGTAAAAAAAAAAAATCCATATAATTTTTCAATTTGATGAATTAGGATCTGTTTTACCGATACGCTATCATTTCCAAGAATTTTCTGTGTTTCATGGTTAGTTAAAAATTTGAATATAACAATTTATTATTTGTAACAACTAGTTCTTGTCTCCCTTATACTCTGTCATAAGAAACTGCCCCATTAACCAGACAACATAATTATTAATATACTCACCAATCACGCGAGAATTTATTATTTAGACAGCAAGACTTAGCCAATTTTTATTCTCTGAAATTCAGCTAGAGTACCATAACTAATATATCTTGAAAATCAGAGATGAACTAATCAGAAAAAACTGATGACATTTGAAAGTTTTCGCTTTTTAATCTGCTCTGAGAAATATCGGAATTCAAACATCATGCAGAACTTTTTTTTATTCTTCTTTCCCCATCAAACTGCATAATGTTTGAATATAGGATGAGCAAAAAAAAAAAAAAACATACGTGTTGTCATCCATATCATTTTTCAATTTGATGAATTAGGATCTGTTTTACCGATACGCTATCATTTCCGTGTTTCATGTCATTCTTCCCCATTACTGTGTTCATGATCGACTGACTACTATCTCTAGCGTTTTGTTCCACTTTGCTTCGCTTCGTTTCTTTTGGTTCAATTATATCACTAATATCGCATCTCGTAGCGATTCTTCTCACGTAAAAATAGTTTCATTTTTTTGTCAAGGTTATTCGGAGTTGTTCTCTGACCTTAATCTTGATGGACGTAGAAATGAAAGTAGAACAACTTTAAAATGCTTTTTTTAGAAAAGAACTGTTTATTATGAAGGTTTTAAGCCTCCCTGAACAATAATTACACACATAGGCAGTTGTTTATAAGAACAGAGCCTTTATTTACATATCCTTGTTGCCATTTCCTTTCATAAAAATATTCGCATTGTTCTGTGAATTACTGCACATTTCGATGTTCATTGTATTATTAAATACTAGCCGCCTTTGGCGACCAGCTGGTTCGCCATGAGTAAAGCGTTCTAAAATTTTCAATTAAATCACATATTCATTAACCTTGAAGTAATTCCAAGCATTGATTGACCTGAAATTAATATTTTCTTTAAGATGATGAACGGAAAGTTCTAAAAGTACACCTTTTCCTAATAATATTCTTTAATTTTATAAATCAGTCAGTTTTAACCATCGGTTATGCTTCCAAGATATTAAAAAAAATTTCGATGATGTTGCCAAAATATTAAATATAATTTTTTAAAGAATACAGATATTGCAAACGATTACATAAATATGTCATTAAGTCGGGAATTCAATGCATATCATGTCTAAATTCAATCAGGTTTACCGTAAATAAAGTAGATTTATTGAGTTAATGATATAGATATTGCAAAGGATTGTAGAAATTTTTGCTTTGCATTTATTTTTTAAAGAAAATATCACATTTTATATTTCTTTTATTTTATCCAGTCACGTGCTGAAAGTAGCATTTCTGTAGATTTATTTTGCGATGATATTTTTTTTTATTTGAACTTCCGGCATTCTTTTATTTTATCCAGTCACGTGCTAAAAAACATGGTTAAAATATTTCTTTAAAAATTCGCTAAAAATAGAAGCTTAAGTTATACATTAAAACGCTGATACCATTAGAAGGCTAATTTTTTAATCTTTAAATTGATGTAAAAATCATGTTTATGCGATCATATTTTCACAAGTTATAGATGAAAAACGTCGAAATTTCGCTTAAATTTTAATGAATTCAAATTCTAATTAAAAATTCGAAAAAAGGGCTCCGAGGTGCACATTCCGGACCTCCAAGGTATACATGTACCAAATTTGGTAGCTGTAGGTCCAACAGTCTGGCCTGTAGAGTGCCAACACACACACGCGCGCACGCACACACGCACGCACACACACGCGCACGCACACACGCACACACACACATTGAACTTTATTATAAGTATAGATAATGGGCAAAATTTTTCTTTATTTCTTTACATTTTCGCTGACACTTCTTGCGTACAACTGATCAACCCGGCACCACTGAACGTATCAGAATCGACAGGATTCGAAAGTAGAGCAACTTTAAAATACTTCTTTAGACAAAAGCTTTTTATTATGAGGGTATTAAGCCTCTCGAAACAATAATTACACATATAAGCAATCGTTTATAAAGACAGAATCTTTATTTATAGATCCTTGTTGTCATTTCATTTCCCAAAAAATTTGCATTGTTCTTTGAACTGCTGCAAACTTCGATGTTCATTGTCGAGAATTCATATTAAATATGATGGACAAAAGTTTTCTTTTTTTTTTCTTTATATTTTCGCTGACACTTCTTGTATACAGTTGACCTTTTGCATACACTGAACGTATCAGTATTGACAGGATTTTGTGATCAACTGCTGTCTTTAGTATTGTCTATCCTTACATTGACCGATCCGTCAAACTAACATTCTTTTCGAGATAATTAAATACTGTATATCGTCCTCACATACACATTCTCAAATAGTTGGTGAAAAATTGACAATCTTTGACATCATGTCCTTCAGAGTTTTGAGATGACCTGATACCATCAGTATTGTACTTAACTAAAAATTAAGGATTTTATAACTAACTGCAGCAGTTTTAAATATAGTTTTATTTTATTTATCATAGTTAATTTGACATTTTCTTTTAAAGACGGACTTTTTTTTTATTTAATATATATATAAAAAGAAATTTGTATTATTTTCTTTTTTATATATGGTGTAAAATACATACAAAATATATTGCCTTTCATGTTCATGTGTCGTGATCTTATAATCAAGAAAGAAAAATGCATCATCATTAATCATCTTCATACTCATCAATTAAATTAATCAAATGTTTGCAATCGAAGAGTTAAATTATTAATTTTAAAAATATTTTTTCTTTATTTAATAGTCTACTTTTAAATAAATTTTCATAAATAATGATTAATCATTGGTTTTGTGAATTCTAACTTATCAACTTTGCATTCTGTGGTTTTATGGGAACCGTATGATCCAAATTAAACTTACTCATTAATTTATTTTTTTATTCCCAAAGGCATTGTTTAATGCTACCCAAGGTTGATATATGTTACCTCATGGATAACATTGGATGACTGCATTGAATTTCATTATATCTCTATATATAAATACAAATGAGTGTTTGTCTCATTTGTATTTATATCCGACTCCGATAAAACTTCGACTACTTATTACTTGTAGTTACGAGATGGTTATAGGTATAATATAATTATCGAAAGTATAAAAAATATTTTCAGATCTATTTACCGCATCTATTAACTACTAAATATCTCGCCAAGGAGACGCAACAGATTCAGTAAAGATGCTAAATTCAAGCTAGACGTTAATATTTTGGAGCTACGTACATGCAATGTAAGTCTTTCTCTGAGGTAATAGTTTTATTAGAGAGCGTGGGTATCAATCCTATATGTTTGAAATTTTAACAAAACATTTAATCAAATCTTAGCACTTTTGCCGTAACTTCTGAAAATATTATAGTGCAAATAATTTTGCACCATCTTAGTTTTCAAAAAATTATCTTTTCAGCTATATTAAAGATTTCATGGTATAAATATAATTTCTATGTTTAATCAGTTTTAAAGGAAAATATTTTAATCACATTTTTTAACATTAAACTTGATAATTCTAAACTAGTATTAACCCCTTCCAGTAAAATGACGAGTGTAGCTCGTCATTGATTTTTCATGCCATAAAGCACAATGACGAGCTATACTCGTCATTGTGCTATATGGCATGACGAGCTATATTCGTCATGCGACTAAAGTTCCTGTTGAATATAATAATAAATTTGATTTAAAATTTCTAGTGTATTGAATTCGGTGGCACTTTATTACTTATGTTGATATCATAGATCACTATCATATATCGTTTGATTGTCTTGGTACAAATTACGGCTAAACTATTAGTAGTCATTCTGATAAATTCGTTCATTCATTCTAATAAACCTCTAGCCTGAACATCTGACTTACTAAATGCTAAACATGTAGTGAAATAAACACCTTAATCAATAAGAGTAATGTAGATCAATATGATCATAGTGAATCAGAAAAATCAGGAAATAAGCATATATTTAATTGATACTGATAATGAAACTAATGATAGTGAAATATTACCAAGTGGACGTAAACGTGCATAGTGACTAATAAGGGAATTTTTTGAATACTCTGGAGTCGCAGACACATTAGGTGGCTATAATAAAATAAAAATTACGCTAGTACTTGGCTTAAACGTGAAAACTAAGGGCTAATCTGATCTTAAGAGATTTTTGAATAAATGTTGAATGCGAACTTACAGATTACAATTACATTCATACCAATAATACAATTTTAATTAATAATTATAAATTAGTTAAAATTATAACATAAACTAAGCTTTCTTAAATAAAAATTAAAAAGTTATTTCACCCAAAATTTTTGCATTCTTAAATCTTACTGGAACGAATCACGACATATAAAAAAGAGTTTCTTTCATTACTTTTCTGAAAGAACAATCCCTTACAGAAGCCTTACAATTCGAAGAAAATACACAAATCTAATATATAAAAATAAATATTTGTTTGTAGAATAAAATAATATAAATAGAATAAATTTTATTCATGCTTCTCCTTTATATGTCCTTCAATTTCAATGAGTTTATTCTCTGCAGAAGAAAATATATATCATTTTCCTATCATTCTTAACCAAGCAAGATAACTATTTCAAATTCCAAATGATGTTTCCAAAGATTATTTATTCTGAGGCAACAAAGCGCCGAGTACCGACTAGTCAATACTTATAATAAAGCTCAATGTGTGTGTGTGTGTGTGCGTGTGTGCGTGTGTGTGTGTTGGCGCTCTACAGGCCAGACCGTTGGACCTACAGCTAACAAATTTGGTACATGTATACCTTGGAGGTCGGGAATGTGCACCTCTGAGCCCTTTTTTCGAATTTTTAATTAGAATTTGAATTAATTAAAATTTAAGCAAAATTTCGACGTTTTTCCGTTATAACTTCCTAAAATATTATTGCACAAACATGATTTTTATATCAATTTAAAGATAAAAAAATTAGCTTTCTAACGGCATCAGTTTTTTTAATTTATAACGTAAGCTTCTATTTTTAACGAATTTTTAAAGAAATATTTTAACCATGTTTTTATCACGTGACGGGATAAAATAAAAGAATGCCGGAAGTTCGAATTGAAAAAAACTATCACCGCAAAATAAATCCAAAGACATGCAACTTTTAACACGTGACTGAATAAAATGGAAGAAATATAAAATGTGAAATTTTCTAAAAAAATAAATGCAAAGCAAAGGATTGTATGATCGTTTGCAATATCTAAATAATTACTTCAATAAATCTTTACGGTAAACCTGATCGAATTTAGACAGGATATGCATTGGAATCCGACTTAATGGGATATTTCTATTATCGTTTGCAATATCTGTATCATTAATTCAATATTTTTTTTCATTATAAAATTCGATAGTTTCTAAAAAAAAGATGCAAATCTAAGGTTTCTATAAAATCTGCAAGAGCACGTCTTGAAAAAATTAGGTTTTATCACCGTGTTGCCATCGTTTTGACGGAAGTTCAAATTAAAAAAATAAAAAAAACTATCATCGCAAATTAAATCGGAAGAAATGCAACTTTTAGCACGTGACTGGATAAAATAAAATAAATATAAAATGTGATAATTTCTTTAAAAAAGGCAAGGCAAAGGATTCTATGATGGTTTGCAATATTTAAATCATTAATAGAACAAATTATCTTTATTTATACAGGATTGAATTTATACAGGATATGGATTCAAATTCCTTTCCAATGGCCAATTTGTAAAATATTATTAATAGGCATATATATTGTTTAATACTATTAATTTGATCTAAATGAAGTAAATAATTAGATTTTATGAAGTTTTTGAGTTAAACAATGCATTTATGAATAATGACTTTTAGATTTCTTCATACTTTGCTCTGTGTCCCATATTTTACAAAATATTTATATTAATATTTTGAATAAAAGTTGCTACATCAATCAGTCTTCGAAATCAATCAGTAAAATTGACTGATTTATAAAATTAAAGAATATTATTAGGAAAACGCTTTCTTTTAGAACTTTCCGTCCATCATCTTAAAGAAAATATTAATTCCAAGCCAATCAATGCCCGGAGTTACTTCAAGGCTAATGAATATGTGATTTAGTTGAAAATGTTAGAACCCATTACTCATGGCGAACCAGCTGGTCGCCAAAGGCGGCTAGTTGTAAATAAAATGGAAGCTATTAGTGCTAACTTGATATTCATAAATTTTCATTCCAGAATGTTTCAGCATAAGACAAAATAACGCGAAATGACAAACGAATTGACTTCCTTAGGGTACACATATACATTTGAAACTTCGGAAATCGTTCAAAATATTTAATAATTGTCGTCAATCTTCAGGTGTTTTCTTCACACCGTTCAATACATTCCACTAAATTGTGGTAAACCGCATTTATTTAATGCATTTATTTTCCTGCGTTCGTCCAAATCTTTGGAAATATGCAGGAAATCTTCCATGTCCAGATATAATTTGGATTATTAGTGGTTGCTGTCTTCTTATTTTTATTTCTGGATTAGGAATAAATTCAAAAGTTACTCTTCCTTGTTTTGAATATATACCTTCTTGTATACAATCTACCACCCCGCCACCATTGAATGTAGCAGTATTGACAGGATTTGTTGTGGTCGACTGCTGAATAAGTATTGTCCAACCTTACACTGACCGATCTGACTAACTAACATTCCTTTCGGGATAATAAAGAGCTATCTATCTAAAGAGTTGGAATGAAACTATCCATCTTTAACATCATATCCTTCAGGATTTTGAGATGACCTAGTATACCATCAGTACTGTACTTAAATCATTATTTACAATCTTCAGGTTTTTCCTTAACTCTGAGACCTCTATGCATTCCATTAAATACTGTTACACAATAACAACTTCACCACAAATACATTTATTTTCCTGCGTTCTTCCAAATCTTTGAAAATTTGCAGGAAATCTCCGATGTCCAGATATAAATTGGATTATCAGTGGGTATTATTTTTTGCTGACACTGTGCGATAACACATAGTTGGCTGTCGCGTCCAGCTGCCAACTAACGCTAAGAAACTTTCCTAATTTTTGTCCTTGCAATTACTAGCCAAAGTAATTTGTATCTACTATTAATTTAAAATTAAGATTAATAAGAGAAGATTCATTTAAATTGATTTCCGGAATCGAAAACCTACTACCTGGCGTAGCGTATGCAAAGAGCAAAAGGGAAGAGATAGACCTTAATCTGTGGAAAAAATTTTATTTGTATGATTTAATATTATCAATCTTGTTTACCCTTAACTGGGGAGGTGAAATTTTATGACTTAACTGGGGAGAAACCGTCTGCGAGACCGCATTTCATTTACACCCAAATTAAATTTTATAATAATTTTATTAATATGAAAAACTGCCAATATGTTTTGCTGATATTCTGCTTGACATATGGATATGTTTTAGAATTTTTTCGAAATATGTTATTTACATTATGCCAACATGCATTGGCTAGATGAATGCCTGTACCTTGCAGAAAGAAATCAAGCTTAGTTAGATAGCATGTTCATCGCAATTTATATTGGTGATGCTCATGATGAATGATGTGCGCTTCTCCCTCAACTGGGGAAGTGGGATCTGCGAAACAGCATTTCATTTACACTCAAATTAAATTTTTAATGAATGAAATAGTATGAAAAACGACTCATACATTTTGAAGATATTTTTCTTCATTTACAGACATGTTTCAAAAAAAATTTCGAAATGAATTATCATTGAAAAAAGTAAATGCGTTAGAACATACATTTTCTAATCAAATTACATGTTACAATAAATTATATTCTTGGAAAAAATATATGACTTTATACTTTTTGAATCACATTTATTTTTCCAGTATATTTTCTATATGACGGTATATAGAAAACAATATAATGTAAATTATATAATCAACAATTTTATGAAAAATAAAAAAAATTGACTATCGGTAAAATAGACCCCTTTTTTATCGGCTTGTGTGTCTTTCATAGCGCGATTTTTTGGGGCGGTTTAAACATACGTGGTTCAGAACTAATATAAAAATCAGCCTATAAATTTTGTATATATTTCTCTTGGTATATTAATATATTTTATAAATTTTTCAAAATACATTATCACTAGAAAAATTAATTATGTTTGAACATACAGATCAGAATCAGTAGAATGCGAATTTTCATCGCAAAACTCTTCTGTGGGATTATCCTTATCCTTAAAATCACTTTCTGCTTCATTTAAAAGTGTCTGAAGCACTGCTTCATAATATAATCAGTAAATTGGATGATATTTCGGAGTCCAAGTTTTAATGTCATCTGCTATGCCTTGTTTATCACTGGGATCATGTGTTTTGAAAAATATGATTTAAAAAGTAATGTTTTTTTCAAGAATATTATTTAATAATATTCTTAACATAATTTGTTAATTAACATTAACATTAATTAACATTTTCTTAACATAATAAACATGTAATTTGTGAAGAAAATGTATGATCCAACGCATTTACTTTCTTTCAATGACAACAAATTTTGAAAAATTTCTAAAACATATATAAAACATCTATATATCAAGAAAAATATCTGAAAATTATATAAGCTGTTTTTCATACTAATACATTCATTAGAAAATTTAATTTTGGTGTAAATGGAAACGGTCTCGTAGACAACCCTCCCCAGTTAAGTCCTCGAATTTCGCCTCCCCAATTAAGGGTTAAAGTATATCCAAATTCCCAATGTTCTCCTAACCGACAATCAATTCTAATGTCTTCATGAGCTCTGCTGTACGTAATTTTTATTGTTTATAACGGTAAAAAGTTTTCTGCGTTATCATTTTTCTACTATTCATCATTATATCTATTTTATTATATCTACATATTTATCATTATATCTACATTATTTTCTTTTAATATACCTATAGTAAATGACGAGAATTCCTGTGACCTTTCATTATTTTTTTAACTTCCTGAAATATTTGAATGAAATCCACTTTTGGGAGTCTTTTGTTAAAATTCCTGGTCCTTTCCGGCTTATGTATCAAAATGTAATAAATTTATTTTCCTTTCTATTGAATCAAATTTTGTTCAATACAATTTAATATCATTATCAGATGTCGTGAATCATTTTCGGCTTATGTATCAATATGTAATAAATTTGTTTTCCCTTCTATTGAATCAAAATTTGTTCAATACAATTTATTAACATTATCAGATGTGGTGAATCAGATTCGTGACGGTCCATTTCGGCTTATGTATCAAAATGTAATAAATTTATTTTCCCTTCTTTTGAATAAAAGTTCGTTCAATAAAATTTAATATCATTATCAGAAAAGATGAATCACTTTCGGTTCATGTATCAAAATTTAGTAAATTTATTTTCCTTCCTGTTGAATAAAAATTCTTCCAATACAATTTATATCATTAGCAGAAATGGTAAATCATTTTAAATTTTGGAATAATAATTGCATGATCGAGGTTTATCTTTAAAATGCTGCAAAGTTTGTATTGATTTATCATGCTTTGACACTTTTGCATGTTTCTTTTGATAGAAAGTGTTTTTTTTTTTTTTTTTTTTTTTTTTTTTTTTTTTTGTATTCTATGATTTAGATCTTTAACGTAATGTCTCATTTTAAATCGACGATAACGAAAATTTTTACTTTTTACGCAGGCAAATCTAGCAACAAGTTGCTTTAAAGTATCCGACTATGTTCGAAGGAAAATTTTTGAAAGATTGAATTTTTAAAAACTACTTAAATATATGGATTTTGGATGTATTTTCAATTATAACACAAAATATTATAAATACAAAAAATTATTTGAAAATATATTTTGAAAAATAGGAAAATTTGTAGTCAATTTTAATGAAATTTAACCCAAACGGTTAACACTACACGAAATTGTAATGTAGCAATCCTGTTGGTATTTCTACACCAGTTATAGAATATAATCTATACTTATAATAAAGCTCAATGTGTGTGTGTGCGAGTGTGTTTGCGCTTTACAGGCCAGACCGTTGGATCTACATCTACCAAATTTGGTACATGTATGCCTTGGAGGTCGGGAATGTGCACCTCGGAGCCCTTTTTTCAAATTTTTAATTACAATTTAATTAATTAAAATTTAAGCGAAATTTCGACGTTTTTCCGCTATAACTTCCGAAAATATTATTGCACAAACATTTTTTTATATCAATTTAAAGATTAAAAAAAAATCGCTTTCTAACGGTATTAGTTTTTTAATTTATAACTGAAGCTTCTATTTTTAACGAAGTTTTACAGAAATATTTTAACCATGTTTTTTTAGCACGTGACTGGATAAAATAAAAGAAAACAATGACGGAAGTTCAAATAAAAAAACAACTATCATCGTAAATCAAATCTGAAGATATGCAACTTTTAGCACGTGACTGGATGAAATAAAAAAAATAAAATGTGATATTTTCAAAAAAAATAAATGCAAAGCAAAGGATTCTATGATCGTTTGCAATATCTAAATAATTAATTCAATAAATCTTCTTTACAGTAAGCCTGATCGTATTTAGACAGGATATGCATTGGAGTACCGACTTAATGGCATTTTCTATTATCGTTTGCAATATCTGTATCATTAATTCAATATTTTTTTTTCATTATAAAATGTAATAGTTTTCAAAAAAATAAATGCAAAGCTAAGGCTACTATAAAATCTGCAAGAGCAGGTCAAAGGGAAAAAATTAGGTTTATCACCATGTTGCCATCATTTTGACGGAAGTTCAAATTAAAAAAAAAAAAAACTATCATCGCAAATTAAATCTGAAGAAATGCAACTTTTAGCACGTGACTGGATAAAATTAAATAAATATATAATGTGATATTTTCTTTAAAAAATGCAAGGCAAATGATTCTATGAATGTTTGCAATATTTAAATCATTAATTGAATAAATTATCTTTATTTATACAGGATTGAATTTATACAGGATATGCATTCAAATTCCTTTCCAATGGCCAATTTGTAAAATATTATTAATAGGCATATATATTGTTTAATATTATTACTTTGATCTAAATGAAGTAAATAATTACATTTTATGTAGTTTGAGTCAAACAATGCATTTATGAATAATGACTTTTAGATTTCTTCATACTTTGCACTGTGACCCATATTTTACAAAATATTTTTATTAATATTTTAAATAAAAATTGCTACATCAATCAGTCTTCTAAATCAATCTTAAAACTGACTGATTTATAAAAGTAAAGAATATTATTCAGAAAACGCGTTATTTTAGAGCTTTCAGTCCATCATCTTAAAGAAAATATTAATTTCAGGCCAATTAATGCCCGGAGTTACTTCAAGGCTAATGAATATGTGATTTAATTGAAAATTTTAGAACCCATTACTCATGGCGAACCAGCTGGTCGCCGAAGGCGGCTAGTGATGAATAAAATGAACCAAAATCTAAGAAAATTTTTGTGATGCCAAGAAGTTACGGGGAAAAATATGAGTTTATATGTAATTTTTCCACAAATTCACAACTTATTTTTTCTAAAAACACCTATAAATGGAAAAGTATTCCACCAACAATTAAATTTTTGGTTCATTTCATTGCTCATATTATTTAAAACACACGCTGAAATTTAAAGGCAAATATTTCTATTAGTTTTTGAAATATCCTGTCATCGGTGGAGAATTTTTATGAAACTTAAAGTTTCGAGAAATTGAAGACAAATTTTAGTTGAAAAATATGTGACCCTGAATGATAGGCCAGGCCTTCCTTTTCCTAGAAAAGATAAACTGTTTTGGTCTGTTTATATATATATATAACGGTTTTGAGAGCCAAAGCATTCAACTTTCAAAGCATTATTCAACTTTCAAAGCATTATTCAACTTTCAAAGAAAAAGTTAAATAACATATAATGGAATCCTGGATATACTAATTGGCTAAGAATACAGATATTTTGTGAGCTAATACATTTAGTTTTGGAAAAAATTAACTTTAAATCTCCTTAAAAACTTTAAGGAGCTTTACAAAGATGGG
>JAPMOQ010053333.1:242841-254002 GCA_026543055.1 Argiope trifasciata | reverse complement strand
TATATATATATATATATATTTGCTTATTGACAACTATGCCTTAATGGTTGGTTCAGTTATATATTTTTCGTACTTGTATTTTTTTTTAAAAGAAAAAACAATTTAACGATTATGCTGACTCGCAAGTGAAGTATCATTTGACTCGCTTTTCATTGTTCGGAGATTATATGTATATATATATATTTAAATGGTTGGTTTTTTTCTTTCTAAGCCACAAACGTTTTATTGCTCACTCAAAGCTAAAGAATTTTTAAAATTTTGGAAAAAGTTGCCAATTTTTCAACTGCATTGCAACATCACATTGACTAATTTTAAGTGAACTTTCCTACTTGTTAACATTTTAATCTTTAACACTCAAACCAGTTTTTTTATTCATTCATTTTACTTTCATAATTCAATAGAAAGGAACAATTGTTCAGGATCCTTTGATAGATTTCGAGCCAAATCTTGCAGCGTAGCTGTTGATTTAAATGAAACCACAGCTCTGTAGTCCTGGCAAAAGATTGTAAGACCCAGCTAATGAGGAAATATATTTCCTTAGTTTCCTTTCCATCCCAATTACTTCCTAAAATAACAAGAAATTCCACGAGTATTATGTGCCATTAACGCTTGTTAAAAGTGAATTTTCTACTTTGAAACTCATGCCATAATTTTTGTAGTAATCGCACTGATTGTTTTTGTATGCATTTGAATATGTTGGTTCGAAACCTGAGGTTTTTGATAATATAAAGTGAATGATTGAATTAAGCGGCCCCCACTATATATCTACTTTTGAAATGTCATCCAATCCAATGAAATCAAATGACGGCCGCTTAGAAATATCAATCGTAGATTTAAAAATCATAGCGTGATAATTAAAAATAATAGACTGATAGTATAATCAATAAATCACGCTGTATGGTGAGAAACTTTAAAAAATGCATTTACAATTTCATTCAATACGTTAGAATGAAAGAATTTTGAGAACAGCTTTTTGAGCATAAGTGCTTTTTTTATATTGAGCAACAAGTATTTGTTTGAAATTGGTATTAAAATGATTGATATATCATAACCACTTTTCGATACTGCAAGTGTTGATATTTTGTTGTTTAATAATTATCGGAAGAACAGATATTACCGAAAATAAAATAAAAAATGTTGGAAAAAGATATAAATCAACCTTTTTATACTCTTACAATTTAAACACCAATAGGTATTTGAGACAGTAACATTCGTGTCTATTAAATAATGTTTTCATGAAATTATTTAATAAATAAAACCTTGTTGTTTACTTTTAAATTGGATATTGTAGATCAGCTGCTTTAAACTTTGCATTGGTTAAATGAAAAATGCAGATCTCAATAATCCAATCAGTTCTTTTTCGTTCGCAATCTTTTCTTTCGTAATCTTTTTCGTTGCATTTTTGTCATAGAAATAGAACATAAATCTAAACACTAAATTTATCTAAAACCTAAACACTAAATTTATATATTTAATATTGTTCACAAAAAAAAAAAAACAAATGACCCTGCAAATAATTTTATTTGCAGGGTCATTGCCCGACTAAATATATAATTGAATGAATGATTTAAAATACGTTCCATTTTTATCATAATTCAAGTATTATTGTTTTCGTATGAATAATTCCTATCATCTATTGATACAGGAATTCCCTTATGAAATGGCTGTTAGATTCAAAAAAAGACATTACATTACAGGAATAAGTATTATAACGAATTAATGAGCTAATACAAGCAAATATGTTTGGATGCCAAATTTTTTTAAACAATGCACCATTATATTAATATAACGAATTCAAACATCATAATTAAAGCGATTTTCAGCAAAATATAACACATTAATACTAACATTAAGTAAATTTGTCCTCGCCATCAATTAACATTAAGTGCTATAAATTGAAGATATTTTTCACTTTGAAAAGATGGATTCATTCTCAATCTTTCAACCTATCACCTTGATTTCTAGTGTGTTCATTTTATTTTTAAGAAACTGTTTGATTGTTTTTGCATTAGAGAGCTGTGTAAATTTTTAGTCACTTTCTCTTAAAGGTTGCATATTTTAGTAGTAGAATCCTCATTTATGAAATATACAAGGTGTTTCAAAATGATATGGTAGATCCGTCATACAACAAGAATCAAAATTCTCATAGGAACAGAGGGTGAAAAATGCGATCCGGAGCCACTACAAGGCATCTAAAATAATACCTAAAACGAAGACTGTAATGGTTTCGTTTCTTCTCTTCGTATTAGGCATTATTTTAGATGCCCTGTAGTAGCTCCGGATCGCATTTGTGACCCTCTGCTCCTATGCGATTTGCGATTTTTTCAACCTATTACTTTGATTCTAATATGTTCATTTTATTTTTAAGAAACTTTTTGATTGTTTTTATATTAGAGGGCTGTGTAAATTTTTAGCCAGTTTCTCTTAAAAGCTGTGCATACTTTAGTAGCAGAATCTTCATTTATGAAATATACAGAATATTTCAAAATAAAGTGGACAAAATGACATGGTAGATCCGTCATACAACAAGAATCAAAAATTGCATAGGAAAAGAGAGTCGCCACTGCGATCCGGAGCCGCTACAGGGCGACTAAAATAATACATAATACAAAGAGAAGAAACAAAACAATTACAGATCATTTTATTCATAATTACTTACTCAAATTCCACTAATGCAAACCAAATGCTGAGCCTACAGGAGATGCTCAAGATTAAAATTGTTTAAGATTCGACCAGAAAAATGGTAAAATCAATAAAAAACTGGTTACAATGAGATCAGAAGACAGTTGTTACAAAAATCTGTTTTGTAGTAGATTTGATAAAAAATAAAAAATAAAAATATATTAAGAAATGAGAACTGCGCGATGTTTTGTAGAGAAAAAGTTGAATCAGAATTTTTATTGTCGATGGATTTATGCAAAAATTCAATCTTCGAAAGATAGATAGATAAAATGGGACGACACGGATGAAAGTGAATGCATAAATAATGCAGTAAACATTGTTTTCTGCATTGACGACATATAGCGTACGGACTGTTTACCAGTGATGTGCGAAAAACTCCAGAGCAAATCATTAATGCTGAGATGGGGATCGGTTCCAGGTACCATAAAACGCTAGAAGAAGTTGAACCTTAAATTTGCATTCATAATCAATCCGTGAAAATATCATTGGTGTATAAATGTGAAGCATAGATTTTCGATTTGCTCATCAAAAATATTGTGAGAAGAATTAACCCTCTGGCTTGATCATCCCGCAATTTCCAAGGGCAACTCAAATGTAATAAAATCTGTTTAACCCCACGATTTCAGCCGGCATGCGTTTTTCTTCCTTTATTGAGGACCGCATTCAATTTTTCCATAAAACACTAGATCAAGCTGGGCCCTAAATTTGCATTCATAATCGATCCGTGAAAATAACAAGGGTTTATAAATGTGGAGCACAGACTTTTGATTTGCTCATGACAAATATTGTGGGAAGCCTTAACCTTCTGGTTGCTCATCCCGGGACACCCACGGGCAACTCAAATAGTAATATCTGCATAATCCCGCGATTTCAAGGGGGATGTTTTTTTTTTTTTTCTTTTTTCTTTATTGAGGAGAGCATTCCGTTTTTCCGTTAAGTAGGAATTAAATTGAATTTTTTTTATATATCACTTGTTTTTATAAAATTCAGTAAATTCTTCTTTATAAAGCTTTTAAAATTGGTTATAGTTTCCAACTTTCCAAAATTTTGAGAAATACATGCAAGTTTTAAATGTGCCGATGAATTGTATAATACGTACGGAAAAAAACAGTAGTATTTATTTTTAAATATTTTCTACCAGGTTTAAGGAATAAGTTGCTCCATTCTTCAAATTTATTCATCGTCTGGGTCAAAAATATCCATTTATTATGTTTAGAAATTTCAAATGAAAACTATTTCATGTGATTTTCAAATTATTAGTGCAATGTTAATTCTTTGCGATATTGTTATATATCTTAGTAATGCATACATTGGTGTTTCTCATTTATATTTTTCATTACGATTTTTCATTTAATAATATTTAAAATAGTTTCTTGTTATATAAGTAAGGAAGCATTTTACTATGTCGCAAATGAACAAAACATTACCTTAATTTAAATCAAAATCGTGTCTATGCATCTTAATACCACTTTTCCTAAATGCCTTGGAGGATTTTAACCAACTTTGCATACTGATTCTTTATGACAAGCAAAGACTATGATATCCGCAAAACGAACCAAAACTATTTCGAAGTCCCTTTATAATGACGTCACACTTTCGTCACAGAGTAGGCGGCGGTGGGAACCAATGATGTTGCTCAATTTTCCTCCATACATGAAATAGGGTAGAGAATGAGAATATGATTCCCGGAAATTTTGCAAAATGTGTCAGTTGCAGTACAGTGAGGCATGTGATTCCCGCCTGATAATAGTCTTGCACAGTTCAGTCGACCACAACAAATCCTCTCAATACTGCTTCGTTCTGTGGTGGTGAAGTGGTTGGAAGAAGAAGAAGTCTTGCACAGTTGCCCAGAAATATATATAATTAAATTGATGCTAATTACTTAATGGACATGTGAACCCATTTTTTGGGCTCAAATTGAGCTGCATCTGAGTCCGTGTGACTTTTTCCAATGAAATAACCTTAAATCAACTTCAGACACAGCATCAAACACCTTTGCTGTGTCTGGTGCCTACAGACGCAGAAAAGGATCTCACAGTGCGGATTGCAGTCACTGCAACTGACATCAAAAGCATACTTGATATCTTCAAGTGGACCCAGGAAACTTTTTTATATTGCTATAGACCAGAGATGACGAACGAGTGGCACGCGATGGCACGCGACACAATCTTTTGGGCATGTTGCCGATCAAAATGGTTTGCATTTTACGGTTTACAAAATGGCTTGCATGTGACTTCATTTGTCCCAATTCGATTGGTTGGAAATTAAAGAATTTGAAGTGCTGAACTGATTGATTTTCAGTCTAGTTCAATATGAACCCGTAAATTTATTGAAGCAAGGGAAAGTGATAGATTAACAAGCACATATAAGTTAAAATGCCAGTAACAAAATTTCAGAAACATGAAATTTGATTCAAACATTTAACTGTTTGATGAAGCGGTATCGTACTATGCTCCGTATATTTTCATCTATGCCAGAGAGTCATTTTCAGAAATGAATAAGTTTAAAGACTCGCTTGAAAACCTTTTGGCAGATGATTCCAATTTAGCTCACGTTTTGCTAAAAGTAATATCTTATAACCTAATATAAGTTATTTGCCCTCTCATATGCAACAACAGATTATTATTTTCCCAATAATCAGAAGTCAAAATTATTTGATGGCACGTCATTCAACATTTCTTTAGAAAAAATGGCACATAAATTCATAAAGGCTCGCTACCCCTGTCATAATGCATGTTAAGCGTACATCAAGAAGATTAAATGAAAGGGAATGCAATTTATTATCAACCGCCTCCTCTTTCAACGCAGGCTTCTCTAACATACAAGAGTGGAATTCTTAAAGATATATTCTCTGATAATTTTCTCACAAAATCAATGACTTATTCATGGGTCGTCTTTTTATTAGTTTTCATCAGAAATTCAGGCTGAATAACTTGGTTAAGTGTTAAAATTTTTCCCAACCTTGAAAAGAATAAAGGTACTTGGAGCATAAATTATCATTTGGCAAATTGCAATTACCCTAAATTAAAATTCTGAATCTATTACTCTATCAAATTCGCGTAGTTAGTCGTATTGTATTTCATTTTAAGTTTGGATGCTAAGAAGTTGATAAGTCACACTGATGTTACTTTAGTTTGAATGACACGTATAACTAAAACATTTACTACTATATAACGAAAAATTTATATTTTCGTAGCAAATAAAGAGTTTTGAGTTGTTAGTACTCATTTTTATTATTTTGCCAATAACTACGTCAAAATTATTTGATGGCACGTCTATACCTTATTAAACATTCCTTAAAAAAATGGCACTTGGATCCTTAAAGGCTTGCCATCCCTGGCTTAGGGTCAAACTCTCGGAGAAAGTGGGGTTTATCTTTATAAAATACCGTTCCATTACAACTCCGCTAACGTGAGTCACCTCTATTATAAGAATGAAAAATTGCCGTATAATTTAGCAGGTTCTTAGTTTCCTTTAGTCTCATAATAACAGCATTGTAGCTGGTTAATATATTACAAATATTCACAAGGCCTCCGGCAGGCATACTATCTCATAAAGGTCCTATGAACAAGATGTTCGTAATAGACACTATATTGTATTTAACTATATTTCCATGTACCTCTGACTGCGAGTCATCATTTTCAGAGATAAATAACATTAAAGACTCGACTGGAAACCATTTGGCAATTGACTTTAATTCAGTATGCATTGTGAACAATCCTACTATAAGTTATTGGTCATCTAATCTGCAACAACAGAAATCCCACCAATGTTACTTTAGTTTGAATTACATGAATAATTAGAACATTTACTACTGTATAGTGCAAAATGCATTGTTTCGTAGTAAAAAAAAAATATTTTTGAGTTGTTAGTATTTAGTTTTATTACCTTCCCTATAATCACAGGTCAAAATTATACGTCGGCACGTCTACCCTTCATAAGACGTTTCAATGGCGAAAATTGCACTTGGATCCATAAAGATTCGCTATTCCTGCTATTGACTGTGAAAGAGCTTAATCACAGGTCAAAATTATATGGTGGCTTGTCTATCCCTCATTAGACGTTTCTTTAGAAAAAATGCCACGTGGAGCCATTAAGGTTCGCTATTCCTACTACAGACTGTGGAAGGGCATAATCACAGGTCAAAATTATATGGTACCTTGTCTATCCCTCATTAGACATTTCTTTCGAAAAAATGGCAAGTGTGTACATAAAGGTTCGCCACTCTTGCTATAGACTGTGGAAGGGCATTAGTTACGGCCACTTCCAGCAACTCTTGTAATCTATATAAATAAAAATGAATGTTTGTCTGTATGTCACTTATGCGCTGCCGTACCAGTCATTCGATTCCGATAAAATTTTAACTATATATTATTTGAACTTACAGAGTGGTTATAGGCATAGTAAAATTATCTTATCTATATAAATAAAAATAAAAGTTTATCTACATGTCTCTTATGCGCTGCCGTACCTCTCATCCAATTTTGATAAAACATCGACAACATATTGCTTGCACTTACGCGCAGGTTATCGGCATAATACAATCATTTAAAGTATAAAAAATGTTTTCTGATATATATACCACATCTATTAATCATCAAATAACTCGCCAAGGAGACACAACAGATTCAGTAAAGATACTAAATTCAAGCCAGACGTCAATATTTCGTAGCTATTGTATATAAATGCAATATAAGTCTTTCTTTGCTGTGATAGTTTTATTAGAGTGAACGAGAAAGTTTTAAGGAAATCAATACTAGAGGTTTGAAATTTCAACTAAACATTTAAAAAATGTTAGCGTTTTTTGCAGTAACTTCGGAAAATATTTTAGTACAAATAATTTTGCACCATGTTAGCTTTCAAAAAATTGTCTATTAAACTATATTAAAGATTTTATGGTATAAATATATTTTCTATGCTTAGTCAATTTTAAAACAAGATGTTTTAATCACATTTTCTAACATTAAACTTGAGAATTCTGAACGAATATTAAGCGAATCACGAGATACAATAAATAGCTTCTTTCATTACCCTTCTGAAAGAATGCCACGTTTTACGATTCTAAAAGAATACACATATCTAATATATAAAAATGAATATTTGTTTGTAGAATAGAGTATTAAAAATAGAATAAATACTATTTACGCTTTTCTTTTATATATCCTTCAATTTCAATGAATGTATTCAATGTCGACAAGAAAATAAATATCATTCTTCCTATCATTCTTAATTAAACAAGATAACTATTTCAAATTCAAAACGATATTTCCAAGATATTTCTTCTGCGGCAGCAACGCTTCGGGGACCAGCTAGTGATTAATTAAATAAAGGATTTGTAGTCAGTCTTTTTTTTTTTTTTTGTCTTTCCTACAAGACATTGAAACCTACTTTTGTTTTACGCTGTTTTACTCTCTGAGCATGGTTTGCGACATCACGTTTACATGGCAATTTTTATTCCATTTAATGCGAGGTAACATACCTCTGAATTTATCATTTAACAAAACACCCTGAATAATGTGGAAAAAGTGATAAGGCGCACTTTAGGTTTATTTTTTGTAAATATTTTGCTGTATTATATCAGATGTTTTACTATGTATATAATCCTCTAATTCGATGATTAAATTGTGGTAAAAAAATATGCGCAGGTATTTATAATTTAAAAGGCCTTTACATCAAACTTTTAAAGACTTAAATAACAAAAAAGCTTTAAACTCTCGAATAAAAAATATACATAAATGCATACTTATTTATACATGTATATTCTTTTCATTTCAGGTAATTCTCATTGGAATCATAAATGGTTTCATAAAGCTGGGAGCACAACAGCAGTTCCTCATAAAACGAAACATCAAACTCCTTTGACAGAAGAATCTTTGGTCATCAACAATCACAAGTCTAGCAAACTACCCATCCGACCACATCAGCCGCAATCTGTAGTAACTGTTGCTGATGCAGTACCCACAGGACAAACCAGTACAGATGTCTTGGGAGACAGGCTAAAACGACCAGATGTCGTCAAATCAGCTACTCTCAATATCTTGGATGCTCCGAGTAATTTAAAAACAACCATTAAACACAACAAAATCATTGTAATTCAGAAGCGTACAGATTCATTTACATCAAATCATGTCGATGATGGAATCAAGTTCAATCCAGGAAAACCAAACAAATCGCCCCAACGTGGAAATTTTTCAGTAGCTCCAGTGATGGATCCATGGTCAAACATTCCCATTCCTTCAAGGCCATCGTGGGAACAACACGAAGTTCAACAAGCAACCCATCAAGTATCCCAACAAGTACCAATTAAAGGAGGAGTCGCCCAACAGCCAGCTCCATCCCAAACGGTATTACCCAATTTGCCGTTCATGCCTTTTTTAAGCTCCATTATCATGCCACTTCTGAGTAAACCACTTTCACCCCAAGCTCTGAATTCAGGTATGCAAGGCATTAAGGCCATGCAACGTTTCCTACGAAATTCTCTAATGGGAGCTATGTTCTGTTTTTTACCAAGTGCCTTCATTGCCCTTTCACTAACAGCAACTCAAAGAAGTAAGTTTGCTTAAAGCTATCCTAAAATTGCTCGCACCGCGGATTATCGCACAGCTTGTAAAGAAATACTTAAAAAGTTGGTATTCCTTTAGAATATATTGCTTTTAGAATTTCTTCAATTATTCTACTCATTGATACAAAAATTAACAAAAGAAAAAAAAATGTCCTAATATGAGTAATAAATGAAATCAACAAGTGAATTAAAAATAAGAAACTAATTTTGAAAAACATGTTATACTAACGATTACCAGTGACTCTGTTCGCGTGGAAATTTTGATTTACATGTACGAAAAACTATCAAATAATGACAAATGAAAAAAAAATTAAAAATAACCTAAAAACGATACATTATAATGTATAAGCATATACGAAAAATATATAACAAATGCAGTTTAATAACAAAAACACACATCTAACGTAAAAACAATTTATTTACATTGATCGTGATGATGTTGTGTCCATGTTTCCACGGAAAGGGGGTGCAGGAGTTTCTGAGGGTAAAAACCCCTGTGCACACATAGAGCAGAAGTCTAACTTTTAGCTCATATGAAGATGACACACACATTCGCTTGCACAACCCCTTTTTACAGGGGGATTCATTCACGCATCTCACAGATAGAACACAAAGAGGAACAACCACGCCCGAACCCGAACTCAAGACGCCCAGATCACTGGGAAGACATGCTACCTCTAGGCTCGGACGCCGGCATTTATTAACATTCTATGCCCAGAATAAAACAAAACAGCAAATCAAGTCCGGTCAAATCCATTTTATTTATGGATCGAGATTTAGATAGCTACAATAGCATTAGACACATAATTTTTAAACTTTTAATTTGAATGAAAACACAATTGTTAAGAATCACGCGCGAACTTCCAATGCCAGTTGGCGCAATGAACAAGTCTGACTTTCCTACGCCAGTTGGGGTAACGCAATACAGATTAGAAATTTTTTATTTCCTTTATTCGTTTTCCTCTTAATTTAAAAGTACTTCAGAATGAATCCGAAAGATCGATTCATTAACAGCATTTGATTTTAAATACATCAAACATTAAAAAAATAAACAGAATCGTTTGAAATAATCGGTCGAAATTCTGCTAACCCTAATAGGATTACAGTTGGGAAAAAACTGGAGCCTTACTTCTCTTTGGCGGGATTAGGCCTAAGCTTTTTAACGCGAAAGTTCGTTTTTAAAGAATAAAAAATGAGCCACTCAATGAACCGGAATAAAAGTAGCCTCTTTTCTATTCCTGGCTATAATCTATCTTTGTAATAAATTTCATCCAATTCCGTTCAGCCGTTCTGGCGTGATTGAGTAACAAACGTCCATCCTTCCATCCAAACTTTCACATTTATAATATTAGTATAGATTCCTTCTGTGGCACAACGAAGAAGCAAAAATAAACTCACGCGCAACTTGAAACAATTTGTTATTGAAGAAAAAATTATACAAATATTCTAATAACAAATTGTATTTGAACAATTTGTTATTAGAAGCCGTGTAAAAAATCAACTCTGTTTTGGTGATTCACATGCGTTCGATAGATTTTTAAAATACGCACTTAGCGTTGCATCTGTTAATCTTCTGTCGATATATTTAAATTTAAAAAATGTAAATTAATTGTAAATATTAAACGTTTATATCGTCTTATTCTGGATTGAATTATTTGAACTAGAACACATCTAATTGTATGACAGCACGACTTCAGTTTCGCTATAATCATTGCTCTCTTTCTCAACCTCCAGATCAGAAGGTTGCATATTCTAATCACGTTTGGATCACCAGTATGTGATGACTAAAGCGAAACTAAAGTCGTGTTAATCATCACTGTCTTTATTATCCTCCAGATCAGAAGGTTGCATGTTCTTATCACGTTTGGACCACCAGTATGTGATGACTAAAGCGAAACTAAAGTCGTGTTAATCATC
>JAPMOQ010053333.1:169938-196172 GCA_026543055.1 Argiope trifasciata | reverse complement strand
CCTTAAATTTGAAAACCATTTTTAAGCATCTTAAAAGTGCTTAATTTTAGAAGAAAGATAATTAAAAGTGCATACTTTTCGCGAGAAATGCAAAAAAGGTCTTTTTTTTTTTTTTCTCAGCTTAAGATATTCTCTTTTGTTTCCATATTCGATGAATACGCTAAATCGATAACAGCCATAAATATTTGTTTACTGGATACATCAAAAAAGGTAACCGACGAAAGCGAAATATTCGGTGAAAGGATACAAGAGTTTTAACCCTTGTTAAGATAATCGTTTATAAACTTTTTTTCATTCGGTTTTTCAACATTGGGCACCGTATTGAAATATTGGAATGATTATTCTGAAAGACCAAAATACGAAATATGCCGAACTGGTTGCACCTTCTAACAACGTTTCAACTTCTTTTACTCGTAGTGTTCGAAATAGTTTTCTTCTTATAAAAGTTGATTAAAAATTTTGTTAATAATAGTCCCCCCCCCCATCTTTGTTATCCTTTTCTGTTTTTGTCAAAACCAAAAAGACGTCATTTGTTTTACAATAGAAGACATTGAACAAATATTATGAAAATACAGAAATATTAATTATACTCTGGTTTAATTTACCTAAATGAATCTCTTCATGATATCGAAAAAAGTTACTATCATAGAAAATTCCAAATAATGTACAATTTTATAATAATGTATAATGTTTGTACAATCAAGAATATGTAGACAATCCTCTAAGAATTGGAGAATCGTTTTGTTTTCTTTTCTAGGTTTATAGTGATATTTTTAATTTTCATATACAATGATCGACGGCAGAACAAAGTGGTGTGATTCTGCGATTGTATTTACTGTAAATTGATTTTAAAAATAAATTTTGTCTGCACCCTATTGGCAATAAGCATTAAAGTCTCGATCTTATTCCCAAATTATTTTTGACTGTAAAATTGAGTATTTTGGTTTAGTGTGACACTTAGCATTTTTTTTTTAATTTACGTTTGACCATTTATGGCTTTTCTTTTACGATATTTTGAAATCTTCAATAATTTATTCAGTGTGAGTCTACATTTTCTATTGTCAAATAACTGTATTCAAGCTTTGTAAATTTTAAATTTTGTAATTGCGAAAAACAAATACTTTATCTTCCTTAAATAATTTGTCTTAAGAATTCGAATAAAATTATATTTTTAGTGAATATAATTGTAACTTCTATGCTAGTGGCGTGACATTTTCTAAATAATTGATGTTCTTAAATTCAGTTTACAATAGGAAATACTAGCTGGTACCTGGCCCGTTGCTGCCACAGAAGAAATAATCTTGGAAATATGCTTTGGAATTTGAAATAGTTATCTTGTTTAATTAAGAATGATAGGAAGATTGACAGTTATTTTCTTGTCGGCAGTGAATACATTAATTGAAATTAAAGGATATATAAAGGAGAAGCATAAATAGTATTTATTTCATTTTTATTATTCTATTCTACAAACAAATATTCATTTTTATATATAAGATTTGTGTATTCTTTTAGAATTGTAAAGCTCGATGTTCTTATAGAATAGTAATGAAAGGAACTATTATTGTATATTTTGATTCGTTTAATATTCGTTCAGTATCCTCAAATTTAATATTCGAAAATGATATTAAAATATTTTCTTTTAAAATTCATTAAACATAGAAAATATACGATAAAATTTTTAACATATTTGAAAAGATAATTTTTTGAAAACTAACATGGTGCAAAATTATTTGTACAAGAATATTTTCAGAAGTTACTGCAAAAAACTCTAACATTCTATTGAATGTTTAGTTGAAATTTCAAACCTATAGGATTGGTTCCTCTAAAACTTTCTTGCACATTCTCTAATAAAATTATTTCCTCAGAGAAAGACTTACATTGAATTTACGTACAACAGCTTCGAAATATTGACGTCTATCTTGAATTTAGCATCTTTACTAAATCTGTTGCGTCTCCTTGGGGAGTTATTTGGTGGTTAATCCATGGTTAATGGGTGTGGTAAATAGATCTGAAAATATTTTTTATTCTTTAGATTAATGTATTGTGTCTATATCCATCCCGAAACTGCAAGTAATAAGTAATCGAAGTTTTATCGGAATCGGATGAGCGGTACGGTAGTGCATAAGAGACATACAGACAAACATTCATTTTTATTTATATCGATTGTATATATTGTGAGAAGAGTAGTGAAGAACAAGGTTAGCATTCTGATATTGTTTTTGTATTTATTAAAACTTTATTGGTTCATCTATTCCAGAAAATGAAAGGGGAAAAGAACAATTCCACTTAGTGTTAAATTTCAGTGGATATGCCAACAAATAGTTGTTAATGTCTATTACGAAATTGAACACTACAAATATGAACTTGGTGATTTCGTGAACTTGGTTTGTTAATAAACAGGAAGTTTCAAATTATTTTCTGTTATTGTAAAGAAATTGGAATTTTTCTCTGAAGAGAAAAAATCAAGAAAGACTTGTTCGAATGAAAGAGAGAACTGTAGTTGAAGTTTTCGCGTTTTTCTGGTGTAAAAATTTTTGAAAACTTTATGTATTCATTTGAAATTATGTCAAAAATTACTTAAATATGTAATAGTTTTTCAAAAATATAATTTACGATAAATTTTGAAATTTATTAACACAAAATGTACTTCTTATCTTTGTCATCTTTTGCTAATTCTTTTCCTTCTGTTTTAGTTCAATGATTAAAAATTAGCCATGCATCGCATTGTAATTTCCTTTATCACTAATGTAATTTTTGTTTTTAGATGGAGAAGGTTAGTTTTGATGGTGGGGGAGGTAATTTAATGGAAAAAATTGTAGGAGCTGCTACAGAACAAAAAAGTGAGTTCTTTCAATATATTCATTACAATGACTATTCATTTGTCTGTCAATCACATTTATTAAATGGAAATTATCGTTGAAAATATCAGTGTGTTAATTTTGAAAATTATCAAAGCAAGAAAATTTAAATTTGATTTCATCTAGAAAAGTTGCGAAATGAAGATTTTCATTTATTTATATTTTTTATTGAAAAGTAATTTGTAATAAATATTGAGTTACAATTTGCCTTTTGTAATTATTTTTCCTATGACAAAACTTTTTAAAATTTCCTATTTCTTAGATAAGAAGATGGCTTAGATATTCTTGCTTTTCCCACTCCTTGTAACCATATTCCATTATAACTAGTACAGAGAAAATGCAGGAATTTTTTTCCCCAGAATTATAACATGTTTAAATTAACATATTTTTTAATTCATTATCAAGTTTGCCAATATCATTGGCATAAGAACTTAATTACTTGGATGGATTAAATTATTGGTTCCAAAAATCTTTAAATATTGTATTGTAATGAAGTATGCATAATTGTTTAAAAAAGTAACACATTAGGAAACGAATGAAAAGCTGGCGGCGAAATCCTATCTGTTCTAGCATGAAATAGTAGAAGTTAAATAAAAGTGTATGAAAAATAATCTATTTTTTAAGAGAAATGTCTCCAAATCATATAAAAATAATTTAAATGCCTCTTTCTTGTTCAAGAGAGAAAACTTATATGCAACATTAGTCTATATATAATATATTATTGGCAATAATTTATAAATTTAAAAATTGGATGTCTGATATAAAATTCCAATTTGAACCCGAGTCAATGTCTCAAAGAAAGGATTCAAAGCACTGGGCACTCAAATATAAAGTATAAATTTCTGCTGTCAGCTGGTACTTAATTTATTGCATCTGTATTAAAAGTGCCCTTAATGCAATCTAAAAAGACGCATCTATTTTTATTTTATAGCATAATGACTTTTATTAAGTTAAAAAAAAATTCTTTTAAAATTATGTGCAGATAGATTGGCATGCAGTTAGATTTTTCTTTTAGTTATTTGAATAGTAACTGATATTTGGCAATTTGGTTGGTTGCATTCAATAATGTAATGTAAACTTTCGAATTAAACATTTGAGAAAGGCAAGATCTTAAAATCGAAAGTTCTTTAAATTGTAAACTATGGCATGATTAATATTTGAAGTAGTGTTGTATGAGATAAATTATTTAATATGCAAACCCATTTTTATATGAACAGTCCCTTGCAGCTACATATACATACATAATTTGAAAAAACAAGCCTTCAAGCTTTCTAATTATCAGATATCCATGAAACTATCCATTTAATCTGAAATCTCTTGACCCTTGATTGGTCAAATTGTTAGTTTTTGGTATTTTTCTTTCTTCATTGATTTTATACAGTAATGTAACTTTTTTAATGATATACAATATTGTAAAACTCTAGGTGATACTGATTCCAGGTGAATGCAAAATAAATTCATTTCTTTCATTAAAAAACATTTAATAAGTTCATTTTATTTCTTATAAATATTGAAATAAATGAATTACTTTGATGTATTAAATGATCTCAAAGAAAGGAGGTAACTTTTTTTGTAAGTTCTTGTAAAATAACATGTCTTCTTTTTACTTATTTGGATTTTTTTTTCATTTTATTTATCCATATTTTATTGTGCAAATTAAATTTTCTTATTGTTATTCCTTTAAAGAAAGGGAAGAAAGACAACCATATCCTTATACTATAGTTCAAGTGTTTGTTTCAAAAGAGCAAATGTCTGTCTTGTAAAATTTATTAATTTTTAATTATTTAGGCTCATCTCAGGCAAAACAGAAAGCAGTCGTCGCTGCCTTTTTACATGCCTGGAAAGGTTACAAAAACCATGCTTGGGGGCATGATCACCTTAAACCTATTACCAAAACATTTCAAAATTGGTTTGGTTTAGGTCTTACCATAGTGGATTCTTTAGACACTATGTATATTATGGGATTAGAAGAAGGTGAGTTTCTTTTCATTGTTTATTTGTTGATTCTTGGTTCTTTTTTACTAGTTGTAAGCAATTGTTAATTTTTTTTTTCAGAATTCAATGAAGCAAAGGAATGGGTAAAAGAGAAGCTGAATTTTAATGTAAATAAAGATGTTAATTTCTTTGAAACAACAATTAGAGTTTTGGGTGGTCTTCTCAGTGCCTTTCATCTAAGTCAAGAGTCTTTGTTTCTTGAAAAAGCGGTACGTTGTATCAATATTTTTGAAATTTTAAAAATGCCATTCTCTCTAATTTTTCCTGTTTTTAAATACATATTTAATCCATTATTATTTGATAGTATTCTCAAAATAAAATGGTAAATTAATTACTTTGTTTATAGATAGATTTAGCCAATAGATTGATGCCGGGATTTAGAAGTTCTTCGGGAATACCATATTCCGATGTGAATCTTTTAACTGGGCATGCACATCCTCCAACTTGGGGACAAGATAGTACTGTATCTGAAATTTCAACTGTTCAGTTAGAATTCCGAGATGTGAGTCGTTTGACCAGTGACCCGAAATATGAGGTTAGTTTCCTATTGTTTCTTTCTTGTCTGGCGATGTATTTTCTTATATTTATTTTGATATTGTAGTCATGTCAATGAAGAATCATAAAGTCCTTCTGAAAAAAGTATAAGAGACTATAATTTTTGGTCCATGGAGTAACTATGCTCTAGAACATTAAACACAAAAATGAAATACTTATCTGCATTCTTTTTATTTTTATGCATTTCTGAATCATGTAAATGGTATGCAGATGTTTATATTATTTGATTAAAATCTGTTAATTATTATCAATAAATTTTCCATTGAAATGAAAAACTGAAAATAAACCAAGACTTCAAATTACCGTTCTACTTAATGATACATTTATGAATTCTATAATTTTTTGTGAGTGATGATTATTAGAATCATTCGACGGAATTTCGGTTGTCTTCTGCATTGTCTTTCTATAATGTGAGTGTTATAAGTTCACCCTGATGCCTATAAAACCGTGAGTTGATCCTTATCCATGAAACCTATTTTATATCAATTTCTCATCAAAAGGAGTGGGAACATTACCTTTCTGATTTTTATCTACCGTTAAACTTTTTTCTGAAATAATCAATTATATGGAATACCTATAGTTTGTTGCACACCTTATGTTTGATTACCCATATAATGGGTATAACTGAATTTAGTGCCATTAAACTCTATAAGTCAATTTATAATGCGATGATTATAATCTGTATATACTAATAACCTATTTTGTAAAACAAAATACATTTTGAAATACTATTATTGAAATACTATTTTTAAACTGAGATAGCATATTTCTTTAAAGCTTACATTTATTTTTCAAATTTTTTGTTTTAAAAAATATATTTAAGATGTTTGCAAATATTTTTCAAAAATGTATGCATATGTATTTCTCATTTACTTTGTTATAATCAGTGGTAACCTATTCAATTTATAACAAAATGGAAAATCACAGTAATTTTATATTTTCATTGTTTGAAATATGTATTAAGTTTTGTGCTAAAAAAGCTGAAATTATTTTGATATTTAATGTTCATTAATCAGTCTAAAGTTATTTTCAATAAATTTATTTGCTATGTTAATATAGATTGCAGCCTTTAAAGTGTGCCAACATCTTCATCAATTGCCGAAGAAAGATGGATTGGTCCCCATGTTTATTAATGCTGAAAGTGGCCAGTTTCGTTCCACATCAACCATAACAGTAGGAGCTAGAGCTGATAGTTATTATGAGTATCTACTAAAGCAGTGGATTCAAACTGGAAGAACAATTGATTGGTGAATATTCTTTATTTACTGTCAGTTCTAAAATACTATCAATTTGTAATTCTAAATGTCAAAATATTTGAGAAATGGGTTTGGTTTCTACCTTGTGGGGATTTAAATAAAGATGGTTAAGAAATCACAAATATATTAAATCTTGCACATGAAAAAAAATGTGCAAATAATCTTTGTAAATAATTATCTATACTCATCTCGTCGTCTAGCAAATAAAAATGATTATAAAATTGTGGATACTCAACTGTTATTAGATTAATGATTTCAATATTTTTTTATGATCTTAATTCCTTTTGGAATACAATAATTCTTCTGTTTTAGAAGTTTCCAGTAAGAATGATAAGAGTAAATTTTCTCTTACATTTAGATATTTTTGAATTTGGTGCCTAGAAATTTCAAAATCTGGTATCATTGATGGTATTTACATAAATAGATTTAAAATGCGGGATATTTAGAATTAAAATTTAGGAATTAAAAAAAATGGATGTCAAAAGTATTAAAATTTAAGAATTTCTGCGTGGAGGAATTTTACGGGAGTATTAAATAATGGCTCTGAAATTTTAGAAAAGAAATTGGAGGACCTAAATATCTTATGGCACAGATAGTTCTTTTAGAATAAAATATAAAGAATTAAATGATTTAGATGCAAAGATTTTAGCTATTTTGCGAAACGATGCAACATTCATGCAAGAAAATTTTTATATGGAATATGAAAATTACTACTTAGTTTTGTTAAAACAAAAAAGAAACTACAAAGAAGATTAAACGCTTTATAAAAACCTAAACAAGATGTTAGTGTAATAAAAGAATTTGTAGGTAATACTAATCGCAGATTTAAACTTCGGAGTTTGGATGAAAACAATTTATTGGAAACACCAAAGAATGGCTCCAATAGTGGGAGCAATTTAAGACGATTCTTTTAGATGAAGTTATTGTAAATGATGTCAAACTTCAGCATTTACTACAATCAACTCAAAAATGTTCACCAGTAAGGCAGTTGTAGAATATTTCTTGCCTACAAGAATAAATTATGAGTAAGCTGTCAAATGCGCTTCTAAGAAATGATTTGCTGATCGAAGTTTACATTAAAGCACTTCTTTCGGTTGTCATAAATATCACGAATCCTCCAGGTCAAAAGTATTCTTTAGTTAAACTTTGCGATATTTTAGAAGAGCAGCTTAAAGCATTACAATCATAAGGAGTTTCAGAAGATAGCTTTTCAGCTATATTGTTTAATCCCCTTGTAGAGTTTTGTTTACCAAACGATTTATGGAGAGTTTTCGAATGCAATCATCTTGTTCGTTAAAAAGCAAATAAGCCTTGTTTAAAAGTATATTCCCCTTAACAAGCTGCAAAGAAATTTATGAAGGAAAAGAAAAGATATTTAAATAGAATATGACATTTTTAAGGATTGGCTGGATCATGGTATTATTGAAGTGGATATTTAAAAAATAAGCACTTACCTTATTGATATAAATATAAGGGTCCTTTCTAATGATTTGTTTTTGAAATTCCACTCCAACCTACTACTATATTTAATTTGATCTTGGATAAATTTTCAAATTTATTTACCAGAACTCTAATGAAGTAAGTGGACCAAAAAGGGTGAATATTTATTCGGTGCCGAGTATATGAGTATCATATCAAAAAAGTTCGAAAATAAATCGTAATTGAGTTTTTGATGGTGACACATTGGACAACTTGATTTACCTCATCATTCTGCTCATTTTCAATCTCGCCTAAAATCCACAAAATGTTGCTGATTAGGCTTGAAACTGTGATATCATATTTTTTATCGTCTTTGCAATAATTTCAGGATGTTAAGAATCTCATTATAATTACTCATTACATAATTTAGTTTCAGAGTAAATCCTATTTAATATAAGTGATTGGTTCTCTAGTCTGTAATTTTTTTTAGCTGTTTCATCAAAAATTATTAATGGTTATTTTTCAATTCTCTCTGAAGTTTTTATTATTTTAAGGAGTAAACATTTTATCTTTACTCTGTTCTGCTCTTCATATACGCAAGATCTGTTGTAAATAAAAAAAAATCCGATCCATCCTTTTTTTTTTGTAATTATGTTATTTTCTCTCCCTAAGGCTAAAAGAAGATTATATGGAAGCAGTAGATGGAATTTTAAAACATCTTGTCAAACAATCATATCCAAACAGGTTAACTTTTGTTGGAGAATTATTAAGCGGCCGTAGCTATAGTCCGAAAATGGTAAGTATATAGTTTTCTTTTATTTTCAAAATTGTTTTTCCGAAAATAAAGCCGATGAATTCTTCTAGAGAAAACTCAAATGTATATACCTAATGAAATGTATGCATCTAAATAAGAGAAACTCCGTAACAAAATGTAACTTATGCAGTTCCAAAAATTGAATACAATTTATTACAGTATTCTTGATGTGAGCAAAACTAAGTTTTAATTTTAATTTTACCTCTTAAATATGATAACATGGAAATTTTCTTCGTTATTCTTTATTATTACAAAGTTTTAGAAAAAGTTACTCTTTTTTTTCTAGTAATGAAACTTCTTTCAAATAATTTTTTTTCTAATGGGGCATCGTCTCTTGCATTTTTAAATAAATTTTTATCATTTGAAATGTTATTGTAGATTGAAACACTCATATTTGTAGTATTCATAAACTATTTAAAGTCTGTCCGTGATTTACAGAATTTCTGTTGCATTCACGCAATAAATTTAAACGGCAAATATTTGAGTGTAAGATTTTTAAGATTCTAAATTGTTCTCTTTAGTGGTTGATTTGTATATTTATATTTAACTCTATTTTTAAATTCTATTAGTCGTTATTGCCATGCATTTGATCCTGATAAAAATGTGTCCATCTTATGGACTATTTCTAAGGTGCCTAGTTTTGAAGACATTTTTAACACCATAAAAGGGCTTAATTTGCTCAAGAAGTCCAAAAAAATTGTTATTTTGTGTAAGGAATGAGTGCGTGTGTCTATGTCGGAGGCGTCTGGAAAGGAATCTAGGATAAAATATCTACCATGTTGCCTGTACATATTAAGATAAAGCTTAACGATCTTTTTCCCCATTCTGGCTACCCCCTTACAAATAACTGGAATTTTCTTTATGATTGGTGTTAAAACTGCTTAACATAAAACAATTCAAGAAATAATAATCAGAGTTTATGATTGACGTTGCATTTGATGAAAAATCTGACAATCACATTAAGGCTGGTGCTGAAAAAAATTGAAAAAAGAATGTACAACAGCTTAATGTATGTATTAAATATCACACAGTTACACATTTTTTATGTACTCTTTAAGTTAAATAAGGTACATAGCATCATAAAAAGTGTGTACATTTGAAAATTGTTTTTAAGATCGTAAAATAACTTTTGAAAAAAAGAAAAACTTTAGTTTTTTTGGAGAAATTCAAAGATAATAATCTTTGTATAATATGTTATCCTCAGTCATTTAGTACCATAAATCGACTGTGCATTTATAAAACCTTGTTTCAGTGATAATATATTAGGAAAAAAATCAGAATATACATATATGGAAAGCTAGCAAGAGAAAAGATTTCAGGAAAAGAATCCTGGGCTGTAAACTCTTCTTAAGATAGAGCTTAATGCTTCCTGTCCCTACTTCCCGTACTCTGTATCATCGCTATTTATAGAAATACTGGAATGATTATCCCGAAGGGCCGTTACGAAATATGTATTATGTTATACTTTTCGCAATTCGTAAAGCGTTCGAACTTTATTTGTTAATGCTTTAGTTTATGAAGAATTTATTTTAGTTATGTCTGATAAATGGGTGTTTATTTCTTGTCGAAAAAAAGGGCGAGAAATAAGAATAAAGCAGGAGGAGATGCGCAAAAGACATATATCGAACATGGGAAAAGTTGTTCTAGAAACGCTTACAACTAGAAAAACTAAAACTTTAATATATTATACGTATGATCATCATTCTTATTATTATATAGATTTAGAGAGGTGCCTTGAACGGCCTATTAAAGGAATTTTACCGTACATTATTGAATTGCTGTTTATTGTGGTGTACTGTTACTTAAGTCAATTGTGTAAGATCCATTCTGTTGAAATTTTAATTTGAAGAGTTTTCAATTATCCTTATTTCTTTTGATATTTTATACTTTTAAAAGGCTTCCACCCGTTTAAAAATTATTAATTATTGGGCTGGTCCTATCAAATATTAGTTTATTTTTTTTAAAAGGAAAAGAATTTTTAGCAAATCTAGTACTAAATTTTTGAAGGCTGTGAAAACAAGTTTTTCAAGATTTTTATTCTTCATGGCTTGGATTCTATAATTTATATTTTTATGTGTTCTTTTTCTAACTTACTGATTTTCTTCTTTCCCAGTGAAATCTCTTTGTATATAAAGGCTTGTCCTGATTAACTGAGCATTATGCAATATGAACCATTGAAAATAGGAGCATGAAATTTAACAGAAAGTTGCTTCGTTAATATTAGAAGTTCGCTAAGAATCTATTTTTCAAAATTTTATGTAGAACTTTAATTAAAATTATGAAAAGTACTTGTAACATATTTCCATCAAAACATATAACTACTCAAAAATTATTTTAATATTCTCTTCGAGATATTTAGGTTAAAACAAAGATAAATTTTCTTTAGTTGGCGATTTCTAAAACTAATATTCTTTTTACGAATTTTTTTACCTCTACCAAATTTTGGAATATTTTCAATTAATAGAGCGAGCTACAGATGGATTTGAGTAGTATTAGATGAACAAAAATACGTATATTTGTACTTTAAAATTTAATACATATTATATTCTGGTTACAGGAAACGATGAATAATCAATTTTATTTTATAGAATGTTGTATAATAATTCCTCTCATTCTAAAACAGTCCTGAGAAAATTATTAAGTATCAATGAAATGTATACTATAAAGTAAGTACAGAAAGAAATCTGCAATTTTCCATTATCATGACATTGGTTCTGCTTGCTCAGTATGCTTGATTACATCCATAATTTTATTTACTGCTTTGTATACATTTAATATTTTTATGAATGAAAGTAAAAATCTGTATGAGCATGTTTAAAATCGAAAATTATATAATAATTTGTCATTAATGAGCAAATGCACTTGAAAAAATGTGAATCTGTTTCGAAAATGTTGATGTGAATTAAACAATGTCTCATCTTTTCATATTACTCTAAATATGGTATTGTAATATTACTATAACTTGTGATTTTACAAGTTTTACTTTTATTTTTTAGGATCATCTTGTTTGTTATTTGCCTGGAACTTTAGCTCTTGGCTTTCATTATGGTATGCCATCTTCACACTTAAAATTAGCGTTTGATCTAATGGATACTTGTTATAATATGTATGCACAAACAGCCACACGACTCAGTCCTGAAATTGCATACTTCAATTTACAGCCTCATGGGACAAGTGACATAATTATAAAGGTAAAGTAGTTTTTATTGTTTTTGCAGTGGAGAGAGGGATCAAATTTATTTAACTTTCATTACGACTTTTTGTCTTTAAGTTAGTTGTTATTTTCATTCATTAAAGCTACTGTCACACGCACGAATGTTTGTGCTCACGCTCATTCTTTAGCATTATGTGTGATAATTTATCTCATTTTAATTCAAATCCTTACTAATTTCTTAATTTCATCGTAAATTAGCCCATGTTAACGTCCTTCTAAAATTTTCTCTTATTTCGGCATACATATATCACTTTTTTATTAAATTATGCCAACATGCACTGTAAAAAAATAAGAAACCATGGCACCTAACCGGGTGTTTCAAAGATTCGCAGTTTTCCTAATTCGGCGCGTACCAAATAAATCCCTTTCGGAATCTCACAATAAAACCAGAAGACGGTAAATGTCGGTCACATTTGCGCTTATCTTCTGGTGTGAACGTACGTACCACCTCCCTTTGTTCCTGTGTAAAAATTTCGCCAACCGTAATAAAACGAATTGCAATTCACGCAAAAAGCCTCTTCCTTTCGGCTACTTTATTGCCAAAATTATTCTGCTGGAGGAATCTCTTAAGATGTTTTCAAATTCATTATAGGACATATATTTAATGGCTGTGTTAAAATTATCTACTTTCGTTTAGATGCTGGTTTAAAAATTTAAAGTTCATATTCTGTTTAAAAAATGATATACATTTTCGATTGACTCACCTGAAAAATACAAATGAAGAGTTTCCAAGCCGGGTTGGTGCTAGTAGAGGGATTAAGGATACCTAGCGCTGCCTCCACCCTACTTCCAGCCAGCGTTTAAAAGGTGTTTTGCTGGGAAAATTTTCTGTTTGTGACATGTCTCTGCAATGTTTACTCAATAGGCAAATTTTCTTTATATCGCTAGAGACATTATGAGTCTTACTTTCCATACAGTAGTAGTGGATTCCTCGATGCTGATAGCTGTGATGCCACACCCACCAAAATTTTTGAAACAAAATGTAATTGCTTTAAATCGATTGTATTGCAGTGAAATCACAAGAATTTTTTAAAAAATTGATTTAGCATTGCTAATGTTTCGGTAATTTTGCATGGAAGCAAGTGTATCTGAACTGAATTATTTATGTGTGTTTCTTGAGTTGTGGACGTATCTTACGAAATCAATAGTTTGATTTGAAAAACTGCATGTATACCACCATTGTTAGCATGTTCATGTGAAAAAGCATATCAGTTCATTTCAAATTGGTAAACATTCTATGATCTTTATTATGGTTTTGTGTGAGCTTCAAAGCTTCATTATTTTTTAAATGCATAATTACTGACGAAGAAAATTAAATTTGCATCATAACGTTTCCAAAAAAAAATTTTTTTTTTAAAAGCTTGATAAAATGTATCTACGAAACCGAATTTTGCTGCTACCGTTATGAATAAATTTATCATATTCTTCAAACAAAACAATTTTGCCCATTTCTGGTGTTATCTTTTTCAATATCGGTTTTGTATTTATAGTTTTATCTCTTTTGATTAATAAATTATATATTAGAATTTGAAAGTCCTGTTACTTGAAATGTACTATTGAATAACTGGAAATTAACGCAAAAATTGCTGTCTTTTGTATATATATAAATTAATTGCTTTTCTCGCTTTTTTTAATATCCTCTAATATTCTTGCATGTAAAATCCTTGTGATGAATACCGTATGAAAATGCTAAAATGTGATTTTAAAACTATTGCTAAATTATACGAATAAGGCATGTTATCACAATTTAATTCGAAAATTAATAATTTGATTTCGGGTCCTATTTCTGTTTATTGTTTGAACTTGGATTAAGTTTTAAAACTCTTAAGGAGAAGTTATGGATTTGAGACCTATTTTATCAGCGGTGATGGCAGTTATTTCTTTTGAAATTTACTAACCGACTATTTCTGTAGAGGGTAAACAAAGATTTATGAGAAGTTGAGAAGGTCATCATTTCATTCCTACCTCCGTGCTGCAGATCGCGTCCGATTTGGGCAGAATATGGACACCTGTCAAGTGGACTCTAATGCAACTTATGTTTCCAAGAGCATACGAAACTCATAAAATACCAATTTATTGAATTGTTGACTCGGGAAATATTCATATTAATGTAGAAAGTCGTTTAAACATCTCAGACAAATACCTAATATATAACTTTTTATCAATTAAAAGTCTTGATACTTTAAATATGACTCGGCTGTAAGATTCCTCTTTCAAAAATTAAAATTTTTTTAATTCTCAATTACCCTCTGTAGTCGTCTTTATTGAGTTTGAGGCATCAAGGTGAAAAATAAATTGTCAAAATAATTTATACTAGCAGAAACTTACCAATAATGAACGTATGGTTAAAGTAGCCAAGTCAGCTGATAAATAAAATAAATTAATTATTTATAATCATTTTGCATACGAAAAAATGTGACTACTTCTACAATAAAATCATATTTAAGGAAAAATCGCACAACCGTTGATATTTAGATAGAAAGGAACATTATAGGTATTTACATCAATCTAGGCACAGTAATAAAATATCTTAAATGTTTTTGTATTATTTAACATTTATTAATTAATGTAACTTTTTTATCTTGTAACCTAATATAACGATGGGCCTCTTTTTATCGCTTATTTTTGGTATTTGTTTTATTGAACAGTACTTGTGTATTATCATTCGTCTGGATTTTTTTTTAATAATGAGGGAGCTTTTATTTCCAAAAGTTTGTTCTCCTTAGAATCTTATAAAACACCATAATCGTTGAATATTGACAGGCAAAAAGATATGCAAATCTTTGCTCAATGTAATGTATTAAACTGAATTGAAAAACAATGAAAATTATATCGAGCAAAATGTGCAGGATTAATTGAAATTGACTTCTAAAAATGTTGAAATTCTTCAGCAACAAAAAAATTCCTAATTTTTTAGTGATTTCATTAAGTAATACAATATTCAAAACATTCTGTAAGGGATTTTTAATGTGGCTGGATCGAAACCATAAAATGCTTTTCTTATTTAATTTATCAATCTATTTATAGGTTTTTTTCAATTTTTTACTATATTATTCTTAACAAATTGTATCTTTTTATCATTTCAGAGTAATGATGCTCATAACTTACTTCGACCGGAAACTGTTGAAAGTCTTTGGTATCTGTATCATCTTACTCATAATGAAACATATCGGGATTGGGGGTGGCAGATATTTCAAGCTTTTGAAAAATATGCAAAAGTTCCAGATGGAGGCTATACTTCTATTGGAGATGTCCGAAATCCTCTCATTACTAAACCAAGAGATTTAATGGAGAGCTTCTTTTTAGCAGAAACGTTAAAATATTTATTTTTATTATTCAGTGACAATCAAGAAATGTATTCTTTAGATAAATACATCTTTAATTCAGAAGCTCACTTGCTGCCTATTTTAAACTCATAGTTATGTTGTTTTGCTTCCGTATTATGTTTGTGTGTATAGTATAAAAATATTTAAATTTTATTGTTAAGAATATAAATAATTTATATGGCTTAAAATGTTGAAAAATTATTTTTAGAAGGAAAAAAGAATTTGTGCAATTTAACATGGATTATTATCATTTGGGCTGCGTTATTTTTTTTTTTTCTATTTTTCTTGTAAAAATAGAATTTTATTTTATAATTTATATTTTGTGAAATAATGAATGTGAATGAATTTTTTTCAAATAAAATCTGGTTTTCAGTGGGTTTTTTCTACCATTGTTTTATGATGATCATGATTCTTAATGTAAATATTGTTTAATAAAAATGGACATTTGCATTTCATGTCTATGTAAGTTCTTTTATTATTGACACATCCACTACATTCAGACTTTCATAGACATTTCATATTCAGTTCACAACATGGAGGTTTTTTTTTTATTTTATTTATAGCAGCTGTTTTATTGTCTTATTTTATAAAAGTTGATTCAAACTTTAACTTAAATAAACTTATTTTGAAACGTTTAATCGCATAACATATTCAGCAACTGCTAATTAACTCGGAACATAGTTGTATTTCATTTAAGCTATGCATAAAGAGTTTCACTAAGAATTAATCTGAATGCAAGCAACATGGAAATTTTATTCAACGTTTTCTATAATTTTAATACTATTATTTCCTCGTTATTTTATATTGCTTTTCTGCATAGTGTTTTCATATTACTGCAATACATTATTATTGGTCGACTGCTGATCATTCTGTAATATTTTTCTGTCAGATTTCGTTAACATTGTTGCTTCTTTCCAGCTGAGATTTTTTTTTAAATTCGCCAAAATCTTTCAACTTAACGGCATTCTTGCTAACTGGTGTGATAATTCTTGTAATGTCAAACTGCCATTTTATTTACACTTGATTGTAAAACGTTGTGTTAATTAAATGGGAAATAATGTGTGCTTCTCTTCATATTGTGCAGCAAGTCGGCTAGTTTGTTTGAGTTTCGAATATTATGCTCATTCTTTTTGTTAAATGTGCCGCAGATCAATTATTCTTGCATTGAGTTAGAATGGGTGCCAAGATGCCATCTATGGGTTTTTAATTTTGATTCAATTTAGGAAGTGTATTGTCAATTGCTTGTCAAGCAATTTAAAGTTGCGACACTAGAAAATTATTTATTAAGAATTTGTGGCAAATATGAAAATAACTTGAACATGTGCAATCCCTTATTTAATTTTCTTTGTATCTTTTAATAGTTAATTACCCGCTTTCGGAGTCAGCTGGTTCTCCCACTTAATTAAGGATATTAATCTAGTAATATAAGTCACCTTTCATTAAGTTAGTTCAACTTATTTAATATTTTGTAAGATAAAAGTGTCGGTTACTATTTAAGATCCAAGAAATGAAATAAAAAATATGTTGGTATTTAACTAAATTTTAATGCTGAAGGAATGAAAATTCACTGAATATACTACAGCTAATGAAATTGAGGATGTAATTTTTTTTTTTGGTATCATGCAGAACTATAATGCTCGAGAAAGCCTGTTTTTATTCAGATCATTTTCGTCATGCCTAATTTTAATTTAAATGACAATAACTAAGAAATAACTGCTGATTCGGAATTGCATATTTAAGTGAATAATTACACAAGATTGTGTTTATAGCTATAGATGATTTTGTTCTTAAAATAATTAAAAGTATCGTTTTCTTCTAATAGGCGTAGTTATATATATATATATATAGCTTTGGAGATAATGAAAATCGTCTGAATAATTCTCGTAATCATAAGACTCGTAATATGGCAAACCGAATCCTAGGATATAAGTTATTTCCTTAAAACTATGCAGAAAGGAAAAAAAAAGTAAGATTCATAAGCTATAAAAATATATACTACTTTTTTATAGCTTAAGAATATAGTGAAACTCCGAACTAAAAAGATCCGATACATTGAGCTTATTTCAGCAATTTAAAAATATGAGATTTCAATGTATAATAAAACAATATATTTGATTAATTTTAATATATTATAAAAATACTTTTGTGCATTAATGGTTTCGGAAGTGAAAGCAAAGTTGCAACGTGTTTGTCGTTCTGATTAAATGTAAATAACTCTCCAAATCCACCTTTCCAGGTACCAATGTATATTTTCACAATATTTGGTAAATTTAACAATTTTCCCTAAAAAGCAACGACATACATATACACACATTCGCATTTATAAATAATTGAGATTGAAAAAGAAAATTTTGTTTTATTTGAATGTGGATTAATATTGCATCGTTTATATATATATATATATATATAAGAATCTAAGAATTTCATCTCAGTGCATACATATAGCCATTGGTAAAGAAATTTTCTTGATATTCCGAAATATAGCATCAATATATCTGGAACGTTTGATAGTTTACAATGCTCTGTTTTGAAATCATTAATATTAAATATAATAGTTCTAGTCATTACAAATCAAATACCTCATAATTAACATTATGAATTAATTAAAATGTATGGTTATGCTTTAAAAACGATAAATTGAGTTTTTATAGTCATAAAAACTAATGGTTAAAATGTTTTTTGAACTGATGTAATTTAAAATTCTGTTCTAAATTTGTCTTTGCTATTAGTTATTATAAAATCAAACTGGATTTCTTTTAAAGTTTTCATGCATGTAAGTCGTCGTTCAGATAAGAGTCACTAAGTTCAAAACTTAATTTTTAGATATAGCCAATTTAAGCTTCTGGCTCGTTATGAAACAGTGAAAATTATTTTGCATGCTTTTAGTTTCAACCTACGTTTTTCTGAAGAATAGATTATGTTTAAATTATTTGATGATTTAATATAAAATCTAATCGACTGCAGTGATCCGTCAACTTTTTTTGGGGATTTAGTGACTTTTATCTGACAAAATGTAAATTGATTCTATAACTTCTTTTAATTCTAGTATAAACATTTGAAGCTTTAGGATTTCTGTAACACCTTTGACTAGAGATTTATTTTTGAGTTTTTCCCTGAATGACCTGACTAAAAAATATCGATCCAAAGTGGAAACATTTTACCTTCCACAATTTATTCTTTTTTTTCAGTATCCATCATTTCATTCTGCATAAGTATCCTAAAAAGGTTTGAGAGATAAAGGAAGTAATTGAATTTAAATTCCTTTACAAAATACGGGAGAGCATTTTTCCTATTCCTAGTGTAGTAGGTTACCTTGTAGAATATTTAATTATGTATTGATTTTTTTTTTCTGAGATTCAATAGTGCTGTCACTCACCATCAATGAATGACCGAATTCCAAAAAATTTTGTGCAATAATTTCGATACGAGTTCTTTGAACCATCAATAAAGATACTCTATTCTGGTTTCAATTCTGACAGCCACATGTATCAGAGAAAAGCGACATCTCTTTATTATTTTCTGGGAGTGTGTCCAAAAACGTCGAACAAACGTTCGAATTTTTAAGCTACCATGCTTACCAACCACATACTTTATGTCAAAGATAATGATGAGAATTATTCAGCGAACTGCTTGATATGTTAAATTACAACACTACTCCCTGTTGTAATGCATTGATGAAATATCCCTATTTGGAAATTACTGAACAGTCTGGAGATCAAACGAAGCATTCATAAAAATTTCATTTGTTGCTTTTTTTCAATTAACATGCTGTCATTTCTTCCTTTAACAATTTGTTTTCTTGGTTTGCCTCTTGCAATTTTTATTAGTTCCTTGGACTATATTATATTTGCGCACAACAAGTGAGATTTTATGTCGAGGAGGCATAAAGTTTTAAGCAGTTTCTTTAAAATATATTTTATTGATTATAAAGTATAAAGTCAATATGTTCATTACTGGAGCAACCGAAATACGTTCAACATTAAATTCAAAGTCCAAATTAACATTACCAGACCTTGGCCAACAGATTCGAACCATTCATCCTTTCTGTCTAACATTTAAACGAAATGAAAGAAATTATCTTAAAATGGTGAAGCAACAAACCAGTTGCACACAGCAGACTTCTCTTCGGCCGAACAAACTAGTTGCACACTGCTGACTTCATATCGACCTAACAAACTAGTTGCACAATACTGACTTCGCTTCTGCCTAACAAACCAGTTGTACACAGCCAACATCTCTTTGGTCTAACAAACCAGTTGAACACAGCTAATTTCTCTTCGGCCTCAACTGAAAATCTTAAACTACTCATATTCCGTCTAAAAAAATACTTACACGAGGCGAGTATAAATAGTAGCCGAATTTGCATTGCAGTTGCTACCAAGTACAAATCACGAAACTTGCAAAAAAATTTCGGGTTCGAATCGGTTTGTTTACATGAGATCATGGTGTGGAATTGGAAAAAACAAGGACACCACAAAAATGTGGACCCGAAATAAATTTCTGTATGGATCTATTCCAAAAGTCCAACAAAAAGGATTGGATCTGGTCTGACTAGACAACGGAATCAAATTCGTGAAATGAATGAAAAAAAAAGAAAGAAAGAAAGGAATGTCCTTAGTGTTGCGGTACCGATAACGTCTGTCCAGAAAGAGCTGGAGGGTGGAGCCCTAAGTCACGCGTGTTATCATTGCTTCAGTGAAGAGGGTAAAGAAAGAGGCATTACATCTTTCGTCCAACTCAATGCCCTGTTTTTAAAGATGCCTATAAGATTCTTTGTAAAGAAAGAATACACTAAACATTTTTTGCTTTTAGAATGGAAGCAATTCTGATACGGGCAAAGATTTCAGCCGATGAACGTAGCATTTTCATTGCCATGTTCACTTTTTCCTGTGGCTCAATTTATATCTGGAAAAACAGCGTCTCTTTCTACAGAGTGAGGGCAGAGATGCCCTGGTGTTAAGGTCTCGGCTCGTGAACAGTAGGGTTTTAAGTTCGAGATTCGATTTTATCGAAGGTTTCATCTAACTGAATGTCATGTTTTAAAGATGGCTATAAGATTCTTTCCAAAGAAAACTAAGCATTTGTGGCTTTTAGAATGGAAGTAATTCTGATGCAGGCAAAGATTTGTCCAGAAGTGGATGAACATGGCATTTTTGTTGTCACGCTCTCCTTTTCCTAAGGTTCAATTTATATCAGGAAAAATAGTGTCTTTTTCTACAGATATTGAGGGCTGAGGTGTTTGTGTTAAGGTCTCGATTCTTGAGTTGTACGGTTTCAAGTTCGAGACTCGATTCCACCGAAGATTTCGTCGAACTCAATGCCATATTTTAAAGATGACTATAAGTTTCTTCGCAAAGAAAAACTGCGCTAAGCATTTGTTCCTTTTAAAATGGAAGCAAATCTGATGCAATCAAAGATTTGTTCAGTAGTAGATGAACATCGAATTTTCATTGCCATGTTCACCTTTTCCTAAGATTCAATTTATATCAGGAAAAATTGTGTCTTTTTCTATAGACAGTGAGGGCCGAGGTGACCTGGTGTTAAGGCCTCGGCACTTGAACAGTAGTGTTTCAAGTTCGAGACTCGATACCACCGAAGGTTTCGTCTAATTTAATGCCATGTTTTAAAGATGCCTATGTGTTTCTTTGCAAAGAAAGAATATACTAAGCATTTGCTGCTTTTAGAATAGAAGCAATTCTGATGCGAGAAAATATTTGTCCAAAGTAGATGAACATAGCATTTTCGTTGCAATGTTCACTTTTTCCTAAGGCTCAATTTATATCAGGAAAAATTGTTTCTTTTTCTTAAAGATAGTGAGGGCCGAGGTGACCTGATGGTAAGGTCTGGGCTCGTGCGGCGTTGGGTTTGAGGTTCGAGACCCGATTCCACCGAAAACCCGTCGTGTAAGGGGGTCTGTTGCACGTTAAATTCGTCAATTCAAACGTTCTCCCTTTACTGTGGTATGGAGAGGGGGATGTCAGCTCAGGTGTCGTCTTCGTCATCTAAGCGCGGTTCAAAATTCCGAGATCTGTCCCGAAATGACCCAAGTGTTGTTTTAAAACTGGGTGTTAATATAACTAAACTAAACTAACTTACCGATAGCAATACTATAAAATGGATTACAGGCATTTCGTATGCATAACTTCTAATTAAATATTCTTTTTTTTCTCTGATATTCTTACGCAAATCAGGAATATGAATGTGTAATTTTAATTTCGAAAAAACATGAATATTTTTGATTAGTTTTCGTTTTATCATATATCTAAAAATAAGCAAATTGAAATGTAAATCTGCGTCAAAGGCGAAAACGTGCAAGTTAAAAATGAAGAAATTTGATTAACTTCAAAATAAAGTTATAATCTTTTCATATGATTTATGTTACATGTTTACTTAGAAATTATCAATTATTTTTTTACACAACAGCACAAACTCAGTGTTTTCCTGGTAAATTTATAATTATTACTAATCGGTAAAATACCTGCATCTTAATTAAAATGAAGCTCTACTAGAGCTTACCCGCTTACTTTTCTTCATATCAATCTTTCCCTTTTACAAAAAACACACACAAAAAAAAGCTTTTGTTATCTCTGCTATTCAATGAATACAGCTCATTTTTTCGGAACATAAGTTAACTCACCAAAATAATAATTAAAAACTATTTCAGTTTTACATCAGAACCAACTCTATCTTGCATAATTTGTGACCTCTCTGTTCAAATCTTGGAATATATTCAGAAACAATATATATAAAAAATACTGTTTATCTATACGCTCTTGCATATGCTCTTACATTGAAAATGAATTTTTGAAATTAATGAATGACTTAGATAAAATTAATAATCAAATTTTACGAAGCATGCTTAAAATATCTATCATTAAATGTCTCTCTGTTTGTGTCAGTTACAAGAAATTTAAAAATAAAATATTTGGACTGGAAGCAAAAAAGAAAAAGTTTAGTTATATTAACGTTCCGTTGTAAAGCAACACTAGGGTTACTTTAGGAACGGTCAGATGTTCATTTTGAACTACGGTCAGATGAGCTGGCATCCCTCTCTCCAAGCCACACCAGCGGGAGGATATTTGGCCGGACAAATTTAACGTGCAATAGACCCCTTTACACGACGGTTCTTCAGTGGAATCGAGTCTCAAACCTGAAACCCATCTGTTCTGAAACCGAGACCTTACTACCAAGCCACCACGGCCTCAAAAAGAAAAAGGAAAAAAGGTTTTGAAGGAAGTGATCAGCCAAAATCGATTTCATTCGGCAAAAAATATTGATAATTCAGTATTTTCTACTGATAACACCATTATTTTATTTAAAAAAAAGAGTCGAAATTTATCACCAACATGAGTCTTTATATGGTTTTCATATGATTTTATTATCGAACTTACTCAACTAAGTCCGTAAAAGCAACTGGTTCCTTTGTAGTAGGTGTATTTTGTAAAGCCTTCAAGTCACAATAGCAAACGACTACGTATATTAAACACGAAGACATAGACGACAAAACACAGCCGAGAAGCACACAAGCAATACACAGTAGCATACTTAGCACAAACAGTAGCCCACAACTAGTAATAGATAGCTAGTAACAATAACAGCATACAAAGCTGTCAGACAGAATTCAGAAGGAGATGGGAATCCACATAGCTACTCTCTGTAGTCTCTCTAAACGCCTGCAATTTTCCACTGTCTCCTCGGTTTAGCTGTGTACAGTGGCAGACTCATAACTACCCGACTGGTTATACCATACATAACTCAATGCTGATTCAATCATAAACACCAGGATACCACTCACAGTTTAATTCATCAATGGCTTAATATCCAATCAACGCTTGCGCCTAGCTGGATTGATCCAACTAATTCACTGTTGACCGGTTATGCTCCTCTAAACCTCTCGACGACTCTATACACTACTGTTTTCGGGTTCGACTGCTGGCCTTTTATAGTTCCCCTAGCAGGGAACATAAGGTGCTGGAACAATCAAGGATATCTCGGTTTTTATTGGTGCTATCGCAAAAATTCTTGAAGATTCCAGTTAATCCATTTTGTCGTCAAATTCATTTTCATGTTGCCAAATGGTCGTCACTTTTGTCTCTAAACCTGAAGACCACTGATCCGGAATCCCATTAGTATCCGATAGTGTTGTTGATACTACTATGCTCAGTGGTGGCGAGGTGGTCGGCTATAAGCAAGAAGTATCCCATTGGGCTTATCGTAAAACGGTCTTTCCAGTGATTAAACTAACAGTGCTGAGAAGCAACATTACAGATTCGTAACAATATCCACAAATTGTCCGGCTATGGTCTTCTTTATTGTTAAAAAGACTTAAATCCAATTTTGCTAGACTATCGTGATTACATTGATTTGTTTAATGAAATAAAAATTTACCATTGATTTTTTTTTCTTTTATGATCACAATTGTGACCGAAATAGCCCCAAAATTTTAATTCTGACAGGGTAGATTATTAAAATCAATAAATCATGCCAATTAAGTTAAAATACATTTAATGACATTAAAGGACATGATTTACTCGGGGACAAAACTATTTGGGGCAATAATATTTAAAAATGAATTAAAAGAATACTCGGGGTCTACATCATGCTTTACGCTCGCTTCCAAGACAAGGACTGATTGTTCATGGCAGTGGCCGATAGAGGGCCGAGGAAAACAGTTACGTTTACACAATATAATAATATTTATTTTAAAAAAAAGGTATTCGAGATGTATCCAAATTTTGTTTCTACTCTGAAAATTGTGCTAATTACCTTGCATATTACCTTGTTGCATTTACAGAATGCATTTTTTCAATATCGAAAGCAATAAAAAACTTTACTTGAAATCCAGAATCAGTCAAAAAAGAATCACTTCTTTACTCATTTTATTAATCGTATCTGAATAAATGTTTTAAAAAAGAATTATAATAATGTTAATAAGGAATTTGTTATAAACAAAATCATGTAAAATAATGAAGCAAAAACAGCATACTTCAACTTGTCATGATATTTACCATGAGTTATAATCACTGCATCGCACTTAGCTATATCGTGTAGCTAAATAGTATATCTGGCAACAGTCAGTTAAGTGCGTAATTAATAAAATTGATTTAGTTCCTGATTGAAGATCAGTCTTGCTTACCTTACAATTAATAAATAACAAAGGTACAACATAACTTTATTTCAGTTAGAGACGCTGTATAAATTTCTAAAATAACTATTTTTATTATTTGTTTTTTTAACTTGTGACTGAAATGAGAGTTTGATCAAACAAATTTGTTCATAATTTTCATGTATCCTTAAGTTTTTGTTACATCAATTTATGCAATGTAATAAATGACAAAATCTGCAATAAATTATTATTTTATCATCCAAATTTCAATTCAAAGTCTCTCAAGTCTATCTCCCGACAGAATTCGCTTTTGTTCAGGTTGGGTCTCGAATTACTTCAAAAAACATAAATTGAACTTTCTGCTAAAAATGTGAATGAAAGTAAAATAAATTTCCCTTTAGAATGTTCACTGTACTTGGAAAAAGGAGAAAAAGAAAGAAAAGAAAATGTTCGAATTATCTATGAACATTATCTTGTTTAATTTTTACCATTATCTCTCTCACTCAACCTTATCATTATCTTTGGGAAATGCAAATATTGCAATTTTTTACATATACTTTTCACGCCTTTGTTGTAAAATGTCTTTGATTATTTGGAAATAACAAGTCTTCTCAATGACGTACAGTTGTGAAATTTTATAAAATATATTAATATACACCAAGATATATATATATATACATAATTTAATGATTTTTATATTAGTTCTAACCTGTATGTTTAAAATGCCTTAGGAAACCATGCTATGAAAATCTATGAAAGAAACCGTGCTATGAAAAAAACACGTGTGTTCCAACGCTTTTACTTTTTTCAATGGTAATATATTTTTAAAATTTCTAAAACATATATATATATCAAAAAAATATCTGCAAAATATATTGGCAGAATTTTATACTAATACATTCATTAGAAAATTTGAATATAAATGAAGTTCGGTCTTGCAGACCACATTTCCCCAATTATATCCTAAAATTTCACCTCCCCAGTATAAGAGTTAATGTTAAAATAAGACATAATCTAATTTACAGATTGTTATTCATTCTTGTTTCATAATCAGATCACAATGTTAACTCCTGTTTCATTTTTGTACGAACATACAGAATATAAAACTCAAGATAATTTTCTCTCTTCATATGCGTTGCAAAAACAAAACATAAAAAAATATGTAATGCATTGAAAGGAATAAAAAAGTATGGTTGCAACATCTTACAAATTGTAAAACTAACTCCTTTGAGATAGATTTAAGTGAAAGAAAAAAAATGTAGCAATCGATAGAAATTTGCTACTATACTGTACCAATTACTACACCATTTCTGGATATCACAATTTTTTTTTTTTACTTAGGTGAAGAGTTGGATGTTCTTCACCTCCATCATACATCATGGCCAAAACTGCCCCAATTCCCAATTGTAAACCATTTATCAGATCACAATGTTAATCCCTGTTTCATTTTTGTACAAACATATAGAGTAGAATCTAATACTATTGGGTTGTTCGGAAAGTCATTTCGTATTTCTTTGTCAAAATGAAAAGAAATTTTCGTTTAATGAATAAATTATTTATTAAATTATAAAATTGCCATTCTGGTCTAATACCTTTTGGTAGTAACATGATTACACGCTCATAAAAGTTTTGGTCTTTGCTGTAAAAAAAAAACTGATCGAGGTGGTTTTTGGCCTCCTCATTTGAAGGAA
>JAPMOQ010053333.1:149231-169538 GCA_026543055.1 Argiope trifasciata | reverse complement strand
TCTGCTTCATTTAAAAGCGTCTGGAGCACTGATTCATAATAGGATCAGTACATTGGATGATATTTCAAAGCCTAAGATTTAGTGCCCTCTTCTAAGTCCTGTTTATCACTGGGATACTAACAGGGAGGTGCGGTCTTAGAAACCGCGCTAAAAGAAATAACTGAATTATTTTTAAAAACAATAGCTCAAACAATATGAAAAAGTACTCGAGTATTGAAGGTCATAAAACAGGAAGCTACAGGGTCAATACATTCAATTGAGCTAAAAATAGAATAGGGGTGACCGATAGTCCATCAATAGCGGTCTCACAGACCTCACATCTCCAGTTAAGGGTTAAATCCTTAGACTGTTATTAATGTTTTGGCTTTGAGAAATCTCACTGTCTTTCTTTCTACTTCTTCTGAAAATGAAATACATCATGTATCAATCCGTAAGCTGAGCTGTTCAAATATATATTAAACAAATAATTTGTGTTCGACATCTTTTGGGAGTATAATCGAAATGGAAAATGACGAATAGTCCCAATTATTAATTATCAACTTTTGCGAATGACGAATAGTTCCAACTATTTAATTGTGACTTATGAAAGAAAAACGAAGACATATTTGCTCTAGTTTCCTTATATCTGTCACATTTTTACTAAGATTTCTACTTATTAAGCCAATGAATTGTAATGAGTACCAGCATAATCCTCTATTGGGATATAGATTGAAAACATCCCAAATATAATTTAAATGAATAAGTTATAGAATAGAACATAACAGTCCATAAAATAAGTTGATGCCTAAGTGATTCAAAAATAAATTGATAGCATATTTTTTGAAAATGTTGCTTATTTTTTCTGGAAAATTTGAAATTTGAAACTTTTTGTAAACCTCTTTATACCTAGAGACCCTCAGAGCTATCAATTTATCTAACCTCAGGGATCGCTCAGATCAGACTAGTGTAGGGATAGTGCACCAATGGCACCTGTGCCATTGATAGCACGCGTCACAATATTTTGGGCACGCCACCAATCAAAACGGTTTGCATGTGACTTCATTTGATAAACTGAACTTTTCCCAATTCAATTGGTTGGAAATTGAAGGATCTGAAAAGCAACTGATTAAATTCCTGCCTATTTCAATATAGATTCAAAAAGTTATTGAAACAAGGAAAAGTTGGAATTAATTGAAACAGAAAGATTAATACTCAATATAAGTAAACATGCCAGGAACAAAATTTTGGAAACATGAATTTAGATTCCAGACACATTTAACTGTTTGAAGAAGTTGGGCTCATATTTTTGTAACCATATTTTTATCTACCTATGTCTGTGAGTCATTCATTCTTTTCAGAGAAGAATAACATAAAAGACTCTCTTAAAAACCGGTTGGCAGATAACTCCAATTCAGCGTGCATTCTTCTAAAAGTAACACCTTTCCATCCTAATATCATCTATTTGTCATCTAATCTGCATCAGTAGAAGTCACACTAATGTTACTTTAATTTGAATTACAGGTATAACTACAGTGTTGGCTACTATGCAGTGCAAAAAATATTTTTTTCATATTAAATAAAGAGTTTTCAATTGTTAGTATTTGGTTTTATTATCTTTTCAATAATCCACAGGTCGAAATTTTTTTAAACCACCTCTATACCTCAATAAGCATCTCTTTAGAAAATATGGCCCCTTTATCCATAAAGATTCGCCACCTCTGTACTTGTGAATCTACCCATTCACCTCCAAGCTTATCTTCTTCAAAGTTGTGTTCTTTGATTATTTAAATCGATTTTCAAAAGTTCAATCTCTTCACCATGTATCTAAATTTATAATTTACCCACTAACTCTTTTGAAAAAGCGTTAATAAATTACGGACAAAGCAATAAGCACGAGCTGGTTCTCTTATTTGCATTCTGAAAGACCTCCTTTTTCGTTTCAGATGGAGTGTGGATCGCTACAACAGCAATAATTCGATGAGGAGGAAGAAATAAAATGGCCAAATCGCAAGTTTATACCTCATTAAACATTTCTTTAGAAAAAATGGCACGTTGATCCATAAAAGCTCGCCACCCTTGTATTAATTGGTCTAAACATTTCTTTGGAAAAAAGGGTACATTGGAAAAAATGGCACAATAAAGATTCGCCACCCCTGTACTACTGAGTCTATCCATTCATCTCCAAGTTTATCAGCTTCAAAGTTGTGTTCTTTGATTATTTAAATCGATTTTCTCAAGTTCAGTCTCATCACCATGTATCTAAATTTATAATTCTCCCACTAACTCTTCTAAAAAAGCGTTAATAAATTACGGACAAAGCAATAAGCATGAGCTGATTCTCTAATTTGCCTCTTGAAATACCTTCTTTTTCGTTTCAAATGGTGTGTGGATCGCTACAACAGCAACAATTCGATGCGGAGGAAGAAATAAAATGGCCAAATCGGAAGTCTACTGATAGCTTTGAATCCCGCTTAAGTGGAATGGATTGTCTTCATTTCAAATGGAGACGCTTCCACGATCTTCACCTCCTTTCCTTTCGCCCGTGACTCGGTTAGATCTACTTCCGGGTGTCACGTGACCCATCTTGCTCCAGGTAACACTCGAAAAGCGGTTTCCCTACAAGAATTCCTCATCTTCTATAAAACCCCTCGGACATCCTCACAGTCACGAGTTTCGTTAGCGCCTCAGCTTCAGCACCTTCTTCTGCAAGAACCTTGACTACTTCAGGTGAGTTGATGTCCCCAGCACCTTGGATATTTCTTGCTTACAAATTGTCTTATTCAGTTTCCGAATCCACTTGTGGGCTATCGGGTCACGTTTGAGAAGATTTGTGTGCAACTTTTAGGATTTAAATTGTTAAAATCACAATAGAAGTACTATTTAATTGATCATATTCAGATTCGTTTTGAGAAGAAGGAGATTTTCTTGTAATTTGCCAGTCATATGATTTGCCATGTTCGAAATTAATTTCATTAGCAGTTAATTCGATATTTAATTTAGATGTTAAGAGTTCTTTCGTAAAATTCGATTCGTTTTGAGGGGGGATTTTCTTTTACTTTGCCAGTCATATGATTTGACATGTCCGAAACTAATTTCATTAGCAGTTAATTCGATATTTAATTTAGATGTTAAGAGTTCTTTGGTAAAATTTTCACCATGGATCCTTTTTTGTTGATGCATTTTATATTTAAATTTTAGTGCTTTCATTCTTTCTTTATTTTATGGAAATACATTTCAGTGAGTTTTCTTTATGACAAAGTAAATAACATACGAATGTGTAAATTGCATTTGATACAAATCTAAATCTCATTTGTATTTTCGTGAGGCAATATCCTTCTCTAAAAATTTTATATAAAGGTAGGATCTATGAGGAAGGATAAAGGAAGACTTTCATTTTAAAACATAAAATCAACTAGTTTAATAGTCCGATGCAAAATTTAAATTGTTTTTAAGTAAAGAATAAGGTACAAGTGCGTAAGGTTTCTCATTTGTACTTTTGTGAGGCAATATCCTTCTATAAAATTTTTAATATAAGTAGGATCTATTAGGTCTTCATCGATAAAGAAAGAATTTCATTTTAAAACATAAAATCAATTAGTTTAATAGTCCGATTAAAATTAAAATCATTTTTGAGAGAAGAATAAGTTGAACTTCGAAGAATTAAGGTTAGATCAGAACGCGTACTCTTCTAAAAGATTCAGAGTTTCACATATGATTATTTAAGTTCATAATTATATTTATATTAGAAAGCCAGTAAGTGGTGTAAGTAGTAAGAAGATTAGAAATTTGTCAGCGAAAAGTCTTTAGATTAGTAAAAGTATTAGATTATAAATAATAAGATGTATTATTTATTATTAAATAAATATCTTTACTAATGCTGATCTACTAATATGGAACTTCATATTATATTAATACTGAAGCAATTAGTCTTGAAAATTTCTCTATTTCCATTGGTAATACTTAACACCAGCAATTAAAAATGTTGAGAATTCCGTATACACAATATATCTCAATATAATTATAAATGTCAGAATTTTAAAATATTGGGTTGTTCGGAAAGTCATTTCGTTTTTTTTTTTTTTGTCAAAATGAAAAGAAATTTTCGTTTAATGAATAAATTATTTATTAAATTATAAAATTGCCATTCTGGTCTAATACCTTTTGCCATATTTTTGGTAGTAACATGATTACACGCTCATAAAAGTTTTGGTCTTTGCTGTAAAAAAAACTGATCGAGGTGGTTTTTGGCCTCCTCATTTGAAGGAAAAATTTTGCAAATCAGTTCTGGTACTGATGTACTGTTAACACATCTTCTCCACACATATTGGCTAATTTATTTCTGGCTTGACAGCATTTTTACCTTTTATATAGCAAAAAAGAAAAAAAATGACGAAAATGCTGTTTATTGCTCTCCATATTTAAAAAGGCACCATCCAAAAACTACTGCGAAGAATCAGCTGCACTTTTTCACACTCAAGCCTTGCTATATCAGCTCTTAAAACATAAAATGATTTTGCGGTTTAAGTATGAAATTGGGTGCGAAAAATACAATTAAATCCTCTGTCGGGAAAAAACGAAATTACTTTCCGAACAACCTAATATTTATAAATAATTCTGTGGCTTTTTTATTCCTTTCAGAATAAGACACGTATTTAAAAATGTGTGTGAAATACTAAATAATATATAATCAAAAATGTTAATAAATCAAATCAATATTAATAGTCAAATATGTTTATAATCTTAAATGTTAATAATCAAGAATGTTAAAAAAATAAAATGATCAAAAATGTTTTCACATTTGTTTCATTTAAAGAGCCAAATATTTAAGTGTATATGACGAAAATAAAGCGTTGAAATAGTTTTCATCAATATAGTGTGAAAAGGTTTTTGATTCCTATCTTACAAACTACGGCATGCATTTCAGTTTTTCCCCAAAGCATGGATTTCTGCTTAAATTTCAGTTTAATTCAGTATATAGAACTTATGTAAACATTATGATTATGGAGAAATAAAATCTCGAAATTATTATTTATTATTTAAAAGTAAATTTAAATGAAAAATTTAATAGAATAAAATAGAAATAAATCCTTATACGAAGAAAACCTTAGCAATATTTATTTTCTTGAATATTATTTAAAAACTTTCACGAAAATGATCATCATCATCCAGCTATTCTTTATTTTTATTATGATCATAAAATCATTATTTTTAGTTATTCATAGTTACCTGAAACGTCATAAATAATTATCGCCATAGCGATTAAAATTTGTTCATACTGTTTGTTTGAAAATAAGATAAAATGTTGACATTTTTTTATTCATTTGAAAATTATCTTGTCTAAGTTGATTTGTAGGCCTTGAGTTTTCAATACACCTAAACAGAGCTTTATAATAATATATTTTTCAAGAAATTTAATTGTGCTTTTCGGTTTTCTTCATTTTACTAGTATATTGTATGAAACACGCGAATGACAGTTTTTTTTTCAAATTTGATGAAAAAAATTACATTTTGTTTGTCAATTAAATTATTTCCATGAATTATGAATGTTGTTTAGTTTGAAAGCATTTTCAAGTTTCATTTGAATAGTAGTAATTTTCGGACCAAATTTGTACCAATTACTTAAATTTTGTAAAGCTGCTATGCAAAATAGTTAAATATCTTAATGCTAGAGAATAAGTTAAATATATGTCCCTAGATAAAACTATAAAAGGAACAATCATTGATTAGGAACAAGATCGGAAAAATAATTTCAATATTTAAGAAAACATACATTAATTTGGTTATGAGAATTTTATTTTAAATTATCAATTTAAATCAAAATAATTAAGTCAAATTAATCCAGATCTTTTATGTCAATTTTTAAATTCCATTTAAGATAATCAAAGTGTCACAAAATGAAAGGTCTTCGATCAATTATTTTTCACAAGCCCACGAAACAATGTTTCACGAAATAATTCTTGCCAAAAAGTTGTTTCAATTCTAATAAAACATCAATTATTTTACTCTTTGTTTACACAGTTATTTTATATAATAAAAACCCGCTTCCTTAAATAAAAGAATAAATTAATTGTACAACTTTAAAAATATTTAGATAGATTATATTTTAAATTGTTAATTCATCGGGGCTATATGAAAGTTCCATGCGTTGTTAGCTATCTAGGATGGAATATTAGAAATTAATTATTTTGCAAAGGATGCTAAAATATTTTAATTCAATAATTGAAGGGTTTGCTGCAAAAAGGATATATCTCCAATTAGCGGAATTTGGAATTATCAAATTGGAATTGTGAATTGAATTTGGAATTATTGTATCATCATGCGGTAAAATACAAACTTGTTCGTTTGGTGCCAGAAAGATATAGCTCCAACCATTAGTTGTCGCGTTAAGTGATGGAGCTTTAGTTAAGTGATATTAGTTAGTTAAGTGATGGAGCTGTTTGTCTCATTAGTTTGTTGCAATGTAGAGGTAGCTTCTAGTGCTACCGATGGTTCTCAGCAAACTGATAATTGGAGTAGCTGTAGCTGATAATTTTGAAAGTGATTGGAGCTGATAATTGAGCAAACTGATAATTTTGAATCATTGGAGCTACCTCCTGTTTGCAGGAAAGTCTCCAGTTATAAATTACCAGTAAAATTTCACGAAATCATTCAGCTTGCACAAACATTTTGAAAGTTTAGAATGCAATTTTTAAATATAAATTAAGTGAAATTCAAATTAATTTTCGTTATGAAGTGTCTTCTTTAAATGAATCTTTCTTCTTAAGATTCTAAAGAGACGATTAGCATATCAAATTCTTCTTCCCAAACGAAGCTCGAAGGTGCAGTTGACATCTCTTTTCTTTATCCTTCTTGCACTTCTGTGACCGCTAAAACAATGATAGAGCAGACAGCAACCATCTGGAACTAATAGCTCAGTGCGGTTACTGAGGTAACATTCTGCTCAAGTGCGAGTTCCTGCTCGATTCTTTTTATTCCTTCAGGCTATAAGGAGAACAATCCTGTTTGTGCGTTCGGAATCTAAATAAAACAAAGAATGCCCGATTGTATGCTGAGAAAAAATACTAGGTCTCAATATTAATCACAATTCACTAATAAGTTTTTGATAAACAGTTATTTTAATTAGTTATTCGAAAAAACAAAGCAGTCAGATGGGATGAGAATTTCTTTTCGATGCTTGTAAAGATACTAGGTCTCAATATTAATTACAATTCACTAATAAATTTTTGATCTGCAGTTATTCGAAAAAACAATGCAGTCAGATGGGATGAGAATTTATTTTCGGTGCTTGTAAAGATACTAGGTCTCAATATTAATCACAATTCACTAATAAGTTTTTGATCAACAGCTATTTTAATTAATTATTCGAAAAAACAAAGTAGTCAGATGGGGTGAGAATTTTTTTTGGTACTTGTTGTAAAAATACTAGGGCTCAATATTAATCACAATTCATTCATAAGTTTTGGATCAACAATTATTTTAATTAGTTACCCGAAAAAACAAAACAATCAGATGGGATGAGAATTTATTTTTGGTACTTGTTCCTTCAGTTAAAATGCAAGCCAGACGCAAACTTCCATGAGTTATTTACATTTGTAAAAAAAAAAAAAAAAAATCCAATAATTAGGAAGGAGAATTTTGCCTCATCAGACGAAAGCAAGGGGAATGCAGGACATACTATTATACTAAATTAATTCCTGCTTATCATATTTATAAACACTTGTTTAAACTTTCTCGATTATTTTTCATGCTTTGGGTCACATAAATGTCCAACGCCGGTTTTCAAATACTATTTATAATATCTGAATACGATTTGGCAATATAAAAATATTTCTTAGATAAGAAGGGATAAACATTAATTACTCCTCATTATATGAAAAATTGAACATCACAAGTTTAATATTAGGCATTCAGTCTTTGCAAACTTCTGAAAATAGCTATAGTCAATGTTTTTAAAATATATATGTGTTAAAAAATTCTGATTGTAATTATTGAATCCTTAATCATTAGAAAGCAAAAGTAAAAAATTTTATTAATAAAAAATCAAATTATTGATAAATAAAGCTTTTAACTTAAAATTGAAATGAAATATATTTAGGTTTGTATAAATTTATTCAAAAGAATTTTTGGATACTCTTTCCTTAAAAAAGGATTTTTTCAATTATTTTTAATATATAAATTTATTTTTTAGAGAAAATTATATTAAAAAATTAAATTAAAAATTAATATTATTTATATTAAATTTATTACTTCTTTACTCAAGCAAAAAAAAAATAAAAAAAAATAGCATAGTAAATAGAAATAATTCTCTATCAACAAAAACTATTGACATAAATCGATGAAAATTTTTACATAATCCTTCATGATTTTCAAAATTCTGAATCAAAATGTCTACATGTAATTAATAGGAAATGGATGTTTCCTCACTGATCAAAATTTCAACAACGAATTTGCACGAGTTGAGGTATCAAATTAATAAAATTGTTAGTCATTTTGTGATAAAAATAAAAATTCAAACTAAATAACACAATAATTCATATTAACAATTTGTATCTGATCGTCAAAGGCATTATTTTGTCTATAAGTCATCTTTGTTACCAGGTGGTTTGTTTGGGGTTTTGAATATGAAGTATAAAACCTTTTCCGTATAAATATGGTAGTTAAAATAAAACTTTTTGGAATGAACTAGTGAATAAATAATATCTAATTTTTGAACAACCGATATGTACTTTACTACTGAAATTTTTCATTCTCAATATTAAAGAAAAGTAATACATTTCAAATTTATTGTGAAAGAATAAGTTATAAAATAAAAATAACATAGCTTACCAAGGAAAACTCATAGATCTCGAGGAATAAGTCATAAAAGAAAAATAACATAGCATATACCAAGGAAAACTCATAGATCTCGAGGAATAAGTCATAAAATAAAAATAACATAGCATATACCAAGGAAAACTCATAGATCTTGAAGAAAAAATCGTTAACATCCACGAAAAATATTTGACATTCATCTGCTACTAAGATTTTCTATAGGTCTATTAATAGGCGTAATTTAAAAAAAAAAAAAAAAAAAAAACGACGTTATGTAGTGTATTTTTGAAGGAGAATTCCAAAAACGCTTTAGTAACATATACGCATTCCTATTTATTGGTCCAAATTATTTGTGTTACACTTTTTTAATATTTACTTAATATTAAAATACTATTTTCTATTTGTAAACAATAGCCATTTAGCAAGAAAAAAAATAATTCCAATTGTGAATTGATTCACCATGCGTTTTGTAGGAGATTTACTCAAATTCGCAGGAAACTTACTGAAGCATTTACTCCAAGAGTGGGATTTTTCTACAGGAAAAAACAATTTACTTTAATAGGATGTCTGCCAAAAAAAATTGGACGTCCGGCTTCTTGGAAGAAATACGTCCCGGGATTGTAGGTCAATGAACGTGCAAGTAGGTCAATGGCATGTGGAAGTGACTCTGAAAGAATGGCAAACCATAGTTACGTCACATAAGAACATACTTCATTGGATTGCGATTAAACACGTAACAGGACATCCCTCTTGTTGTTGCGCCCAGTGAATCTGATGTTGCTCAGCAGGATAACATGACCTTTTCGGAGAATGTCGCAACAACGTGTCACAGGTATCTGGGTTACTAAGAAATGAAAAAAACTTGTAAGGTGACTTTGATGGTAGGCCGATTATTGATAGACTAATCGGAAGAAGAATACAAGATTGAAGTACTTTAATGATTTTTCAGCATTTAATATCACACCACACCTCCGTTTCTAGAGCTCACGTGGCCTCTTTCCGGTTTGGTATAGATGTAGGTGGACTTTATTAAACAAAAAAAAAAGTACATAACAATTAATGAAAAAATACATATAAATACAACATAACAAGAAATGATACTTTTTTTCTTTCTTTCAATTCAGTACTTTAACAATTAATGAAATAACAGTATATTATCACTCTAAAGTTTAAAACGAATAACAGAAAAGCAATTTTTCTGAATAACTACATAATTAAAATCCTGAATTTGAAACAAGAAAAACAAAAATTTATAATTTTTTTAAAAAAAATTATGCACTTTCAGGAAATAGGCAACGTCCATTCTCATATATCATAAAATTATACTTTCCCTTTATTTACTTTATAATAATAAAAATACATTAAGAGTCATAAAAAACCTAGAAGGTAATAATTATGATGTTAATAATTCTACAAACTTGAATTACATTCCAGTTTTAAGTTTAACACAAATTTTGAAAAAAAAAAAAATGTTTTGAATATAGTTGACATAAAAATAACATTTTAATCAGCATTTAATTATGTAGCTCTCAGTATCATTTAAAAAATAATTTACAAATTACTATCATTTTCATAAAACACGTTGCTTCTCTGCATCAATAATATCCCGACATATAAGGCATTTAAGTATGATATTTGAGCAAATGCATCAATAAAAATTCAACAATGTAAAAAAAGATTAACAAAAGAATAGATACTGCACTTTTATGAAGAAAAGTAAAATTCAACGCCTCGTATTTTTGAAGTGCCATCAACTTTTTAACTTTAGAACGTTTTATTATAGTTTTACTTATTCTTAATTCTTTAATTACTTTGAAATTTGCCATTATTTGTTTCTGAAATTATTTCTTTTAGTAGCACTTTGTTTATTTCTTAATCTATTTTTTTATTTTTGCCTAATATTAAGAAAATCTGTCGTAAACTAATTATTGATTGATTGCATTCGTTTTAATGTCTTCAAAAACAAACTCACAAGGATAAATTTTTATACTATTTAAAAAATGGAGATAAGTCTTATTGGTAGATTTTTGTACTCTCTTATGAAGAAAAGTAAAACTTAACGTCTCGCACTTTAGAAGTGCCATCAACGTTTTAACTTTAGAACGCTATATTATTGTTTTACATATTTTTAATTCTTTAATTACTTTGAAATTTGCCATTATTTTATCATGAAATTATTTCTTTTAGTAGCACTTTGTTTAGTTCTTCATATATATTTTTTGTTTTTGACTAAAATTGAGAAAATCTAATAGAAACTAATTATTGATTGACTGCATTCGTTTTAATGTCTTCAAAAACATACTCATTAGGATAAATTTTTCTACTTCTTCTTCCTGATACAGCCGACCACCCCGCCACCATTGAACGTAGCAGTATCGATAGGATTTGTTGTGGTCGACTGCTGAATAAGTATTGTCTAACCTTACATTGACCAAACAGTCAAACTTACATTCCTTTCGGGATAGTAAATAGCTGTCATTCTGCCCATCTGCACACTCTCAAACAGTTGGAATGAAACTATCAATCTTCAACCTCATATTCTTTTGGGTTTTGAGACAACCTGGTACCATCAGTAGTGTACTTAAATCATTATTTACAATCTTCAGGTCTTTTCTTAACTCTGAGATCTCCATACATTCCATTAAATAGTGGTAAATCGTACCAATTTCTCCACAAATGCATTTATTTTCCTGCGTTCTTCCAAATCTTTGAAAATATGCAGGAAATCTCCCATAAATTTTTGTTCTATTTACGAAATAGAGATAAAAGTCCTATTGGTAAATTTTTTCCCCTTAAAAATGTTTTTTTTTTCACTTTCTTCTTCGAATGGTTATTAGAAGTTATTAATTAATTATTATAGAAAAGAAAACAATGAAAAATAATTAAATGAAATGAAAATCTTTCACATCGTTAGTCATTTATCTTCGAAGCGCTTCGTGAATGACCTACTTCTGAGGAATCTAATCGTGAGGCTACATCCAACATGACCTAACGTGCAACTGGTTTTATGAGAGGCGAAACAGGAACACAGACTCAAGTTCACGGTGAGAAACAAAACAAAACAAAAATTGACATTAGCGGAGGTTAAAAACCTTGAAATGCGCAATGGGACGCTTTTTACAGTTTCAGAAAGCGGAACTGAACGCATTTTCTGCTTTTTTCTGCTTGAAAAATCTTGGAATGTTTCGACGCTCTTCACGCTCACCGAAAACGAACATTTTTTCCCCTCCAAGATAGTTTAAATCGAAACGTGCAGAATTAAAGATAATTCCTTGTAATTTTTGTACATGAACAAAATATAATTAATCCCAAATCACCACGTACAGAATTAAAGACAATTTTTTGTAATTTTTTTAAATGAACAAAATATAATTAATTCCAAATCAAAACGTACAGAATTGAAGATAATTCTTTAAAAATTTTTTGTAGGAACAAAATATAATTAATCCCAAATCAAAATGTATAGAATTAAAGATAATTCTTTGTAATTTTTGCACTTGAACAAAATATAATTTATCCCAAATCAAAACGTACAGAATTAAAGATAAGTCTTTGTAATTTTTGTATATGAACAAAATATAATTTATATCAAATCAAAACGTACAGAATTAAAGAAAATTATTTATATTTTTTTACATGAAAAAAAAAATATATATAATTAATCCTAAATCAAAACGTGCAGAATAAAAGATAATTTTTTTGTAATTTTTGTACATAAACAAAATATAATTAAACCCAAATCAAAACGTACCGAATAAAAGATTATTCTTTGTAATTTTTGTACATGAACGAAATATAATTAATCCCAAATCAAAATGTACAGAATTAAAGATAATTCTTAGCAATTTTTGTACATGAACAAAATATAATTAATCCCAAATGTATTCACGGTGAACTGGAAAATATAACCAGTTGAACTGTAAGCGGAAAATTGCAGAGAAATGTAATATCGAAACTGATTCAATCCTAAACATATAATATATGAAAAACTATGCTTTCATCTCAAAAATATAAATGCACCAAATAACTCGGATTACTCCACGGCACGTTCTTTCACTTTATATGCATTCATATTTATTCAATTGAGGAATAAGAATTTATTTTGGCTTGAATAAATCGAGATAAATATTTCTTTTCCCGGTAAAACATTTTACAGAACTGCAGAAAAACTTTCGACAATCCATAAGCGCAGTTATTTAAATTTTTGTCAGTGGCAAATGAGGTTATGAAATACTTTTCTTGGAAAGAGATATGTATAGAATTATAGAAAAATTTTAAGAATTTCAGATGTAGTATGTTTATGAAACCGTCACGTTTTTTATGGTAACATCACAAAATTCAAATTAAATTATTCTCAAAACAAAAAATGTTTTGATCTAAAAACATAAAGTTTAAATCTCATAAGGAGTGCGAAATTTCAAAGCATATGCTTTTTTTCCCACTTTCGTTTAGAGCCACTTCAAATACAAGGCACATTTCATTTTTGAATGTCTTTTTGTTGTCCAAATTACTTACTTTTAAAATTCACGTAATTTATGACACAATTTTGTTCCGTTTTAATTGATTTCAACAGAAAGGTTTATATTTAAATTACTTCTGATGTTTTAAATGTGGAAAATTGGGAATTTTCCTGCATGAATATATTCTAAAAAATGTTGATTTTATTGCTTCAAAAATAAATGATGTTTTTTAAATTAATACATTTCAATTTTCTGACTACTTCAAATCAAAATTAAATGAGTAAGTTACTTTGTACATCACGTTTTCCAAAACGTTTTGAATGTTTAAAACGCTTGAAATAGCCTCGCTTTGATGGGTTTACTGACTTAAAACGTAATAACTTTATGTTGTACCCAAATAGACATCAACTTCAATGAAATCAAGAAGATTTCTGAAATGGAACTTTATGTTTAGGACTCTTATATCACCATTCAAAACTGATTTGAAGAAGATAAAATCCAAATTCCTCTGACGGTTTCAAAATATATTAGTTTGGAAGCTTTTGTTCTCGGAAAGTATTGCTAGAAAAGGCACAAAAAAGGTTTCAGATTGATTCTGATGTCCTTTGATAATACTCCATAGAAGTAGGCGTTGCCTCCATAATCAAGTAGCGCATGAAAAACGTTGTAAAAGACATTAACATCACTCTGAAGATAAAAGTTCTCAACTGGAGCGTGCTACAGGACATTCAAGCAAAGTTACGTCTTTCTTAGAATTGTATGCCTCTTTACCCTACAGTCATTGGAGCTCTTTTATTATTCAGTCATACGAAAAAATTGTTTTATATCTTGACCTTGATGCAATAAAAACAACAGAGATGCATTGTGATGGTGAAGAAGTTGCATTTTGTTACTGCCTTTATAGAAGGAGGGGTTATTTGGAAACACTCAAGATACCTTTTTTTTCAATTCTGGTATGAATCAACACTTTTAATGCATATTAATATTATAAATGCGAAAGTTTGGATGGATGGATGTTTGTTACTCAATCACGCCAGAACGGCTGAACGGAATTGGATGAAATTTAGCACAAAGATAGATTATAGTCAGAAATAGAACACATATTTTATACATTCCCCAAAATAGAAAAAGCTTTTCTTACCATAAATATTGTATCTGGATATGTACTTCCAATTACAAAGTCTCATTTTACTGTTATTTTTATAAATATAACTTTGATTAAGGCAGAAAACATCCACTGTTTCGTACAGTTTATTTTGATGAATAAGTAATTGTATTTGGTTAATTTTTTGTTGAGTTATGATTGTTTAAATGAAGCAACATGGTGGAAAAATATCCTTCTTTATAAAAGAGTTTTAAAAAACCGAAACTTTAGTTTTTAGCGAAAGTACCTCCAGAAAAATCCTTATAACTCGAGAAATATTCAGAATACTGGCAACATCTTGGTATCGTTTGAAAGCTAAAGGATCAGAAAACAATTTGGAACAATAAAAAATATTCGATAATTTGAGCAATTTTCGAAGTTTCAAGTGTTTATGTACATCTCAAGAATATTTGGTTCTCTTCTCAGTTTTTTCCTACCAAATTTAGACCACATTTTGCAAAACGTTTTGGATCATTCGGTACTGCTTCTGTCCTGGTGATACTATATGGAGTTAAAATATTGTATGGTTTTGATATTTTAACCCGGCAATACTTTACCATTTTAACGCTAATGTGAAAAAATGTAAAATGTGATTAGAAAATACTTTATCCCTTAATGCTCCAAAAAGTAATTTGATGCATAAATATTAACTTAATAACAGGACTTGTTTATTGCTACGAAAAACTAATATGTGTGATTTTTTTAAGTTCAATTCTCCCGGAAAATTAATCTACATATTTTTTACTACTCTTAAGTATTTTTAAAAGTCAAAATTTAAGAAAATAATTAAATAAAATGACAAAATGATGCATTGCCTTGAATGGTGCCTGAGAGGAGACATCGGAGTGCTAAGCGTACAAGGTATTGCCTATTTTCATAACAGTATGAGGAAAAGCTGACGACTAAATATGGCTTCCTATTTTTATAACAGTATGAAGAAAAGTTGACGACTAAATATGGCTTCCTATTTTCATAACAGTATGAGGAAATGTTGATGACTAAATATGGCTTCCTATTTTCATAACAGTATGAGGAAAAGTTGACGACTAGATATGGCTTCCTATTTTCATAACAGTATGAGGAAATAATGATGACTAAATATGACTTCCTATTTTCATAACAGTATGAGGAAATGTTGACAACTAAATATGGCTTTGAAATAAGACACTGTCATTATCTTCAATGCTGTAATAAAAGATGAACAGTGATATTCAGCTCTTATTGTGAAGCGACAGTTTTACAGTTTTCACATTTTTGATTGGCGCAATATAGCCAAACATGGCTCTTGCTCCAATAAACTACACAAACCAAACTTTCAGTTCTAGCATAATTGACATACTTAACAATAAAAATATTATTAGTTATACAATATTTTCCACAGTTCAATTTCATTGTTACGCAAATCTAAAGAAAATGCTGTGATTATTTTCAAGAGGGTGATTATACACCTAAATTACAAGATTAGATTATCAAGATTACCAGTTAAGATATGGATTAAACTTTTCAGTATAAAATTTTATAAAATCCTAAATTTCAAATAAAAATGAGCACTATAAAATTATTTATTATACTATATGGAGTTAAAACATTGTATAGTTTTAATGTTTCACATGTGTACATACTCCTGAATAGTAATAAAAGCCTCCTTGTTTTTTGCAGGTAATTATTTATTCTCAGAGAAATGAAGTGGATTGTTGTTGGCCTGCTCTTAATCGCAGTAGTCTCAGCTCTGCCCAATGCCGAAACTGAACCTCAAGCCAAAGCTGCCGAAACAGAACCCAATCCTCAACCAGCAAGCGCCCGGGCAGCTCGCTACGATGAAAGGAAATTCAACAGCAACAACAACAACAAGCAGAATTCTCTCACATCCAACGACTTAGATGTCAACAAGAAACAACAAGTATCCCAGTTCTTGACATCCAAAAATGTCATTCGCACTCTGGTGAAACTCATTTTTGGAAATGATGAGGAAAGCGCAGCGACTTCTAAACAGATCTTGAACATTTTCGTCAGCGTTTTGGATATGCTGAAGAGCACCTTGGGACAACGAGCTCGATCTGCTACATCCAGAGGAAGCAGAGCTGTTTTGGGGGATGCAGCGACCGCCAGTGCTTCTTTACTCAAGGGTTACATCAAAGCTTTCTTGACCAATAACAACAGCTGCGTTCAGAAATATCTCTGCGAGGCTAGTAAGGAAGCTGTCAGCGATGGACATGAAGTTGGCTATTTGATTGCTCAAATTGGAGGGTAAGTGTTCTTGTCTCCTTCTTTCTAATGCCACTTGGTCATACCAAGTCCAATGAAAATAACTCTTTCGAATTCAGGCAGAGTGTGCGCTTTCTGTTGTTAAGGTGAAAGTATGAATGCAGCAATCTCATTTTTCTTTGCACACAAGTTATAGAATAAAATGATCAATGAAATGAACCAAAATCTCAGAAAAACCTTGAGATGCAAAGAAATTATGGGTAAAAATATGCGCATATATGCATTTTTATCTTGGGTTGGGTCGGTCTTATGTCACTTGGTCATACCAAGTCGAATGAGATTTAGCTTTTTTGAATTAAGGCAGAGTGTGCGCCTTTCATTGTTAACGAGCACCGTTAAGGTGAAAGCACGACTTTTGCTCGAGCACACACGACAAAACCTTTTTTAGGGGCATTCATACACTCATTTATCCCTCCATAAGTCAGAATTTAGATCCAAATCAGAGGCCGACTCATCCCTGCTTCAGTACCCACAGAGGTATCATTTGATATGGAAACTTAGAGGACTTTGCAGTCACGACATATTCAACGTGCCTCAGCTGCCATTAGCCGACACGGCGGTCTTTGGCCGAAACGAGGACAGAACTCGCGACGTTTCGGTTACGAGACTGATGCTCTACCAACCAGACTATCGTGGCCCTAAGTATTCTTGTTTAAAGGTTCAGGGTATATTATTCTTTGACTATCAATTAAGTCCTGTTTTTTTCTGCTATGAGAGGAAACTTCATTCTCGGAATTTGCAGTTAATTTATTACCAACAATTTTACAATTATCATCATTTTGTTATTATTATTATTACTATTTACTATTTCGTTTATTCTGAAAGCCGTAATTATGAAAATAGAGGATCAATATATTGTCAAGGATGAATGCCGAATTTATTTGGAAGGCTTGGTTTATTTTGGAATGGATATTCGGTAAAAAGACATGATAGGTTTTGAGAGATAATTCAGATAAAAGGGTAACTAAAATATAAAATGGTAATCATGAAAAACCATTGTTACACAGACAGAAACTTTTATCTACCATTTTTTGAATTTCATGTTGACTTGAATTTAAATTTTTTTTTTTAATTACAGCAGAAAACGCACACAAAATAAGAACAGATGATAAACCCCAACTTAAGCGTAGGATTACCTTTATTTTGAAGAATTTCTTTGCACTTCTTTCTAATTGTGGGGGAAATTGTGCATCAATAAGTCTTTAATCTTTCATTGGATATGCATGTAAAACTGAATAATGATTTTTTGACTTTTCTGAAACCATGCTCATTCACAGTAATTTCCGTTTGATTAAATAAAATATAATTACTTTCAAATTATAATACTAATATTTTTAATTCTTAGTTAATAACATATTGAATTGATTTGGAAGGCTTGGTTTATTTTAGAATGGATATTCAGTAAAGACATATCATAACAGTTTTTGAGAGAGAATATATATAAAATTGTAACAAAAATATAAAATGGTAATCATGAAAAACCATTGTTCAAACATATTTTGGCCACTGTTTTATATGCTCATTGGACAGAAAAATGGTTTTCATTATGCCTAAAAGGAAAAATAAACAATTAAACAAAAGAAATCTTAAATATATTTAAAGGTGAACTCTCTTTTCGGATTCAGCCTGTTTGATTTAATTACATATCACTAAAATTCACAAAATCTTTTAATGTCTTCCTGTATTCGTTCCATCTCCTAAACTTGTTTACTATTATTCTATAAATATCCTAGAACTAAGATATCTGATAATGTTTCACTGGCTTTGTATTGAAAGTCTTTTATACTGATTTAACTTTTTAAATATCTCAACACCTAGATAACTCAGAAATCTGAGAAGTAAAGTAAGAAGAGAACATGAAATTTCTAATTTAAGATAGCATCAACAATATAGATTAACTGAGGTTTGATAGCGATATAACTGATCAACTTGAATATTTGCATTTGTTACCATATTTGTAGGTGTTATGTGATCAAAAGTATAAGTAAAGCGTTTTCGAATGCATACATTCTTTAAGAGTCTTCTTCGAAAAGGCTGTACGAACAGTGTTTTAAGTTTTACTACTTAAAATATATGCTTTAACTCGCTTTTTGCTGTGAAGATTACGATAACAGAGACCGATAAAGAGTTCATGAAGGGAAAAAAAACAAGGTTTGGGTTCGTCCACTTTCACATAGATCAGATATTGATTTGAATCTTTAAAAAATGATTTATTCCGCTATGAACAACTATTCCATACATTTTTATAAAAATTTTAAGGAAATTCTTGAAAAATTCAAGGCAATAAGAACATTTTTAGTTAATATATTTTAACTATGAGTGCTTGAAATGTAGCATACTTTTCTTTTCATAATTTTGAAGTCAGAAATACAGAAAAACGTGTAAAAAATCTATTTGAATACCTTTAACATTCAGACAGATAACTGCTTTGCAATGAGTTGAATTTCACTTTATCTCTAAAAGGACGGGGGTTTAGTTTAGTTTAGTTTAGTTGTAATAACGTCCCGTTGTAAAGCAATACTAGGGCTATTTTGGGACAGACCTCGTACTTCTGAACTGCCCTCATATAGCGAAGACAACAACTTGAGTTCCCCCCCTCTCTCCAAACTTATACCCATACCAGTGGGGGGGGTATTAAAGGACGTAGGAATCTCTTCGAATTGAAATGATTTAGACTTGAATCTTCTATTATACTGAATCCTATAAAATGGTAATTACCATAAAAATTACCACTTCATATATATAAGTACAATAAATTACAGTAAATTAGGCACACATGAAGAGGAAAAGTTTAATTATGTTTTACATTTTTATTTTCACAAACATTATACTTCTATGATTGCGTAACTAAAAATATATAATTAAAATTATCCTGACACCTTTATGCTTGGTTCATCCTGTAAATGTTAATTTAATTAACATTTATACATTATTAATATATAAATGTTAATCAAATTATTATAAAATGAATATAAAGTCGTTTATTTAAACAAAGAGGACTCTTTTTTTGATGAAATGATGGCTGCTTCTCCATGAGAAAGGCTATCCACTATTTTTTGAAATATGTTTGCAGTAATTGCGCGCCATTCTTGTAAAATAAAGCTAGTAAGCATTGTCTTGATGATGCTATTGCGGTCTGGCTTGAATTTTATGATTATTAAATTATTAAAATTTATTAAACAAAGAAGTGTCGCAATTATTTATATAAAGAGGAGTCTTGTTTTGACACAACGACGGTTGCTACTCAGTGAGAAAGGCTATCTTCTAGTTTTTGAAAAGTTTTTGCAGTAATTGTGTGCCATTCTTGTAAAATAAAGCCAGAAAGCATTGTCTTATTGCGGTTTAGCTTCAATTTCATGATTATTTAATTATTAAAATTAATTAAATAAAGAAGAGTCTCAACTATTTAAATAAAGAGGAGTCGGTTTATGATGCAATGGCGGCTGCTACTCCATGAGAAAGACCATCTGCTAGTTTTTGAAATGTTTTTGAAGTAATTGTGCGCCATTCTTGTAAAATAAAGCTAGTAAGCATTGTATTGATGCTGCTATAGTGGTCTAGCTTGAATCTTATGATTCTGTTCATCTCATAAGTGTTCTCGGAGGTTTAAATACAGACTCTGAGTTAGTTATTTTAATTTCTCAACAT
>JAPMOQ010053333.1:113415-139231 GCA_026543055.1 Argiope trifasciata | reverse complement strand
TATGAACCGAGTGTCAAAAAATTTTAAAGCCTTTTTTAGCTTTCCTTCAAATAAATCATAGTAAAAATTAAACATGAAAATATTTGTTGCTCAACACATTTCAGGAATACCAAAAATCTACTTTTGCGTTTTCATATCGTTTCTCTAAATTCCATTCTAACAATTTATTTTGAAATAAAAATATCCCAATAAATTCTATTGTGGCTACTCTACGAAGCAATCCGTGCCAGAATATTTAAAAAAAATCAGTGGGAGTGGTCTATTCGAAACTTTCCACAATTTTTCCCCAGTAAATTCTTTATTCCTTCTACATAAAATTGGGGGTCTGGAATAATTCCTGAAATGTTTTGCATGCCACTGATTGAACTATAGTTACAAAATATAGGTAATGGTGCAAATCTAGTATTTTACTGAATTTATCGTGAAAATACATATTTTGGATGGATTCTTGTCATTTGTTTGATACCAAATTTGATACAAAACTACACTTAAAGTCATTACATAACAAGCCGAATTTCATGGATCCGAATTATTGCGTGAATATGAATTTATGAATTATTGCATGAATATGAATTGAATTATTGCGTGAATATGAATTTATGAATTATTGCATGAATATGAACTCATGAATTATTGTGTTTACATGCATGAAAAAGTACAGACCAATAGACGGCCAGAAGAATCACAATTTTTTTTTTCAAAATCTAAAAAGAATAAACATTTTAGATGATAAATCTATATACCAAATTTTAAATACCTAGCTCTTTATATTTGTATTTTACAGTTATCGAGTTCACTTTAACTCAAACGAAGAAACACACAGAGGTCCTTTGAACATATTTCAATCAAAATGGAATAGAAATCCACAAATGCGGTTGTAAATACATGTAATAAATTTCTTCAGTTTAGCTTAGATTGTTTTTGAGATATTGTATTTATTGACCAGCAGACGGACTGGCATAATGTCAAAATTATGTTTTTCGACTGAGGGAGATATAAAACAAGAAGATTCATCAAAATTTATATAAAGATACGGTTTCGATACTGTAGGAGGGTATATTCGAAGCATCATCTTCTATCTATGCTTAGTATAAGTGGAATCCGTCGTTGTGTGTCAACACTCTGGCTGCTCATCCTGCGATTTCCTCGGCCAGGTTTTTTTTTCAATCATTAGTGAGGAGCGTATCAGATTCCCCTCATTCCGTTTAATCATTGAAATATATTGTATACACTAATTGACATTTAGTTTACGTTTTGGATAACAGATGTCGTTAGTTGTGCCCTAAATTGTGGTATTTTAAGGCACGTGGTATTACATGTCAAACTTCACTTTTTACATCTTTTTTCTTAAGAAATGGCTGCTAGAAAAGTTTCAGCGATTGACAGAGAGTATATTCTTGATGATTTATCAGATTCTGAAAGCGATTTTAATTTTGATAACGATAGTGATAATGATATAGATTTTTCGGACTACTCCTCAAATAGGGAAGACTCTGATCAAGATTCAATAAACTTGCAAAGCGTTAGGTAGTGGTGCAAAATTGGTATGAAAAATATTCCTCCTCTTCCACCTGCTGAAATTTTATATATTTTAGTTCTTTATATTATGCAATAAATGGAAATTATTTATTACTCAACTAAAATTTTTTAAAATATTTTTTGACGAAAATATCTAAAATTGGTTTTTTTGGCAACTGAGTTTCTCGTGATAAAAATCTGTATAAAAATATTTTCTAGAAAGAAAAATGCATTTTTTAATTCTCCAATATATATAGTTTCAAAATATGCAAACACATAACACATACATTTAATTTTTGAAGCAACTTCAGTCCATAAATTGAGAAGTCAGAGGGTTAATGTGGTGCTGGGTACCTCACTTCCAGCCATTGAGCAGTGCCTCCGGAGGAAGAAATGAAAGTTAACTTCAAGACTGAGTCAACTGACAGCAACTTTCGTTTCGCGATGTGAAGACGAACTTTGACGATGTTGTTTAAAAGAGGAACTTGGAGTCCACTGACAGTAACTCTCGTTTCATGATGTGAAGACGAACTCTGACGATGTTGTTTAAAAGAGGAACTTGGAGTCAACTGACAGCAACTCTCGTTTCGCGACGTGAAGACGAACAAGTACGACGTTGTTTAAAAGATGAACATTTATGTTAGATCTGCACTTGATTACCTTAGCCTCATGATGTAAATCTGTCATCTTCAATTTATTCAACATCAAAAACGTAACTATATTGTCACTCATTTAATTCTCAAATATTAACTAATTTAAACTTTTTGCTGCTTGGCCAACATCCTCTTATTAATATTAGAAAACTTTATATTAAGTACCTTGGATAAAACCATGGATAAACCTTGTAATTTTATCCATGTAAATAGAAAATGGCATATATATATATATATTCTACAAATTTATTATTAGATATTTTATACCATTAAATCCACTTTTTCCCCGTTGGAAAACTTGTCTAAAATCCCCCAGATAATTTAAACTTTGCTTTATTAATTTTGATGAGAAAATTTATTGATTGGTATATTTTTAGAAGTAGGACAAAAATGTAATATGAGAAATGAATGTAATAGTGTCATAAATTTATTAAACTGAGATGAATTAGAAAAAAAAAACGTTATACGCAAATTCGATTCTCAGTTATATGTTCTTGGACTATTCATATTTTTAAAATATAACTTAAATCTCATGCCTTATTCGGTGGTATTTAAAAGAAACTGAAAAAAAAAACTACGTGTTTATTGATATATGGTGTCCTAAAATAAAAACGTTTATAGACTTCTTTCATAAAGATGATAGAAAATTGAATTCTTATTCTTTATTTAGTAGACTGCAGAAATACTGAAATTTCAATCAACTCTCAAATTTTATCGATATCTTACAAAAGAATCTAATACCCACATCATCATCAAATTTAATCAATCACTCAGCATTTCCTGAATCAATTGATAAATGTTAATCAGAATACATATCGTAAATAATCTTACTCTGCTTTAAAAAATGTTTACATCTGAATTGATTGGGGCAAATTTTCTTTGGAAAAAAAAAATGCAATCATTAAATTCGACTGCTAAACGAAATTATACTTGTGGGATGTTGAAGAGGGATCTTTTAAGGGATGGTCAGACCATCAATGTGACTTATAATTCATATTATTAATAAATAGCTATTCATCACTTATGTTGCGATGAATAAAATGCTTTTTGTGGCTGAAACTATGCTTGAACCAGGAAATATTTTCTGTTTGCAGTTTTAAGGGATTTTAAAATATGTACTTTAAATAATGATGTATTAGATAACGAAATTTGTTATTTAATATTATGAAGTGATATATGAATAAGCAATTATATTTATGGCCTTTTGAAAAAATATTATTAACAGAAATTAATTTTTGCTATTCCGAGTGATAGAAAAATTCTACAATTCTTATCGGAGCAACTAAACAAAATAAAATATTTGACTGGTTAATAAAGACCCATTGATTTAGTCTGGGCCCATTTCTAAGTCTAAATGAAATGGGATCGAATTTTTAACAAATCATTAGGAATACTTGGATTTTTTTACTGCTAAAAAGACTTCTAAGAAGCTAAATAAAATGAAAGAATCAAAACGCAATGCAAAAATATAGTGATCACTATTCGGTGACAACGTACTTATTGTCAATGGTGCGAATTCGATTGAAAGAATGCAACAGTCAAAGACCTCTCTTAAATACTTTCAGATTTCATTAAAACATCAGTACATGAAATTCAGATTTTATTCTTTGCATTCTCTTTTACAAAATGATTGATTAATTAATTTAATGATTTAGTCTCTTTTTATATCCAAGCAAAAAATACAATATTAATTTTCAAATTATCAACAGGGGGTTTACATGAAACGAAGAATTTATTTTTTACATTCTCTTTTAAAAATGATTGATTAATTAGTTTTCTGATTTAGGCTCTCTTTTTGTTGCTGAGTATAAAATACAATATTAAAATCCTAATTAGCATCAGAGTATTACATGAAATGATGATTTTATTCTTTGCATTCTCTTTTACATAATGATGGATTAATTATTAGTTGATTTAGTCTATCTTTTTGTAGCTAAGCAAAAAATACAATACTGAAATCCCAATTAGCAACAGAGTGTCACAAAATGTACTTCTTTGGACAATAGCAATTATGAAGCATTTAAATAAAACTTGATTTTTTCAGTAAGTTAAATTTATTTCATTTTTTAAATTTTCTTTTTTTTTAAATCAAAAAATATAAAATCAAAAATTCTTAATTAGGATCAAGTTATTTAGGTTGTTATTAATTCTGAAAAGTACAAACATACGTGCAAAATTTTCTATGATTTCTATTTCACTGATGTATTAAAAAAAAGTTATATTTCTCAACGGAATTACAAGAATTTCCATCTCAAATATACTTCTATCTACATAAATAAAACTGAATGTTTGTCTGTATGTCTCTTATACACTGCTGTACCGCTCGTCCGACTCTATCCAGTTCTATACTAGATGCTTACGAGTCGGACCGTCAAGAAATGTATATGTTTTCGCTGGAGAAAAAAATTTGTCTACCTAAAATTCTTGAATCATAAAGAAAAAAAAGGAATAAATATTATTTATACTTTTCTTTTATATATCATTCAATTTCAATGAATGTATTCATTTCCTATACAGAAATAACTATTATTCTTTCAATCAATCCCAATTAAACAAGACAATTATCTTAAAATCCAAACGATATTTGCAAAATTATTTCTTCTGCGACTGCAACGCGCTGGTTATCAGCTAGTAAATCATAAAAAATAGTATCTCTACTTCCGGATCTTTTCATCGTAAAGATCGAACTGTAACTCTTTTTAATTTTTACACCGTCCCTTTATTGAATCTGATATAGGTGCGATTGAAGTAGCTTGACAAGCCACAGTAGCTGTTCAGCTTTCCAAGATGTGGATTCTGAGTATCCTATCCTGCATTCTGATTCTGTTTACAGGCGAGATTTGTTTTATTTCTTTCATTTTAAGCAAGCACTTTCAGATATAATAGATGATATAAAGTCCCTAAAATATCAGTATTACTTTAAAAATTAAAAATTAATATTAAAAGGAAAAGATTTCCGTTGAAAAATACCCATTATCAAAAATGGAAATTACTTATTGTGTATAATGCCTTATCATTCACATCATGTTATAAAGTAAAAAGGTAATGAATAGTAATGAACCTGTAAATAATACGTAATTTACCGATTAATTACTATTTCTGCTTTAAAAAAATATACTGTATATTTGTACTCGTTATAAATAAAAAGTCATTCAAGTGTAGCAAAATTTTGCTGTATAAATAAATTTCCCGCAACTAAGGGTATCTAATAAAAGTTATATAGTTAAATAAACAATTTTGAGTAATTATTATGCAATTTTAAAATTAAAAAGCTCTCTCCAAAGAGATACCTGAAAGCTAAAAACATTCGCATGTGTAAGTTCGTTTTTTTTTAACTACTTTTAACGGTGATTTTTATGCAGCAGCCTAATACTGTCATAAAAAAATTTCTCTTTTACTGATAATGATATTCTTTTCCTGATTTTTTTGTCTTATGTAATTAATAAATTATAATCATTATGCAATTTAGTAATTTATTTATTACTAAATTGCATAATGATTGTATTAAATTTAGTAATATATTAATTTATGGTAAATTACATAATAATTACAATTTAGTAATTTATGGTAAATTGGAAAATAATTGCAATTTGGTAATTTATGCCATACTGTTTTTAGATGATAAATTGATGAATAAATTTCTAATGTAATTGTTTCATTTTTTTTCTACTAGGACTTTTCGTCTAGGAATTGATCAATATTTGCTGTTAAAAATTTATAAGAACGAAGAATTATATTCGATATTTCACCAGACGCGAATTTTGCTATATTGTGCACTCTTATAAATTAATATTCAAACATTTTATAGCTGTTTGGATTGAATATTGTTTAATGAACTAAAAAATACCTATGACCTTTAGAAAATGTTGAAGTATATGAATTTAAAGCATCATATTATTTTTAAAGCTCTGAATCAAACTATGCAACTTAAATATATTTAATAATTAAACCCTGTTTTTTGATTTAAAATACATAAAGTGACACTAATTTCCCACTCTAGGTAGCCACAGATCTGAAGTGTGTCCACCCACAGATACAGGTAAGTGTTCACATCATTAGCCTTTACATTATTATCGGTTGCACTCAAAAGAATAAAATCCAATGATATTTAAACTTTTGAACCGGAAAACTTTCTTTTTAAAATATATTCTCAGTTTCGGAATAGGGCAAAGCATAGGAGTGAAATCTTCCGATTATCACTCCAGAATATTATGTAGATACTAACGAGTATAGTATAATTCGTTTCTTACCTTTACACTTAACTGGGGATGTGCGGTCTGTGAAACAACTAGTGATGGACTTTCAGTCAACCCTGTTCTATTTTTATCGCCATTGAATGGAATGACCTTCTAACTTCCTATTTTGTGACCTTCCATACACATGCACTTTTTCAACCGGTTTCAGGAGATGTTTTTAAAGATAATTCAGTTATTTGTTTAAGAGCGGTCTCTAAGACCGCACTCCTTGCTTGTGTTTCAGTGATAAACAAGGCTTAGCAGATGGCGCTAAAACTTGGATCTCGAAATATCATTCAAATTACTAATCCTATTATGAAGCAGTGCTCCAGAGACTTTTAAATAAAGCAGAAAGTGATTTTAATGATAAGAATAATTGTACAGAAGAGTTTTTCTGATATGCATGGTTCTATGGAGGATAATGTATATAAATATAATATACATATAATATACAGAATTTATAGGTCAATTTTTATTCTTGTTCTTAGTCTGTACATTTAAAATTTCCTTGAAAACCGTGCTACGAAAATCACACAAACCAATAAAAAAAAGGGCTGATTGGACCCATCGTCCATTTATTATATATATTTTTTATTTTTCATATAATTGTTGAATTTTACATTTTATAATTTTCTCTTCACTTTTATATACGAAAAAAATAAATATGATAAAAAAAGTATAAAGTATTACGTTTTTTTATGAATATTATTTATTGTAGCATGTAAACATGTAATTTAAGAAGAAAATGTATGTTTTAACGTAAAATATGTGCCAAATATATTGGTAGTTTTTCATACTAATACATTCATTCGAAAATTTAATTTGAGTGTGAATGAAATGTGGTTTCGTAGACCGCACCTACCCAGTTAAGTAGTGAAATAACATCTCCCCAGTTGAGGGTGAAATATATTCTCAGTTTCGAAATGGATCAAAGCAGAGAAGCGAAATCTCCGGATCATTTCACCAGTATATTATGTAAATACTGGCGAGTATATTATAATTCATTACTTACCTTAAAAGATAGGATTTTTTCTTACTACACAAATGATGCTGAAAGATAGAATGTCGATTATTTTGCCAAATAATTAATGGATTTATTAACTCCACTCATTAATTTTTTAGTATCAAATATCTTCGTCTACGATGAGGGATACTGTTATAGCATTAGAATCATATCAAAATGCGATTCAAATGTTTAAATAGTTATAGTACGAAATATTCTTTATTGTCAACTTCACTTTTAACTCTCTGAATGATCAATTTGTGGACATTCAATAGGCACCGTCCCCGTCATCTGACTGACTTCAAATTACGACTATTATTCCAGAATAGCCTTAGTATTGTTTAAAACTTGACATTACTAAAATTAAACATACATATTTTAATTATCAATAATTTAAAAATTACGAAACCATTCTGTACTTCTGTACTTCTTCTTCTGTGAGAGGTACTGTCTATTGGTGTCATCTACATCTGAATAACACTACTACTACTAAAGATACTGGGGACGTCATACCTGGTGGTAAGGTCTGGGCTTCGGAACCTGAGGATTTCAGGTTCGGGACCCGAGTCCACCGATGAACCGTTGTGTAAGCGGGTTTGGTGCTCGCAAAACCTCCGGGCGAAATGTTCTCCCGCTGTCCTTGCCTGCTCAGGTGCCGTCCTCGTCATCTGACAAGGGTTCATAACTACGAGGCCCAAAATAGCCCTAAACTTGCTTTAAAATATAATGTTAATATAACTAATCTGAACCAAACTTATTGACAAAAATGGAATTTTCAAAAATCATCTATTGCCAGACGACATTTATGTTCTTAAGAAACAGATCTTCCATAACTTCGAATGGGGAGAATTTTTTTTTCTTTTTCAACCATAAAGTTTTAAAATAAGTTACATTTTAATGAGCAACATTTTTCACCCTGAATTTGTGGTTTTGGAAGAATTGATCAAATGAGTCAGTGCATCAGAGAAGCAATAGATGAAAGCGACACTCAAGATGAACTGGAATGAGATTTTTCATAGTGCTTCAACAAATGAAATATCTACTGTTTTCATATGAACAGTAGATACAGGTGTTTTTCACAATCCTTTAGCATCAACAAGGACCGATGCTAAAGGATTGTGAAAACACCTAAGGGAAGAATTGAAAGAATAGAAAATGACTCCTAATCAAACTACCCAGTTCTCTTTATTTTCTAATTTATGACAATTCGAGGATTCCATTTTTCCCAGTATACCACAAGAAAATCAAAAAATTTTGTTCAAAAAGTTTCTATATAAAGCTTGCAAACAAAATCTGATACTTTTTCCCTTGATGTGTGCTGACTTTGAAACAGAAATTGCGTCATTAGATTCATTTTAATCTTAACAAATAAACAAATTTAGTTTTTACATTCGCTGGCGTCCTGGTATTTGCGTAGAACGTCTTACCTGGGATCTACGGGTCCTGGGTTCGAGTCCCTGTTGGGGCGTAGTTGTTCTTCCTCTGTTCTATCTGTGAGATGTCTAAATGCTTCCTCTCTAAAAAGGGATTGGGCAAGCGAATGTGATGCGTGAGTAGCTAAGTCGTACTCTTGACCCTAGATGACGCTACTGAAAAACAAGAAACTTAAAAACTTTGGCTTAAATTCGGGAACTTAATCAAGTGGTCTTGTCTATGACGAGTACCACCAGAAACTGTTATTACATTCCACATTAATACAATGCGGCGAAATAGCTGTTATGAGCTAAAATATGTTGATAAAACCAAAGGCAAGTTCTTTATGCAATAGAAGGCATTCAAAAAAATTTCTTGAAACTCTAGAAAATAAAATGTAGTGGAAACCTGAAATCGCCACGAATGTTTCCGGTCATATTCCCATCTAGCGGGAAGAAAAAAAGAAACTTTAGACCTGGATAAAAAATAAACTACATTTTCTATCTAACTTTCTTTAGTGACCCACTTTCACCGACTGCAGATCGTTTATTCCCTCAGATTAAGGGTTGGAATGTTGAGTTAAGTACACTTAATAGCCATATTGCTGACTCTCCGTCCCACCCGAAGGCACTCGGAAATAAATCCTCAATGCTTGGACCGCCACTACAGCAACACTGGCGGGAACCGTAGTTGAGTCCTACGGGCCTTCACCGGCCACGGTACAACCCTCCCTGTAGGAAGTAGGGCCCTTCATAGATGGGAGGAGTCAGATCACTCACCTTTAGTGTACCAACCTTATTGGTGGGATCCAATCACCATGCCGGAAGCATTTCATCCTCAGTTTTGATATACCCCCCCTTCCAGGATTTAAGTACGGTTGATAGAATAGTTCGGAGTAGCAAAAAAAAAAAACATACACACACAATTAGAACTAAAAAATCAAATAGATAAATACTGTTCAATATTATATCTTATTCTACAATATTCGCAATATCATATAATATTGCACGCTATTACACCAACTTAGAATACTACCAACTTGCCCTACTTAGAAGTTAAACTTGTCAATATGCTTATAGGTATTCAAATTCTAAGTGGCTAACTAATTCGCTGGTAAAAAAGAAAACCCCAGGGTTGAATAAATAAATTTGTCATATTTTATGTGCCATATTCTTATGTGCAATATGCCTTATGTGATATACTACAATATTCGCAATATCGTTTAATATTACACACTATTACACCAACTTAGAATACTACCTACTTGCCCTACTTAGAAGTCAAACTTGTCAATATGCTTATAGGTATTCAAATTCTAAGTGGCTAACTAATTCGCTGGTAAAAAAGAAAACCCTAGGGCTGGATAAATAAATTTGTCATATTTTATGTGTCATTTTGTCATTACAGTTTTATTTGTGCGAAAATAAACTATGCATTTTGAAAGGAAATTTATCACGAACTCGCAAGATGATCATAATTGTTTTGATGTTTTTCAGAGAATATATTGCATTCAGGATAGGAATATGAATATAGATTTTCAAGTGAGGCGACAGCAGATTCTCATGGTACTACAAATGACATAAGCAAGATTTTAATTCAATGTGACGTAGCTTTGTCACATGCAACAGACTGCTACTTCACCCTAAATCTTAATGAATGCAAATTGAATGCCATTTATCATGAACTCACAAGATGCTTATCATAATCGTTGAGAGGTTTTTCAGAGAGCATATTGCATTCAGGATCTGAATTTCTGTAGTTATATTCTATATAACATTTTGTTATGTTACATAGAATATAACTGCAGATTTTTAAGTGAGTCAATAGCATGGCTACTAGTACTACAAATGATAAAAGCAAGATTTTAATTCAATGTGGTGTAGCTTTGTCACATGCAACGGATTGCTACTGTACTTTAAATCTTAATGAATGCCATTTATCACAAGATATTTATCATAATCGTTTTGATATTTTTCAGAGAGTATATTGCATTCAGGATACGAATATAACTACAAATTTTTAAGTGAAGCCGTAGCAGAGACTCCTGGTACTACAAATGATAAAAGCAAGATTTTAATTCAATGCAACGTAATTTTGTCTCATATAACAGATTGCTACTTCACCTTAAATCTGAATGAATGCAATTTGAATGCCAATGGAGGTCCATCTGGTTCTGAGGTTGCTTGGATTGCAGATCAGGCATTTCTTGAACTTTCGAAGTAATCAAAGTTACAAATACTGCTTTGTTTTATTTTGTATTATTTTTGAACGTATTTATTTCACAAACATGTCAGTAAATATGTTACATTGAGGTGACTAAAGTCATAGAATACTTCATAATAATGTGCCAGATCTCCTTTTTCCCTCCAAAGTTAATATCTCTTCGTGGTTTGGACTAAACAAATTGCTCAAAGCTCCTTGCAGAATTATTGAGCCATACTGCCTCTATCGACGCCCATAATTGCGAAAGTGATGCCAGTGTAAGATACTGAGCATGAAATAACCTCTCAAATACATCCCGTAAATGCGCCAACAATCTAGGTAGCCAAATCATTCGTCGGAATTGTTCATAATGCTTAAACCAAGCCCAAATTGTTGTAGCGCAGTGGCATATTCCCATTCCCTACCCTATTTCATGTATTGAGGAAAATTGAGCAACTTCATTGGTTCACATCACGGCCCACTCTGTGACGAAATTGTGACGTCATTATAAATGAATTTCGAAATAGTTTTGGTTTGTATTGATAATACTGATTGTACATCGTAATTTCTGAGCAAATTTGTCAATGTGCTTTGTTACATGGTAAATATATATAATATAATCTTTTTTATTTAGTATTTTTCGAAAATGAATGCTTATTGGTAAAGAAATTTGATTAGTGTTTCTAAATTGAATTTTTTAATTGCTCCTAGTACTATTTATATTTCGATATATTTATAAAACTTTGTGACATTCAAAACTTATAATAAAAGAAAATATGCTGTTCAGGATTAAATTGGAATCATTGAAATAATCCGTGATCGTTGGCTGTCAATAAATGTTGTCAAATTACATACGTCAGTAGGACAATAAACACATAATTAAATTGAATGATTCATAGAAATATAGGAATTTAAGATTTTGTTATTTTTGACATTTATAAAAAAAAATCACTTCTGAATGCCAGAAAAGTTTAACATGTCTCTTAAATATACCAAAACACAAATTTCTAAACAGAAAGAAAGAATTAAATAGAATTCATTCAGTTTATTCGGTTTAGTTATAAGATGCATCAAATCTGAGGTGAATCTGAACAAGAGCAAACATGACGTCACAGAGTTTACTGTGGTGAGAACCAATGATATTGCCCAATTTTCTTCCATACGTGAAATAGGTTAAAGAATGGAAATAGGTTAAATAATGAGAATATGCAGCCAAATGACTTTGCATATTGTCATCCATGAAAATTCCATCACTATTTGGTTATATGAAGTCCTCCATAAAAGGCTTATAGGTTCAGTTGGACCAGAGATACAGTACATTCCTTGTAGAAACCGTCCACACCGTTGCACTGTACCTTGTTAACAACTCGTGTCCCTATCTTCGTGGGGTCTTTGCCATATTCGTACCCTACTATCAGGTCTTACCAACTGAAATCATGATTCATCTGATCAAGCTACGGTTTTTAAAAGTCTAGGTATCAAGCGATATAGTTACGAGCCTAATAGAAGCCTTGAAGGGAAAGTCAAGTAGTTAGTAAAGGCATACAAATCAATCTTTTACTTCATAGCCATTAAAGCCAAATTTCTCAACACTGACCAAACAGATACGTTCGTCGTAGTGTTGCTTGCATGTTAACATTGACAATTTTAAGCCCACATCGTTGATCTTGGTCCTTAAGAGCAAGCTCTTGACCTCTGAGTTGGCCGTGCATAGGGTCTTTTGCTGCCATAGCCATTAAATTCAAATTTCTCAGCATTGACCAAACAGATACGTTCGTCGTAGTGTTACTTGTATGTAGACAATTTGAAGTACACATCGCTGGTTAAGGTCATTTAGAGCAAGCTGTTGACCTCTGCGTTGTCCATGGATGGTGGCTATACATGGCTATACATTAGTATTATCGGCACACACTTGAGACTGTAGATCTCAGATTGTTGAATTCTATAACGATTTCCGACATGAAATGTTCCATGCGTCTAGCTCCAATTACCGTTCCCATTACCGCTCCAATTACTAAAATTCCACGTTCAAAGTCAATGAATTCAAGCCGTGCTTCTGTAATCAAGTCAGAAACCTTTTCCCATGAATCACTTGAATACAAATGCCAATGCACTGCCATTTATGCATTTTGTATGCCGTACTACTGCTATTTATACATTTGCATGTTGCTATCCCATGACTTTTGTTACCTCAGTGTATAAACCTTCTTAAGTAAATCGAAATAATAATCAGATTCGTAACATGCTTTAATTTCAATTAATATTTTATAATTATTTTCCTTTGATATGAATTGTAGTTTAATTGAATTTTAGTATTGTTTTCAGTTAGTAATATTCTGACGAATTTTCCCCTTCATTTTCTAATTGTAGTTTTATTTCCTTTTAGTATTGTTTTCAGCTTGCAATATTTTGACGAATTTTCCCCTTTATTTTCAGATTTTTAGATAAAATATTTTCAATATTTTAGAACATTACTAAAAATGTAATTGTGAAGAACTTTTCTTTACCTTTTCATTATTTTCTATTTCACAGTCATTAATAATTTTTCATAATCTATTATTTGAATAATGAAATAATACTTATTATAAGAAGATATGAAATTTTGAAATCAATTTCTCTTTTAAATTTTAGATTTTTTGATACTTAATAATTTTTTCATAAAAGGTAACTAAAAAAAATTTTCTTTGTTGACCTAAGAAGAAATTGGATTCAAATTTTATTTATATTACTTGTTTTAAATTTCTAATTATGGATGTTTGGAATTTTTTATATTTTCACATCAAAATTTTTAAAAATATCTGAGTTTTCAATATATTGATAAAGTCCTTTTTTTAAAAAAAGATATTATTTCTATTATTTTCTATTTTTATTTCTTACGATATTCGTAATGATTGAAACTTTGAAGAAAACAGACATGGTGTCTCTGAAGTATAAGTAAACCTTTATAACAACTCGGTCGATTTTTATTAAATTTACAACCATTTTCAAAAAAGTCATATAAAATGTCTCGAGAAGAAAATTGCTTTTTATTATTCTAGATTTCTGAGAACAAATATTTAATTTTCTGCTTCACCTATTTATGTAATATTCCACAAGAATAGCAAATATTCTATTTTGCATTTTTGATATTCTGATTTCAAGAATAATTTTCTTAATTCTTATTTTTTCATAATATATTAGGTTGTTCGGAAAGTAATTTCGTTTTTTCCTGACAAAGGATTTAATTGCATTTTTCGCACCCAATTTCATACTTAAACCGCAAAATCATTTTATGTTTTAAGAGCTGATATAGCAAGGCTTGAGTGTGAAAAAGTGCAGCTGATTCTTCGCAGTAGTTTTTGGATGGTGCCCTTTTAAATATGGAGAGCAATAAACAGCATTTTCGTCATTTTTTTCTTTTTTGCTATAAAAGGTAAAAATGCTGTTCAAGCCAGAAATAAATTAGCCAATAGGTGTGGAGAAGATGTGTTAACAGTACATCAGTACCAGAACTGATTTGCAAAATTTTTCCTTCAAATGAGGAGGCCAAAAACCACCTCGATCAGTTTTTTTTTACAGCAAAGACCAAAACTTTTATGAGCGTGTAATCATGTTACTACCAAAAATATGGCAAAAGGTATTAGACCAGAATGGCAATTTTATAATTTAATAAATAATTTATTCATTTAACGAAAATTTATTTTCATTTTGACAAAAAAATACGAAATGACTTTCCAAACAACCCAATACATAATCTATTCTTATCATTTTATGACATACAATAAGCTTAATTTTTCGTAAAAATACATAAACGTCAAAGGGAAAACAATTGTGAAATAAATATTCGATTTACTTCACAATAAATTGGATATTTATTTGATTTATTGTGAATTAAATTGATATTTTATATTAAATTGATATTTTAATCTCATTTCGGTAATGCTTGATATGCTTTTCTATGCATATCCAACATTTTTTTTCTTATCGTTACATTGCCTTTATTATTTTTATAAAGCTTGATTTTTGATTAAATGTAATGTTTACTACATTACACTGCAAACATGAAACGATATTCATGGCTTGTTTTATTTTTTATTCTTTTCTTTTTCTTTGTCTAGTTTAATTTAGTCATCTTCAGCATTACAAGACTTTGTGGGTGAAAAACACCACCCAAATAGTTTTAAATTCTTAAGAAATACTGGCCTTTTCCCGTGCATTTAGTTTTTTAAAAATTCTGTTTGTGTTAAGCATTGTTAATTAAGTTCTTGTTTTTTATTTCATTGTATAAAATTTTCATAACTCATAGATATAAATTTCTGGTTGCCAAAACAATTCTTTACATCAATTTTACACAGTTTTATCTCGTCACATCTGTGCTATTTTTTTTAACAAATGAGATCTTTTAAAACATATCTTTTATACTTATACCTTTTGATTGGAGCTGAATGGCCAAAATGGTTCTTGTGCCAAAAAAACTACATAAAACTAAATTTGATTAATTTATTTTAGCATTCATGATTGCCAATGTTATGAAAATCTAAAAATTAATATTACTTAAGGTATCCGACTACGTTACAAACGCTAGTTTTAGACCACACTGGTGAATTCTTTTTAAATTTTATTTCTTGTAATTCAGACTTTCTTCTTTCAAAAACAGTTTATGTTTCCTAGAAAAAGGAGGTCAGACCTAAAATCTAAGATCACATATTTTTCAGTTAAAAATTTGTCTCTGACTTCAATTGTCTGAAAACTTTTATTTAAATGAAAATGCTCCACCGTTAACATATATCAGAAACTAATAGAGGTATTTACATACAAATTTCTGCTCGTGTTTTAAATAAAGCGACCAATAAAATGAGCCAAAAGTTTTATTGTTGGTGAAATATTTTCCCATTTATAGGTGTTTTTAGAAAAAATTTGTTAATTTATGGTAAAAATGCACATAAACGTATATTTTTACATATAACTTCTTTGCATCACGATATTTTTCTTAGATTTTGATTCATTTCATTCATCATTAAAATGTATAGCATTATGTACAGAGAAAAATCAGATTGCTGCTTTACAAATTTATGTAGAGAGTTAACCGTTTTGGTTAATTTTCATTAACATTTACTACAAATTTTCCTATTTCTCAAAATATATTATATATTCCAATATTTTTTTGTATTTATAATATTTTTTATAATAATGTACAATACATTTAAAATCCATAGTTTTAAATAGTTTTTTAAATAATCCAATTTTTCAGAAATTTTCCTCCGAACGTAATCGGATACCTTAATCAAAATTTTTGGTTTAGTTAAGTTAGATTAATGTCCCGTTTTGAAGCAACACTAGGTCTATTTTAGGACAGACCTCGACATTTTGAACCGCAGTCAGATGACGAGGATGACACCTGAACTGGCACCCCCCATCTCCACACCACGCCACACCAGCTGGAGGACGTTTGGCCTGCCAGATTTAACGTGCAAGAGACACCCCCTCACACGACGGTTCTTCGGTGGAATAGGGTCTCGAACCTGAAATCCTCCGGTTCTGAAGCCGAGACCATACCACCAGGCCACCATGGCCTCTCAAACTTTTTGGAGATTTAGCTCTGTAAAATCCTTTTTTCAGCTAAAGTAATATATTAATTAATAATTTAGAGCTTTAAAATTATTAAAATATTTCATGATCATCTACAATAAAGAGCTGTACAATTTTTCAGATCTTTGAAAAGGTAAGGAATTAATCATAAAAAGCTATCTTAAAATATTGATAAAAAAGGGCACCCATCAAATATGCTAAAAATATATGAATGAAATATGTATAATTGCATGAATTTTTCGTGTCAAATTTTTACGTAAAAGGAGTATTATGGAGTATTTAATTCCTTTCAAAATTAATTCATATTAATTCAATTCAATTTTTTCTACTGCTCTTTCTTCAATAAGTTGTTTGATTTGCGTTTCTGGTCGGGTGGCTTGGTGGTAAGACCTTGGCTTCAGAACCGTGGGTTTCAGGTTCGAGACCCGATTCCACAGAAAAAAAAACCCGTGTAAAGGGGTCTGTTGCACGTTGATTCTGTCAGGTCAAAAGTCATCCCTCTGGTGTGGTGTAGAGAGCGGGTGCCAGCCCAGGTGTCGCTCTCGTCATCTGACCACGGCTCAAAATTATGTGGCCCGTCATAGAAAAGCTCTAGTATTGCTTTATAATGGAATGATAATATAACGAAACTAAACTGCACTTCATTTTCGTTTAATTTTGGGCTGTTGTATTTTAAATTCTCATTTGTAAGTTATTCTACCGAATTTTTTTACATTGTTAAACTGTGAAGTATTTTGGACTTTTTAAAAAATAACTATAAATAATGATTAATGATGATAATAATGATTTTTTTAAAAATAAATGATTAAAATAAATAATGATTAATGATGATAATAAAGATTTTTTAAAAATAAATAATGCTTAATGATGATTTTTTTAAAAAAATAATGATTAATGATGATAATAAATAATGATTTTTTAAGAAATAAATAAGGATTAAACAATGTATTTGAAGAAACAAATTGTTTTTAGGTATCCCGTGCTATTCTCCCTAGTTGACGGTGAAGTTTCTGAAATGTATGCAGACGAAAATGACCCCATACACTTGGTGAATATCAAAAGAGGTGCCTTATCTGCATTCGTGTTTAAGCTGTCTTATACTGCAAGCGCTAAAGAAGAGGTACTGTGTTTTCATTTTCTTTATTGCATGGAATGACTCAAAGAAAAAAAAATAAAGATTCAAACTCATACTCATGTGTGTAAAAAATACTATCACACTCATAAATTCATTAACTCAATATTTTAGAAGGGCATCTAGAAAGCCTTCAAAAAATCAAATGTTTTTTTTGTTGTTTTATTTACCCACTAACTGCTCAATTTGTGGACCAAAATCGCTGCAATTTTTTTTGCATATTTTAAGACAATATATATTGGAGAATTGGAAAATGCATTTTTTCTTTCTAGAAACTATTTTTGATATATATTTTTTATCATGAGGAACTCGGTTGCCAGAAAACCTATTTTAGATGTCATTACCAAAAAAAATGTTATTAAATGAATTTCTGTTGAATTACAGTTCATTTCTATTTATTGCATAGTATAAAAATAGTAAAATGTATAAAATTTAAGGAAGAGGTGAAGGAATATTCTTCATATCAATTTTGCACAGCTGGCTAACGCTTTGCAAGTTTATTGAATCATGATCAGAGGAGGAGCTATCCGACTATCACTATCAAAACTAAAACCGCTTACAGAATCTGATAAGTCATGAGGAAAATACTCTCTGTCAATCGCTGAACGTTTTCTAGCAGCTATTTCTGTAAGAAAAGAGCGTCAAAAAGTAAAGTTTGAGTGGTAATACCACGTGCCTCAAATGCAGCCATTTAGTGGACAACTAACGACATCTGTAGGCCAAAACGTAAACTAAACGTCTAACACTGTATGTAATTTCTTTGAATGGTTAAACGGGGAAAAACGGGATGCGCTCCTCAATTAAAGAAAATAAACTTATGGCCATGGAAATCGCGGGATGATCAGCCAGAAGGTTAAACAGTAATATATTTATTGGAACTTAAAAGGAAGTTGTAGAAATCTCAAAGAAGTTCCTTTTATTAAATAAACCAAAATAAATATATAATATAAAATGGAAAGAGATTTTGAAGAAAGTATTCTCATTTAAAACTTAAAGAACATGGCATCCTAATTCAAACGCGGTGAAATAAACGCTCTAATTGATTATAAAAACTAGACGAAGTATTTTGAAAATATGGCAGTTACCTCCAGAATTTTGTTCACACTATCTGTTTTTGTAGATAATTAAAAAAGCTGTTTCTAACTAACTAAATTAATATATATTTAGATCTATAATGTTCTAACAATATTTAATTTAAATTCCAATAATTTCATCTGTGCAGGAAATTCTGAATTCAATTGGCCATAAAATCTTTACTTGATAACAAAAAAAATATTTCTAAAGAATCCTTGTGTATTTTACTGTATTTTCAATGATTCTATAGAAATAAATTCTTGTAAAGTATTTTTATTACGGAATAACTGTGTTCTTAATGTTTTGTCCAACAATCAGAACAACTAATGCAAAAATATTGATTTTACTTGCGATTGTTATAGAATGGAGTCGACGAAACCATAACGAAGCAGTGTCAAACCTGACCACTCTCACTTAATATACGATTACATTTTTTTCTGTTCTAGTTAGAGAGTTACCAGTGCCAAAGTCATATACTCAGTTAAGATAACAGATGTTTTTTCAGTGTGGCAGACGAACTATTGGGCAACAAGTGATGAGAAATGGAATACTGCATTGTTACCCTCAGTTAAGATAACAGATGTTGCTTCAGTGTCGCAGACGAACTATTGGGAAACAAGTGACGAAATATGGAATACCGCATTGTTTCACTCAGTTAAGATAACAGCTGTTGTTTAAGTGTGGCAGATGAACTATTAGGCAACAAGTGGGGAGAAATGGAATACAGCCTTGTTACATTCAGTTAAGATAACAGATGTTTCAGTGTGGCAGGCGAACTATTGGGCAACAAGTGGCGAGAAGCGGTGTTCACATTGAAATTAATTGATTCATTAAAGGACTTCATAATCCTCTTTACAATAAGTCGAAACAATCCCATGCCAGATTAGAATAGTTTTTAGAAATATTTTTGAATACAATATCTTCTGTAGTTAATATTTTATACAACTTTGAAACCAACTATAACCGATACGTTTTTCTCACCAGAAGACAGGTTGCAAACACACTTTTAAATATTAATTTTCGTTCAAAGCCTTCTTATTAAATGTATTTTTTGTATCATCCTTATTATTTTATTATCACTTGTGAGATATACTGTCTATAGGTGTATCTGCATTTGAATAACACTATGACTGCTACTGATATTGCCGCATTGAAAAGAAGCAGTCGAGATTCAACAGCCGAATTATTATAACCTGGTCTCGTAGTCAAGAGATCGTGGTCGATTCAAAATTTGTGTACATATTTTTCCTTGATTCTGTGTTCCAGATGATTCTACACCTTTCTTTAGTTTACCAGATAAGAGCTCTGGACTTTTCTTACTGTTTCCAGAAAAGTATTCAGGAACTTTCCCTGCTGGTATAAAAACTGAAGATCTCTCAGTCACCGAGTTCTCGGTTCAGAGTTGAGTTAATAAATTGATTTAACTCTACTTCCTGTGTCTTCTTGAGTTCTATCTACTTGATAATATTGTCACTAAGATTTAAATAAACACACCGTTAGGTTTAAACTAACAAACAAGTTTATTGAAGGAAAGTAGCGACTTGAAGCTTTATAAGATGGAGAAGTTGCCTACGACTAGTGGGTATCAGCTTTTATACATGAACAGAATATTCTAGAAACAACTAATTTACATAATAAAGAAAGGTCTAGGATGTTTGAGAACATAAGGAAACAGCCTAAAAAAGCATGATTTGGATATAACAGCCATGTTGAGCACCAAACTTGCAAACTTTGGATCGCGTGCTTTGACCATTCGGCCACTGAGCTCGTGGTAAACTTTCTTTATGCGACAATATTAATAGAAATAACTAATGTCACAAGTGTGATTTTTTTTATCAGATTAGTGTTCAAAACCTTAAAATAATCTTTAGACATCGCGGATTATTCTGCAAAAGACCGTGCTTAAATCGATGCAGTGATTTTTATTTTATTTTTAACCGAAACACACAGTGGCTAACATTGCTTTTTACAAGTATGATCTATTCTAAAATTGTCATTTCAGAGTTGAGTTAATAAATTGATTTAACTCTACTTTCTGTGTCTTCTTGAGTTCTATCTACGGGATAATATTGTACCGAAGATTTAAATAAATACACACCGTCAACTTTAAACTAGCAAACAAGTTTATTGAAGGAAAGTAGCGACTTGCAACTTTACAAGGTCGGGAAGTTGTCCACGACTAGTGGGTATCAGCATTTATACAAGAACAGAATACTCTAGAAGCAACTAATTCACATAATAAAGAAAGGTCTAGAATGTTAGAGAACATAAGGAAACAAATTGAAAATCCATACTTTGGATATAACAAATCAAGGCGAACATTGAACCCACAAACTCTGGGTGTGGATCGCGCGCTTTGACCATTCGGCCACTGAGCTCGCGGTGAACTTTCTTTATGAGGCAATATTAATAGAAATAACTAATGTCACAAGTGTAATTTATTGATTAGATTAGTTTTCAAAAGCTTGAAATGGTCTTTAGGTATCACTGATCATTCTGCAAAAGGCTGATTTGAATCTATCTGGGGAGTTTTTAAACCGAACATATAATGACTAACATTGCCTTTTACAAGTATGATCTATTCTAAAATTGTCATTTCAGAGTTGAGTTAATAAATTGATTGAACTCTACTGCCTATGTCTTCTTGAGTTCTATCTACATGAATATATATACACTGAAGTGACAAAAGTCATGGGATGACGGTTAATATCGTGTCGGTCCTCCTTTTGCCCGGCGAAGTGCAACAACTCGACGTGTCATGGAGTCCACAAACCATTGGAAGTCCTCTGCAGGAATATTGAGCCATGCTGTCTGTATAGACGTCTTTAATTGTGAAAGTGTCGATTGGTGCAGGAGTTTGGGCACGAACGAATCTTTCGATGATGTCCCATAAATGCTCGATGGGATTCATATCGAGCGATCTAGGTGGCCAGATGATGCACTGGAATTGTCCGGAATGTTCTTAAAACCAATCGCGAACAGTTCTGACCCGGTGACATGGCGCATTGTCATCCATAAAAATCCCATCGTTGTGTGGGTACGTGAAGTCCATGAATGGCTGCAAGTGATCTGCAAGCAGCTGAACATAACCATTTCCAGTCAATGATCGGTTCAGTTGCACCAGAGGACCGTGTCCATGCCATGTAAAAACAGCACACACCATTATGCAGCCACCACCAGCTAGAACAGTGCCTTGCTGACAGTTTGGGTCCATGGCTTCGTGGGGTCTGCGCCACACTCGAACTCTATCATCAGCTCGTAACAACTGAAATCGGGACTCATCTGAACACACCACAGTTTTCCACTGGTCTAGGGACCAGTCGATATGCTCACGAGCCCAGGAGAGTCACTGCAGGCGATGTCGTGCTGTCAGTAAAGGCACTCGAGTCGTTCTTCTGCTGTCATAGCCAAAGGAAGACAAATTTCGCTGCAAAGTCCTATCGGACACGTCCCTCGTACGTCCCACATTGATTCCTGCAGTTATTTGACGAAGTGTTGCGTGTCTATTAACATTGACTATTCTACACAAACGTCGGCGGTCTCGGTCGTTAAGTGCAGGTGGTCGCCCACTGCGCTGTCCATGATGGGATGTGATGCCTGAAATTTCATACTCTCGGCACACTCTTGATACTGTGGATCTCGGAATGTTGAATTCACTAACGATATCCGCAATGGAATGACCCATGCGTCTAGCTTCAACTAACATTCCACGTTCAAAGTCTGTTAATTCTCGTCGTGCCGCCACAAATCACGAAAAACCTGTTCACATGAATAACTTGAACACAAATGAAAGCTCTGGAAAACGAACTGTGCATTTATACTTTTTCTCTGCGATACTACTGCCATCTGTATATTTGCATATTGCTATCCCATGACTTTTGTCACTTCAGTGTATATACTATTAATAGAAACGTACGTTAATAGAAACTACTACTATCAATAGAAATACGTAACTACGTAGTATTAATAGAAATAACTAGTGCCAAAAGTTTGATTTTTGTTTTGATGAGATTAGTTTTCAAAAGCTTGAAATGATCTTTAGATATCACAGATCATTCTGCAAAAAGTCGTGATTAAATCGGTCCAGTAATTTTTGTAATTTTTAGCCGACACACAGTGACTAACACTGCCTAGGATAATCTAGTTGAAAATTTTCCTCAGGGTGAATAATAATTATTTATTTGTTCTTACAGATGCATACGGATATCCATGGCACATGTCCTTTGGTGCCTACACCCCTTGGAACTTCGAATGGATCAGTGAGAACAACAAAAAACCTGCAACTGTGTTCTTTCCCCAGGCGAAAAGATTGGAATTTTAGCCCCTACTCTCTGTTTTGGAATATGGTAAACTTCCGAAATATCTGTGATACACATTTTAATGCATATATAAAAAAATGGAGATATGAAGTCATTGTTTTTGAACACTTTTCATACTATTAACCATTTTACCTTTTAGTAAGCTTTACATTTTAAATGTGTTTTATAAAACAACTAGCTGGTATCTGGAGTGTTCCTGCCACTGAAAAAAATTATATTAAGTGCAATCAGTCAATAATTTGGTAATGTTTTATCGAAATAGGATGAACGGTACGACAGTATATAAAATACGAAATAATAAATATTCATTTTTATATATCTGACTAGCTAGAACTTTTAATAAAACTTTCAATGTCATTTAACTATAAGTTTCAAAATAATTTTGTATAAAGCATTAAACATTTTTTTTAAATAAAAGATTATGTATCGTAACGTAGATGATTTATTGTGAAATGAATTCTGCATCGTAATGCAGATTTTTTCCAAAACTCATCTGATTAATAATTGGTATTCTTGTCCGTTAAATTTAATACACATTTAGCATTTGTAGAGTTACTTTATGGTTGTCTGTCTTCTTTAAAATATTCACGTTATTTTTTGTATCAACAGACATTGTTATTTCCCTATAAATGCTCTCAGAATTCCTATATTTAATCGCTCTTACTACCTAATGTTTTAAAAGAAAGTGTAAAGGGACGATATACTTTATTATCTTGTTCCCAAACAAAATAAATTAATAATTTTTTTAATAAAAAATATACCAGAGTGAATCAACACTTTAATGAAACGTTAACTGTTAAACAAGAATGAAAAGGAAAAGATATTGGAATATAAGCTGAAAAATGAAAATCATAGAGTTTCAAGTCAGGAATTTTTGGAAAAGGTATAAAGGTTGATAAATATTAAATGCTGTTGATAAAAATATATCGATATAAATGCTGTTGTTTGTTATGACACATGCCATTGGACAAGCTTGCTGTTACGAAGACAGCGATTTAAGTCAATAGGGTACTTTTCTTGTTCTTAGTAGCGCCACATAGGGCCAAGAGTACGACTTCGCCACTCAAGCATCATTCATTCGCTTGCACAACCCCTTTTTACAGGAGGCCTCATGCACAAAGCTCACAACTAGAACAGATGAACAACAGTCATGCCCGGACCGGAACTCGAACCCAGAACGCCTAGATCACGTGGAAAACGTGCTATCCCTATGCCAGAACGCCTGCTTGAGATTAGTAGATTGAAATAGAACTTCCATAATGCAAATTGATCTTAATTTCGATGAAGAACAAGCTTATAACCATTTTTCTTCTCTATTTTGATTCATATATTTGTTTTTTCCAGAGTTTCATTCAGCCTATCATCAACTCCACTGCTGATTGCAATTATGATATTGACATCAAAGAAAAGAGATTGAACAGAGTTGATTGCAAAGAACGACATGCTATCATGTTGGAATCGGATGTCTTTGTTCAGTCAAGTATTCAGTAAGTTCTTTCGACAAGTGTTTCCAAACATAGTTTAAAAATCTGAATCTAATTAATAATAATTTACCAAAGAATAAAAGGACACGAAAATGCAAATTAATATAATGTTTATATTTTGCATTGATGTTTCTAGCAAACTATTGTGGCTGCCATATACAGTACTGTGCAAATTAATTGGGACAAAAACAAAGTTTCACTTATGTTTTTTAGTTAGTATAAGTTCATTTACATGCATGGTATAGCAATCGAGTAGTAAATATGCCTCCTCTAACTTTAATGAAATCCTGAATACGTTTTAACATGGATTCCATTAATTTATAACATACATTTTTGATGTCATCAACAGGTAACCAAACTTTTGACATTCTCAATCCTATTTCTTTTAGTGAAGTAGATTATTTTATTCCCACGTTTCTTCATAATGCTCTAGAAATTTTTAGTGGATCTACATTTCTAGAAATACCAGGCCAATCCGAAACTGTTAATCTTTTCCTTGAAAAAATGCACCAGCTTAGAATTGTGGTACGGAGCAAGATTTCGTTGAAAGATACCAACACCATCAGCAAACATTTGCATCAAAGGCTCAATTTTTTCTTCAAATATTGAGATGTATTTTGTAGAGTTCAAAATGCCTTCAACTGGTACTAAGCTAATAGGTTTCCCACATGTAAAATAACCCCAAAGCATCTGCTTCTAAGGGTTCTAAACTGTTTGATTAAGATATTGTTCTCTGATGGTTCTCCAGCACTTCGTCTGACAAATATTGATTGAATCCCTTGCACAACAAAATGATTTGTCGCTAAATACAGCCTTATTCCTGTCTAGTACGGTCCAGGGATGATAATTCCTGGCTTCATATAAACATTTTCTATTCATTACAGGTGATAACAAATGTTTTTTGATTGGTGTCCTTGCCTATCTTCCTACTTAAATAAGCCTTCATCATACTGTTGATGAATCAACGCTCATACCAGTAGCTAATAATTATAATTAATATTTTGCAAGGATTCATTTTACTATTGTGTATTAGAATTGAGAGGATACATTTTACTATTGTGTACTATGGCTTCCCGGCATAGAGAGAATTTTGCTGTTAGAGGAGGAAAACAGAATATTCAGAAAAATCAATTTATTCTTTTATTTTGCTGTCATTCAATGTAACTTTTTTTGTCTTTCCTATGTAATACGGAGTAATATTCAGAACAGATATGT
>JAPMOQ010053333.1:78907-113405 GCA_026543055.1 Argiope trifasciata | reverse complement strand
GAGTAATATTCAGAACAGATATGTGATTGAATTGGTGAGAGGGAATTATGCTCTTTGAGGAGGAAAACAAAGTTCTGTTTTTAACTAGTTGAACTAAGCAAATTCATAATTTTTGAAAAATCTTTTTTATTATACAATAAGAAAAGAAATTATTCTTTTTTTCTTACAGTTACACCATGGAATATCTGACTGCAAGTTCTGTGACGGGAAAGAAAGACTTATCATCTCTAACCCGCAAAACAGATATTCTGTATGAATATGAAAGAATTCCGGATCCAACATCAAATCCAGAAAATTTCTTACCTGTCGCCAAAAAAATGCTTGCGGAACTCGTCGAACACTCTTTGGATGAAATAAAACTTTTCACCATCCCTCAATTCACAGACTTTGTTGCCTGGATAAGATCGGCGAAGGATTTGATTCCTTTATTGGATACTGTGAAATCGTGTTCCTATTTGCAAGGAAGAGAATGCACGCCTCTTGTAAAAGTTTGTACACAAAGTACAGTGTGATCTAAAAGTCAGGAAGAATTTTAGAAATGAATAATTCGAAAACGAAAAAAGATAAAACTATGCGGTTTGCACTAAACGGATGAAAAAGAAGCCGGGTTTTGTGTGGCAACGAAACGAAAATAGTTCTGTCGGCGACCGACAGATGGCGCTGTTGGATTTCTGATTATGCAAAGCAATAAATGATATTAAAAGGAGCAACTGCAGCAGGTAATGATAGTCGAAGCTTATATGCAGTGAAATGCTGTCCATAGTTGAGAAATCTCTCTTGGTGAAACTGTATTATAAGAATTCGGAAATTGACACGGCGCGCATATAGCTACATGAAGGGTATGCGAGATAGCAAAAAACCAATAACGTCTTCTGCATTGTACAAAATGATGAAGAAATTTGAAGATACAGGTTCTTTGGTATCATGTCCAAGAAATGGACGTCCTTAAGCAGCCTCTACTGTTGCCACGACAATGGAGTAGACGTTTCAATCCATATCGGCAGTTTCTGCACATGGGGAGGGCAGTGCTCAAGAAGTTTCGAGGCAGACAGGAGTGTCGAACGGAAAGGTCTGGGGAGCACTGCGAATAACAATGAAATGGTAATCCTACAAGCTGCAACATAACCAACAGCTGAGACCTCCTGACTTCGACTCTCGCCAAGATTTTGTGAATTTGGTTTTCAATAAGATGGAAGAACTGCACGACTGGCTTCACACTGTGCTTTGAACAGATGAAACGCATTTCACACTCTCTGGCGCTGTTAAGACCTGCAATTGTTAGTGCGGACCATATAAAATCCATGTGCATTTATTGAGGAACCCTTGCAACAGCCTAAAGTGACAGTCTGGTGTGGCTTCACTGCTGGTTCCATAATTGGTCCATTTTTTTCGGGGAAGTCACACAGACGAGTTTCAAAACAGTTTCTGTTACTGGTCAGCGATATACAGCACTGTTACAGAACAACATTAATCCTGAATTGCAAGCGCGACAGGCACTCCAAACAGTTACCTTTATACAGGATGGATCACTACCACATATTGTTCTGCCTGTGCAACACTTGCTAAGCTCAACATTTGAGGAGGATCGCATTATCACTTGATACTTTAATCACGCATGACCTCCAAGATCTCCGGATCTGACATCCTGTGACTTTTAGCTGTGGAGATCCTTGAAGTCGAAAGTGTACCTCTACCAACCAACATCCCTGAAAGATGCCATCCGCCAAAATGTGTCAGCCCTAACGCAAGAAATACTACTAAATGCTGTGAACGGTGTGGTAATTCGTCTCACAGTTGTACTTTTGAATGATGGTTTAGTTTAGTTTAGTTATTTTAACGTCCCGTTGTAAAGCAACACTTGGGCCATTATGGGACGGACCTCGTAATTTTGAACCACGGTCAGATGATGAGGACGACACCTGAGGTTGCATCTCCTCTCCACACAACACCAAACTAGCGGGAGGACTGTTGTCCTGACAGATTTGACGTGCAAGAGACCCCCTTACACGACGGTTCTTTGTTGGAATCGAGTCACGAACCTGAAACCCTCCGGTTTCAAAGCCAAGATCTCACCACCAGGCCACCTCGGCCCTTTGAATGACAGACATCACATTGAACATGTAACTAGTTAACCATAATTAAGCTGATTTGAAAGTTCTCAACATTTTTTTCATTTGTAAATCATCTTTTGGGTAAATAAAAAATTACAGCGCCTTCTATTGGTCACCGGCAGAATGTTTTTTGTTTCGTTGCCACACAAAACCCGGCTCCTTTTCCGTCCATTTAGTGCAAACCGCATCTTTTTATCTTTATTTTTAATTTCGAATTATTACTTTGTTAAATCCATCCTGCCTTTGGGATCACCCTGTATATCATATTATAGTTTTTGTATTATAACGTATGATTTCAAATGACTTCATTTGATGCAACCATATTCCCCAGGTATAGGCGGTTCAATAATAAACGTCAAATGATTACAAATTCTACTTTAATAAGTTAGGATATTTATTACCCCTCTTATTCCTCAACGACTTACACACCGTTTGTTATCCCCTTCCCCTCAACTAATTCTGTAGTTTGTCTGAAGTCCTGCTCCGACGACCTGTGAACACCTTGCAGCCCTGCTCTGACGACCTGTGGCCTACTTGAGTCTGGCACACTTTCTCATATTACCCCTCTTGTGGTTTTCTGGGATCCTTTAATGTGTGTTCAATTTACCGAGGGTTTGCGAGAAGCTCCAGACTGATGTTCACAGGCAGGTTATGTAATACCAAATGGAAAACAGTACAATAAAAGATAATATATTGAAAAACCAATTTCGGCAGTCTTGTTTCTAAACCGATTTTACTTTGTTCGACAGCGAATGGATTGAATTATATGTAAGATATTTTCTTGATCACCACTGAGAAGATTTTCCAAAAAGAATGATAAAAAACTATTTAAGTAATCAGTTTATATAAAAATTGTTCTGATATTTTAAATATCGTAAAAATATTAAAAGATTCTATGTAACTAAAATTCTTGAAATTAAAAAATAAACTTCAAACCATATTTAGCCTTCATCTTTATAAAAATCTTCCTTGAAATGTAATTTAAGCTGAAACTTCTGTCTTTACAATTATTTTCGAAAAAATTCTGTCCTTTCAATTATTTTCGAAAAATTTCTGTCCTTGCAATTCTTTTCAAACACTTCTGCCCTTTTAATTCTTTCAAAAAATTTCTGTCCTTTTAAAAAACTTCTGCCCTTTCAATAATTTAAAAAAAATGTCTGACCTTTCAGTTCTTTTCAAAAACTTCTGCCATTTCAATTCTTTTGAAAATTGACTGACCTTTCAATTCTTTTCAAATACTTCCACCCTCTCAATTCTTTTGAAAAATATCTGTCTTTTCAATTCTTATCACAAACACCTGTCCTTTCAATTCTTTTCAAAAACACATGTCCTTTCAATTCTTTTCAAAAACACCTGTCCTTTCAATTCTTTTCAAAAACATCTGGCCTTTCAATTCTTTTCAAAAACGCTTGTTCTTTCAATTCTTTTCAAAAACGCTTGTTCTTTCAGTTCTTTTCAAAAACGCCTGTCCTTTCAATTCCTTTCAAAAACGCCTGTCCTTTCAATTCTTTTCAAAAAACGCCTGTCCTTTCAATTCTTTTGAAAAACTTCTGACCTTTCAACTCTTCTCAATTAAGTAAATTAAAAGAATATTCTTCAAACTAATTTTTTCATATTGTTTCTCAACTAATTGCATTTGTTAATATTTGTATTACTAAAAAATTATTTTACTCTTTGCATATTGAATTCTAAACTGTAAATTGTTTTTCAGGACCTTGGTATGTCATATCTTAAGGATGCATTGATCCAGTGCAACAGCATTGCTTGTTTTGAAGCCTTGTCGCATCTTGTAAAGACCAAAGACATTTCAGGAGAATACCTCAATTACTATGCTTGGGGAAACATGCACTTTTCTAAACCAACAATAATAAAATACATTATGGTATGTAAATCACGATACGATTACTGTATTATGTTTCATATGTGCATATATACAAGGTGCCCATTCTATTCAGTAAATAATTTCTGCACCACTAGAGATAGTAAATGTAGTGGAAATTTCATAAGACAGATCACATTCTCAAAACTGAATGGTAATTTTTGTCTTGCGGTCTTTAACTTTTTTAATAACTTTTTAGCAATTAATTTATTGTTTCCAACATGAATTATACTTTTTATAGCTTACAGCAATGTTTCCCAAAGTGTAGTACGCGTATCCCCGGGGGTACAAATGAGACGAAATTCAATCCCTGGAAAATCCTCACTAAGTTTGGTGCTGATACTCTGAAATGCATAACACAGCATTTGGAGAGTTTGCAAGTGGGCTTGGAAAAACTTTTTTCCAGATTTAAAATGAAAATATTGAATGGATAAGAGATCCGTTTAACATTAACACAGCAACCATGCCAGAAGATTTGACACATGCAGAATAAAAGCTATTGTTGGAATTGGCTTCAGATGGATATTTGAAGATTAAATACAGGGAGAGTACCTTAACATCATTCTGGTTACAAATGCAAGATGAGTATCCGGTCTGAACAGAAAAAGTTCTGAAATACATCTTGCTTTTTCCAACTTCATATTGATGTGAAGTTGCGTTTTCGGCATTTATAGAGATTAAGTCGAAAAAAAAAAAAACGGAACAGAGTCTTAGACGTGGAACCGCATCTTAGAGTAAAATGAACAAACAGGGAACCAAATGATGGCATATGTCATCACGGCACAAAATTTCATCTTTCTCATGGACCCAAATAAATGTTACTTGCAATATAATTTTAATTTATAATTCATAATAATTTTATTTCTCTTTTCTGATTATTTTATGTATTTCACAGAAAAAAGATAAAATTAATATATTTTTGATTGTTATTAAAATACATCCATTTTTGACGAAGGGTACTGAGCGTTACGGAAATTATAGAAGAGGTACATATATGCTAAAAGTTTAGGAAACATTGTCTTAGAGAATTTTTTTTCCAACTGGAATTATATGCCTACCTCTAATGGTTTAGAAATTAAAATGTACACGGTGTATGCAATGTCTATAAAATGCAACTGTGCTTGCTTTTTTATATTTGAAATAAGAGGAATTTTCTGACTTTTTTTTACAGAGCATTTGTCATGACTCGGATTCTGATTTGTGTTGGACATCAATGGGAAACATAATCAGAAGAATCTATTTGACTCATCCAGACTTGACAGACATGGTACTTTCTTTAATATTTAATAAAAACATTTGTCAATTACTTTCATTTAGAAAGTAATTGACAAATCGCTCTATAAAAGTTTTGTGTATTTTCATTCTAAAAAAATTAGTTTTAAACTCATTTGCAATATAAAATTAACTTCTTTTTATTTATAAAGTGTTTAGAAATAACTCAAAACTAAAATTTGTGTTAACAGTGCTGTTTCAACAGGCAGTCAATATATGAAGATTATTCATCATATTCATTTTAAGTTGCTTCCGTGATGCTTCCCCCTTTTTCCTCTCATGATAATTGTCATTCTGACCAACTATCTTTTCATTCGTTTCCACTTTTTCCTCTCATAATAATCGGCATTCTGACCAGCTGTGGCTTTATTCGTTTTCCTTTTTTCCTCTCATGATATTTGGTTCAACTTCCGCTTCATCCACTTCTATCTGCCAGTAACCAGTTTGGAGGTCCAGGGAAAAAAGAACTTGGCGCCTTTTAAACTGTCTAGAATATCGTCAATGCGGGGCCAAGGATAAACATCCTTCTTCGTGATGTTATTCAGTTTGCGATAGTCCACCCCAAAACACCAGCTTCCATCTTTTTTCCTTACGAGTACGACGGGGGACGACCAGGGACTCTCAGATGGCTGGACAATACCTTGGTCAAGCATTTTCTGAACCTCTTCCCGAATTATGCGTCTTTCGCTAGGTGAAACTCGGTAAATCTTTTGGTAGATTGGAGCCTGATCACCAGTATTAATTCTATGTTTCACGTTTGTCTTTGCGGCTGAGGACTTGTTAGATTTTGTAAAGATTCCAGGAAAGGCTTGAAGAAGTTCGGCTAATTTGTGTTTTTTTCTTTGCCCCCCTCCCCCACATAATTAAGTGCATACGTACCACTAGGTGGGGATCCTTTTCACTAGTTTCTGGAAGCTTCAAATAGATGTTTAATGTCTTCAACAGAATAGACAAGATGGTCAAGTTGGATCCTTAACATTCACTCCCCGATAGAATGGAGATCATTTAAAAAACATTACTGAGCTGCTATTGGGTGATACGGAACTCTAGTTCACTATTGAGAAAATAGGAAGTGGATATCTGACGGAAATAAAAAGCACTGTTTTTGTTTGTTTTGAAAGAGAAGAGAGGCTACGAATTGGAATTTGGAGAGACATCGGTGTCCGAAGTAGTTCCTGATTTTTTGAAAAGCTCCGTGGGATTCGGGTTTCTGCTCTAAAACTGCCCGATAAATATTGCTGGATTAGCGGGGGGGGGTATTTTGGGGGCTTATTCTTCGATTTGATCAAGCAGCTATTTCACGATTAAACTGTTATTTGATATTTATAAATTATATTAATCTAGATGGGAACAAGTTGTTTTTTGTACGAATATATGACTATAAATAAAAGAATTGTTTTCTTACGCTACTCCTCTGACTGTTCAACCCGAGATTTCCATGAGCAACTCAAATGTTGCAAAATCTACTCATCCCGCGATTTCAGTAGGCACGTATTTTTCTTCCTTTATTGAGGAGCGTATCTCATTTTCCACGTTTAACCATTGAAATAAATTATTTACAGTATTAGACTTTTATTTTACGTTTTGGCCAATAGATGTCGTTAGTTGTCCTCTAAATTGCAGCATTTGAAGGCACCTGGTATGACCGCTCAAACTTCACTTTTTGCCGCTTTTTTCTTACAATAAGGGTTGCTAAAAAGTGTTCAGAGATTGACAGAGATTATACTCCTGATGATTTATCAGATTCTGAATTTAATTTAAGTTTTGATAGTGAAATAGATTTTTTGGACTGCTCCTCAAATAGCGATGATTTTGTTCATGATTCAAAAAACTTGCATTGGTTCAAAATTGATATGAAGAATATTCCTCCTCTTTAAATTTCATACATTTTACTTTTTTATATTGTGCAATAAATAGAAATTAACTGAAATTTATTAAAAAAAATAAATTTGTAATAACATCTGAAATTGGTTTTTCTGGCTACTTAATTTTTCATGGTAAAAATCTGTATAAAGATATTTTCTAGAAAGAAAAAATGCATTTTGCAATTTTCAAATGTATATTTAGTCTTAAAATATGCCAGCACAAACACACGTACGCTTAATTTCTGAAGCGATTTGGGTCTACAAATTGGGCAGTCAGAGATTTAATCTAATTATATAATTTAATCTCTCCTCCATGTAATTTTTGAAATTTTAAATTGCAAACTGTAAACACGCTTCTATCAAATGAAGTAAATCCTAGTCACGAGAGTGAGTCAAACAGCCTCGAACATGCTAACTACCAATGAAGAAGTGTGACTCAGATATCAACGCATGAATTAATTTCTATTTCTAGGAAAGTAGAGGAATTCAAATATCCATAAATAAAATTTGGAAATATTTTCTTAAAAATAAGAATATTTGCTGTATCACACATTATTAACACTATAAAGATACTTATTTCTTTGAGTTTAAATCATAAATATCCCGTTGTTGTTTCTAATGGCAGGAACGCTAACTAAAGAGCCATTGCGATTTCATCCGAATTATACGTCTCTTGCTTATTTTTAGTAGCGCCACCTAGGGTCAAGAGTACGACTTAGCTATTCACGTGTCACAACCCTTTTTACTGGGAGAACTTTATTCATACATTTCATTCACTCCACAGCAGATCGCAATTTAGAGTTGGGTCATAAAACGATCACCTCTGAACAAGTGCTCACAGTGGAATTACTCTCGACGTGGAGGACTTTGTAACCACGACAGATTTATAAGCTCGCTAGTCACCACACATGCGGAGATTTTTCGGTCTGCTGGGTTCGAACTCACAACCGAAGGGATACAGGTCCAACCAAGCTATCTCAGCCAGCTCAAATATCCTTTTTGTAATAAATGTTATAATCTAAATATAATTATCAAAATGCAATATCTGTCATCAAGCCTCATACCGACTTATTTTTATGTTGTTAATCAGTTTATTTTTCAAAATCTGAATGTGTTTAAAATAAGAATTTTCTTTCAAATCCATGTGAGCTATCCATTTGTTTTAATCCGGAACTAATTTTTTAAAATTTATATTTAGGATTATAAGCTTTTGAAGGATGTTGCACAAAATTTCCATGACAACATTGGACACTTCTGTGCATCAACTGACCTATATCCGAAGACATATTCTCTGCTTCTGAGGAATTTAAAAGTAAGCTTGTGAAACCATATTGCTAGTGAAATCAATCTTTCACATTATTAACACGGTTTATTTTAACTTTACTTTTTTTTGGGGGGGGGGACGTTATGGCAATATGTAACGAATGTGGTTGCATGTTGTGGTGGTAGTGAGTCTAATGGCACTTGGTCATACGAATTCCGAATGCGCGGAGCTCTTTCGAACGAAGGCAGAAATGTGCGCCTTTCGTTGTGAACGAGGACCGTTAAGGTGAAAGGACGACTTTGCTCTAACATACATGACACAACCCTTTTTAGGGTGCGTTCGAACTCATTCATCCATCCACAAGTCAGAATTTAGACCCAAATCGGAGACCGACCCGACCCTGATTCAGTATCCCCAGAGATATCATTTGTAATGGGAACTTGGAGGACTTTGCAGTCACGACCTATTGAACGTGCCCCAACTGCCATGAGCCAACACGGCTGTCCTTACCCGAGACGAGGATAGAACTCGCTACCTTTCGGTTACGAGACTGATGCTCTACCAACCAGGTTACCGAGGTCCGGTTTTATGTTGTTTTCTCGTGAATACTTGAAAATATTAAGTAGGAATTTAATATTTTATTGCAGTCAATTATCAAATTAATAAAATAAAAAATAAAAATATAAGCTGCAGAAGGGGAAAATTAATTTTTAAAAAATGAATATATGATGGCGTATTTTTTAAGCTTTAAAACTAGCTTATTTTTCAACAGAAATTTCGATTTCAAACAACTCTTTCCACATTTAGTATCTTGAATGTAGAAAAGAGCACTTTAAACTGGGGATACTCCTTTCCATTACATTTTAAATTCTTAGATACCTCAAAAATTCCAATTGAATCTAAAAAGGACCTATTATTTTTATTTGTTTTTGTTCACAAGAAAACATTATAGTAAGTAATAGTTTAAGTTTCTATTTTATGCCATCAGAAGATTTAAAATGTAGAAATAAAATAATAAAAAGGAAATTAAAAAGCAATACTTGAGAGATTTTAAGGAAATTTAAATCAGAAAAATTAAATAACTTTATTTAACGGAGGCATTACATTTTAGGATGAAATGCAAGAATGTCAAAGTACAGGTCTGGAGTAATAGTTGAGTTGGGAGTATCTATCCACAGAAGATTTTATTCCAACCAGCGGGTGACCGAGCTCCGCTCGGAGAAAACAGGTAGCGAAGCTAACTCGAAGATTCAAATTTTCAATTGTGATTTATCAAAACAATACATGCAATAAGAAAATTTGTGAAACCATTGGTGAAAAGATAACCGGTTAAAGTGCACCATTGTAAACTATTCTAAACAAAGTTAGAGTTTGGAAAGGGAACTATTCTATACAAAGGTAAAGTAAAGGTAAAGATTGAAGTGTGTTGAAGTTCAATATTTTTGACAAATTTATTTAGAAAAACCAAACATATATACATACATAAGAAACATATTTTAAACCTATAACAGCAGAAACATAATAAACATTAATCATCGATTGCGAAGTCTTCCATGTTGTCCAGGTAGTTTCTTGTCGGAGAGGTAGGTGCGGCTGGTGAGACAAATTATATAGACAAAGAAAATTTAAGTGCTGCCATCTATAGTCATTATGGCGAACTAATAAAGTTTGAAAATATCCTATCTGTAACTCCAAACTGCTCGACCGTAGCGCTTCAAAACCGGTGCCAATCGATTCCTCGTGGCCAAAAACCCCAGACCCCCAAGTTTACCGGAGTTTATTAATTCTGGGGCGATTTTCGACTTGGCAACCATTCCTCGTATTATAGTATAGGATAGAATCTAAAAAGGACCCATAATTTATATTTTTTGTTGTTCACTAGGAAACTGTTTAGTAAATAATTATTTAAGGTTCTATTTATGCCCTCAGAATGTTTAAAATATAGAAATAAAATAATAAAAAGAAAATTAAAATGCAACAATATGTTAAGGAAATTTAAACCCGGAAAATTAAATAGCTTCTTATTTAAAGGAGCCATTGCATTTTGGAATGAAATGCAATAATGTCAAAGTACAGGCCTGGAGTAATGGTTGAAGCTGGAGTAACTATCAACAGAAAGTTTTATTCCAATAGAATTTAAAAAAGGACCCGTAATTTGTATTTTGTATTGTTCATAAAGAAACATTTCAGTAGTAATGATTTAAGTTTCTATTTATGCCATCAGAAGATTTAAAATATAGAAATAAAATAATAAAAAGGAAATTAAAAAGCAACATTTGAGAAATTTAAATCCAGAAAATTAAATAAATCTTTACTTAACAGAGCCATTGCATTATGGGATGAAATGCAATAATATAAAATAATGTTAATGATGCAAGATAGCGAAAGCGATCATTTTTCAGATAGCGATTATGAAGAGAGTAATTCTTGCTACTGAAAAAAAATTAAATCCAAAGAAAGAGTGTACACCTATCCCCCGATTTACACTGAAGATAGGTTCCTTAGAAAACCGTGTAAATCGAAATCGTTGATTCTTATACGTAAAACCGTGTAAATCGAAAACAAACTAAAATGTGCATAATTCAGTCATTTATTTCAACGTAAAATAAAACTAAATATATCTTAAAAACATAAAAATAACTGTCTATTCTGATCAAATCTTTATAGACCTCCTCATATTGAGTTAAGCGTTTATTAATATCTCACTGAAATAGGAGAGCTTGTTCAACATTCGGATCATTTTGTAGAAAAGGATTACCCAATTTTCGCCCTAATTCAAGTCCTTCACGGATGACTTTTGCTGTGAATGCAACAGACTCTTCTTCATCAGGATCACTGCCACGATCATTTGTTTCATTAACCATGTCCACTAAATCATCCTCATCTAGTTCTTTGTCCTCCATTAGTTCTACAATATCTGCCTCAGCAAAATCCTCGAAACCTTCTCCTCTTATTGTATCGCCATCATGCATCTCGGGTCGGTGCAAATTTAAAAACCGTGTAAAAGTGAAATCGTGTAAACCGAGTGCCGTGTAAATCGGGGGATAGGTGTACTCTGTGCTACCGTCAAAGAGATTCCAAAGGTAAATCAGCAGGAAAGAGACCAGATCCAGTTGTCCCTTGTTTCAAAAACTATCACACAAAGACTAATATTTCACCTTTTTTCATTCACCCGAGATAACTCGGGATAGTAAACTAATATTAAAACTAAGTGCTTTTACACCCATAAAAAATTAAAAATTCAACTTAAAAACCTAAATATTTTGATGTTTCGTTTCCGTGTGTTTCATAATAAGATTTAAAAAAATCTGATGATTTTTTTTGCAATTTTTTTCAAAAAAATTTGTAACGGAAGTGGCTAAATACCGGATCCATGCAAATCTCAAATAGAAATCTTTATTTAACTCTAAATTATATAATATGCATTTTGACCACGTTGTATTCTTCAAAATGCGTATAAAGACATATTTGTTTTATACGGGACAAGTATATGAATATATCAAGTTCAACGATTGAATTAACGAACAGTAAAAATCAAGCAAATAGTAATTCTTCAGGAAAAATTTTTCGAAATATTTGATTGAAGAAGAAAGAAAGTGGATCCAGATAAAATTAATGAAAATGCTTCATTGATGAAACTTCTTCAAGATTGTGTATGCAGTTATTTTTGTTATTTCACTGCAATAAGTATAACAAGAAATTATATCTTTTCAATAAGTACAGCAAGAAATTATATTTTCAATTAGTATAGCAAGAAATTATATTTTCAATTAGTATAGCAACAAATTATATTTGTGTATATTTAACGATATTTATAAAGGTGGTAAATTGAGATTTTTGATCATCCATTATATGCTTGAAAAAAGGCTTTTCTTTATTTTCTAGACAGTAAGAAATATGGGTGAAACTTACCTCTTTCTTATCCCTGATGGCGATCAGCAATTAACTAAATGTGTCATGAAATCCCAACTTCCTGATTACGTCAGAACATTTGCTATACAGGTAGTATTTTTTGAAATATTTTTTTTTGCCATAGACAGGGTGTTTCAAAAATACGTGGACGAAATGACACGGTAGATCCGTCATACAGCAAGGATCAAAAATCGCATAGGAACAGAAGGTCGCCACTGCAGGTCTAAAATAATACATAATACAAAGAGAAGAAACGAAACCATTACAGATTATTTTATTGATAGCTAGCTGATACCTGGCACGTTGTTGCCGCCGAAAGAAATAATATTAAGTGGAATCAATCAATAATTTGGCAATGTTTTATCGAAAGAGGATGAACGGTACGAACAAACAGATATTCATTTTTATATATTAGATTTGTGTTTTCTTTTAGAATTGTAAAACTTGCTGTTCTTTCAGAATGGCAATGAAAGAAACTATTTATTGTACCTCGTGGTTCGTTTTATATTCGTTCAGAATCCTCAAATTTAATTTTAGAAAATGGGATTAAAATATTTTCTTTTAATATTGATTAAAGATATAAAATATATTTATACCATAAAATCATTAATATAACTGATAAGATAATTTTTTTGAAAATTAAAGTAGTGCAAAATTATTTGCACTATAATAGTTTTGGAAGTTACTGCGAAAAACACTAAAATTTAGTTAAAATTAAAAAACCCCATTGTTGGTTTATCCAAAATTTTCTTACCTCTTGGAGTTGTTACCTTTGAGAATGACTTACATGACATTTGCGTACTATAGCTATGAAATATTAACCTTTAACTTGGATTTGGCATTCCTACAGAATCTATTGTCTCCTCAACGAGTTATTTGGAGGTTATTACTAGTTAAATAGATGAGATTGAGGTTCAATTTCTTTAATTTTAGATAATTGTACTATTCCTATAACCATCCCATAGATGTAAACAATAAGCCCACCAAGTTTCCTCACAATTGGATGAACGGTTTAAGAAAGCATAAAAGACATACAGACATTTTTATTTATATAGATTACTCACTCACATGGGACTCATGCACTCCAAATGTAAGCTTATAGGAAGTGCTCAAAGTTTTTGCAAGATGCATCGAGACAAGCCTGGCTAATTTAGCTTAATTTGGTATAGTGGTATTAACGTCTCGTTGTAAAGCAACACGAGGGCTATTTTGGGACGGGCCTCGTCATTTTGAACCACGGTCAGATGACGAGGACAACACCTGAGCTGGCACCCTCCTCTCCACACCACACCAGAGGGAGGACGTTTGGCCCCGATAGATTTAACGTGCACCAGACCCATTTACACGGCGGTTTTTCGGGGGAATCGAGTCTCGAACCTGAAACTCTCTGGTTTCGAAGCCGAGACCTTACCACGAGGTCACCGATTTTAACAGAACCAGGCTCTTATTTCACTGAAATACTGAAAGCTAATAGAAATAGCAACATCATATTTGCTATTTAAGAATACTCTCTAATTATTACAATAAAGAAAATTCTATTTGCAATCCTTTTTTAATATCTTCAAACAGAGTTAAGGTATCCGACTACGTTAAAACTCAGGTTACCGAACACGTTGGTGATTTTTTTTTTATTATTATTATTTCTTGTAATTCAGATTTTCCTCTTTCAAAAACAGTTTATTTTTGCGATGAAAAGCAAGGCCTTACCTATCATCCAGGGTCTCATATATTTTACTATTAAAATTTGTCTTTGACTTTAATTTTCACAAAATTTTAATTTTCATAAAAATTCTCCACCGTTTAGATATCTTAAAAACTAATAAAGATATTGACATAAAAAGTTCAACGAGTGTTTTATACAATATGGGCAATGAAATGAACCTAAAGAGAGAGGTCTAGTGATCGCGGGGGCCATGCGATTGGTCTACCCCGACCAATCCAACCGTCAAGAAGGAGCCTGCAAATGTGCTCTAACGTCTGTGTTGAAATGTGCTGGAGCTCCATCATGTTGAAATGAAATGCATAAGCGAACTGGTATCGGGACATCATCCAGCATTTCTGGCAGACCCTCTTACAAGAATATTAGATAAATGTTCCGATGCCTATTTGTCGATGTATTCCATTTCAACACGACGGAGCTTCCGCACATTTCAGCAAAGAGCACATCTGCAGGCTACTTTTCCTGGGGGATAGATGGTTTGCAGTTGACCCATTGCCACGATCAGGCCACCACGATCACCTGATCTGTCTCTGATTTTTCTTATGGAGATTTTTAAAAGGACTTGTGCATGGAACGCCTGTTTCAGGTTCAAGGCGCGATTCCACCGAAGAACCGTCGTGTAAGAGGGGTCTCTTGCACGTTAAATCTGTCAGGTCAAACATCCTCCCACTGGTGTTTAGAGGGGATGCCAGTTCAGGTGTCGTCCTGGTCATCTGACCGTGGTTCAAAATGACGAGGTCAGTCCTAAAATAGCCCTAAAGCTGCTTAGCAATGGGACGTTAATGTAACTAAAAACTAAAACAAAACTGTATGGAACACCTGTATCAACGTCGGAAGTCTTGGTAGGACGAATTGTTATGGCAAAAAGATGCGTTAGAGATATACCTGATATCTTTGAGAAGGTGTGCTGTTCATGCAAAGTAGATGCCAGGCGTGTCTCTCTCGATGCATCAGGAAAAAACTTTGAGCATCTCCTATAGGTTCAACATTAATCACATGTGAGTGAGTCATTATCGATGAAATGATCTGTAATTGTATCGTTTCTTCTCTTTGTATTATGTATTATTTTATATTCTCTTGTATTATGTTTTATATTCTCTTTGTATTATGTATTATATATTATTTTAGCCACCCTGTAGTATTTTTTATCCTTGTTTAAGGAAGGATCTACCATGTCATTTTGTCGACGTTTTTTGAAACACCCTGTATATTCAATTATTGTTATAAAAATTAATCTGTTTAATTTTAGAAATTTAATATTTTTTCAGACTCTTCAGGCCGTCAATAGCTGCCGTGATGATAAATCTTGTGACAAAATATACCATACGCTTCTGCCTATTCTACTACGCACAGCTGAATCAACTGCGCTGAGAGCTTTGTCTTATGAGCATCTCGTGCAGCTGCCTCAAAAATATGGATTTGAAGAAGAGGTTTTTGCCATTTTGAAAAGAGATGGAAATTTGCAATTGAAATTTTACATTGCGAGCAATTTAAAATCGTTATTCAAAGATTCGCATTATTTGAAAAAGGCAGATAAGTAAGAAACTCATTTAATCTATATAAATAAAAACGAATGTTTGTCTGTATGACTCTTATGCCTTCCTAAACTATTCATCCGATTACGACGAAACTTGGTCAGCTTATTGCTTACGCCTACGGGATGACTATAGGCATATTAAAATTATCTAAATTTTTTTTATAAAATTCGAATATCAACCGCATCTATTTACCAAGGATCAATCACCAAATAACTCACCGAGGAGACAATAAATTCTGTAGAAATGCTAAATCGCAGTTAAAGGCTCATATTTTGTAGCTATAGTACGCAAATGTCATGCAAGTCATTCTCAGAAGTAACAAATATATTACAGATAATGCGAGAAAGTTTTGGGGAGACACACCCTGGGGTTTTTAAACTTTAACTAAATTTTTAGCGGTTTTCGCAGTAACTACCAAAAATATTGTAGTACAAATAATTTTGCACCATCCTAATTTTCAAAAATTATCTTTTCAACTATATTAACGGTTTTATGGTACAAATATATTTTCTATGTTTAATCAATTTTAAAAGAAAAAATGTTTTTGTCACATTTTCTAAAATTAAATTTGAGAATTCTGAACGAATATGAAACAAATTAAGCGATACAATAAATAGTTTTTCATTACCATTCTGGAAGAACACCAAGCTTTACAATTCTGAAAGAATGCATAAACTTAATATATAAAAATGTATATTTGTATTTTGTATATTGTCGTACCGTTCATCCTATTTCGTTAAAACATTTTCAAGTTATTGATTGATTGCATTTAATATTATTTTTTTCGGCGGCAGCAACGCGCCGGGTACCAGCTAGATATTATATAATATCTCCAAATTTTATTTGGTCTTGAACGTAAAGAAAATTGAAATAAGAGAGAAATCTTTTACAAATAAAGAGTTTTTCTCCAGATTTTAATCGTTAACAACAATTCGATATCTTAATTAGCTGATCACATTTTAAAATTCTTCAGTCGTGTGTTTTGTTTGGCGTATGTGTTGGCGGAATTCTGCCGATACGTAGGTTGAATTCCTCCAAGGATCGAACCTGCGATGTTCGGGTTTGAAATCCAGTAACTTATCCACTATACAAAAAAGGCCCCCAATGTTTAGTGGTAGTTACTGGCTTATTAAGATGTCACCACATTTTGCATAAACTTCAGTATCATTTTCGTGTTAGTTTGAAATTGAAACTTTAATCATACTGAGAATAATTAAAAGTATTTATTCCAAGATGCTTACATTTTTTAAGATAGAAGGTTTTATTATTATCTTGAATATAAACAAATTAACTCAATTCGGTATTTAATTCAAAATTTCTTCCATAATCTCTATGTGATTCACAGTGGCCTATCTCACTTTGCAGGTTCGTCAAGTCAATGAATCAGTTGTTAGAATCTAATGACCTGTCCTTGAATGACCTTATACATCACCCAGACGTGAAGTCGAGCTCAAAAATCAACTCCATGTCAGTTAACATCCCTTTCTTACCGGAACAAATTAAAACTTTTGGTTTCAGAACAATCAGTTCTCAAATTTATGAATCGACAGATGTGTTTCCACGCTACTTCAACCACGAGATGATTTTCGAAGCTTTTGGTAAGCTTATCCGCACTTTCCAATTAGAAGGATATTCTGAAGGTAAGCCAATAAACAATCCAAGAGAATTTATTTGTTAAGTGCGATTTAAAACAAAATATTTAAAAAAGATATGATTTTTTACATTTAGAAAAGATCTTTTTGAGAATAATGCCGATTTTATTAAATTAAGATGTGAAAATATATTGTTACTAACTTATTAATATAGAAACAAAAACAACAGAAATGCAAGACTTCAGAATCATTGACAAATATTTAAAAAAGATAGAATTCCTTATTATTTAGAAACGATATTTATGCTAATACTGCCGATTTTATTGAATTGATTTGTGAAAATATATTATTACTAACATATTAACATATACTTACAGATATGTAAGACTTAAGAGTCATTGAAAAGTATTTAAAAAAGATACGATTCCTTAACACTTAGAAAAGATCTTAATACGAATACTGCCGATTTTCTTAAATTGAGTTGTGAAAATATATTGTTACTATATTTTTAACACAATAACAAAAGCTACAGAAATGTAATACTTAAGAATTATTGACAATACCACATAGATGATACAAGAGGGAAGAACTCTGAAATTATTTTATTATGTCATCCAATTTCCTTTATTTTATATTTGTAACGATATAATCACTAAATTCTTGATGTAAGAATGTTCTGAAATTTTCTAAGCAGAATGAGAAGATTCAATTCTTGAATCAAAGCGATTGTGCTCTTATTCGCAAATCAAGAGATATTCTTGAATCAAAGCGATTGTGCTCTTATTCGCAAACCAAGAGACATTCTTGAATCAAAGCGATTGTGCTCTTATTCGCAAACCAAGAGACATTCTTGAATCCAAGCGCTTGTGCTCTTATTCGCAAACCAAGAGACATTCTTGAATCCAAGCGATTGTGCTCTTATTCGCAAACCAAGAGACATTCTTGAATCAAAGCGATTGTGCTCTTATTCGCAAATCAAGAGTCATTGAAAATTCAGGAATTATAAAGTATCAATCTTCATATCCCCATGGATATGTTATTTTTTCCTAAATGCATGAAAATATTGCACACAATTAGCAAAACTATGGATGAAAGTTTCACATCAATGTTTGCTTTTTGTAAAAAAGCGGTAATTTTCTTCGTCAGTATCAAATGAGTAATCTAATTGCTCTGGTGATGATATTTCCACTGTAAAACTGGAGCTCAATCATTTTTTTAACTGTTAGAAGCAGTAATTTTCTTCGACAGTTTCAAATGAGTCGTCTAATTGTTCTGGTGATGATATTTTAGCTATAAAACTGGAACTGAATCAAATTTTTTAACTGCTGGAAGCAGTAATTTTCTTCACCAGTTTTAAATGAGGCCTCTAATTGTTCTGGTGATGATATTTTGGAACTGGAGCTCAAGAAAATTTGTTAACTGCTGGAAGCAGTGATTTTCTTCGTCAGTTTCAAATGAGTCCCTGATTGTTCTGGTGATGATATTTCAAATGAGTCCTCTAATTGTTCTGGTGACTGTAAAAATGTGTAGTCATTGCAAACTTCTTGTTACTATTAGCTGTCTTGTATTATATTTTTTAAAAATCCGATTTTCTGCTAAGCAATCATATTTATTTTAATTTTCAGGATTGGAAAAAGTGGCTATTGTGTTTCAAAGACTTGTGAAAGATTTTAACTCAGAAATGCCTTCGTACGAGAAATTTTTATCGGCTTTGCTAGAGGCTGTGAAGGAATTTAAATTAGAAGGCTTGGATTCCCCCAAAGAGTACAACTTTGATGAAACAGTCTTGAAAAATATATGGAAATTAGAGGAAATGTACAGGACATTCAAACCAAAATCAAAACCATTTCTTTCTGTCTTTTCTGACGTGTTTGGTAAGTTATGCAAAATTTATCCCACTATCAATTGCATTTACATTATAAAACATTAGAATTATTCAAGTGTATTAAATGAAAGATTGCATACAGATAGTGTACAAAGTTTAAATGTACAGGATGTTATTCTTTATTTGTCAGCAAAAATCAATATAATTTTTATGTGTAACAAATTGCATTGTTTTTTTAAAAATTTTATTGGTTCTTTATTATTAGAATAATATAAGAAATTAATAATAAACTGATTTCGAATTGTTTTTTATTTCTATTTTATTCAATGCTAATATTTCTTTAAAACTCGAAATAATTTTTTTGGGAAACCTTTGAATAAAAAAAAGGATCTCCGATTCTATCTATGTTAGTTAATTAAGATATAGTGGATTGAGTAAAACCTATTACTTTTTTGCTGTGTTATTATTTGTTTATTAGACAGTTAGAAACTCTTACACTGAAGATGAAATGACTGTAGTAAAACCTTTATTCAATATGTAAACTGATGAATCAAGATATTATTTCTCCGTAATGTTACAAGACAAATTTCAAAATATATTATATAAAAACCCTTCAGTCAGGGTATTTAATGAAGAAGTGTAAATGAAATTGACTTTACTGCTAATTTAATCATTTCATTTCTATTAATCCTCTGCCTGATCACAGCGCGATTTCCAAGGCTAACTCAAATGTAGCAAACTCATCCCGCGATTTCTTTCAAGGCTTGCGTTTTCTTCCTTTATTAAGGAGTTCATCCCGTTTTTTCCCCGTTTAACCATTAAAATAAATCATGTACAGTATTAACTGTTTATTTTACGTTTTGGCCAACAGAAGTCGTTAGTTGTCCACTAAATTTCGGCGTTTGAAGGTACATGGTATTATCGCTCAAACTTCACTTTTTGCCGGTTTTTTCTTACAGAAATAGCTTCTAGAAAAAGGCCAGAGATTAACAGAGTATATAGTATCAAATTGTGAAAGAGATTTTAGTTTTGATTGTGGTAGTGATATTTATATAGATTTTTCGGACTTCTCAAATAGTGATGACTCTGATCACGATTCAATAAATTTGCAAAGGTTTAGGTAGTGGTGCAAAATGGATATGAAGAATATTCCTTCTCCTCTTTAACTTTTATACATTTTACTTTTTCATATTATGCAAAAAATAAAAATTAATTGTAATTTAACTTTTTTTCAAAAAAAATTTAGTGATAACATCTGAAACTGTTTTTTTTCTGGCAACTTAGTTTCTCATGATAAAAGCGTATATAAAAAAATATTTTCTAGAAAGAAAAAATGCATTTTTCAATTCTCCGAAATATATAGTCTTTAAAAATATATATAGTATGCAAAAAATGCACAATTTTTCAAGCGATTTTGGTTCATAAATTGTGCAGTCAGAGGGTTAAAGTTTCAGCAATGTCGCGTAACCAACATATTCCCATGTAATACCGTTGCATATACGAGAATTGATAACTTTTTTGATATACTTGAAGAAATTTGATTCATTTCCCAAAAAGTATATTTTAGATAAAATCTTTAGGATATTTAAATGTTCCTCACGATTCTTTTGAGAGAGGTAAATACATAAAATTATTTAAAATATCTGCTACTTTTATGTCTCCAAGTCTTACAGACTGCAGCGATAGACTGACCTTGAACATAAAAGAAATGGATTAGGGATGTAAGCTTCGCTTACTACAGGATGCATCTCAGCTGCTTTTATTAGCTGAGATAATCGCATCATTCTACTCACTCCAAAGAATAAGATCGTTAGTGGCAGATGGATATGTCCAAGTCTGCCAGAATACAGTGATGACTGACCTTGATCATAAAAGAGTTGGATCAGAGATGTAGACCGAGCTTACTACAGGATGCAAAGCAGCTGCTTTTATTAGCTGAGATAGTTATATCAGCCTATTCAGTCCAAAGAACAAGATCGTTAGTGGCAGATTGAACCTATTGTTCAATCAAATGTATCTGAATGCGGGTATGAGACCAACAAATGATTGATCTAAAGCAGTGTTTCTCAAAGTGTGGTACGTGTACCCCAGGGATGCAATAAGAGTTTGATGGGGTACAACTGAGGGGAAATTCCACCCCCGAAATGCTTAACACAGCATTTGGAGAGCAGGAAGACTGACTGAATTCAAAATAATATACATACATTCTGAAATATATATACATAAATATGCTGTAGGGCTTCAAAGGTTCCATTGAACTGAAAATAAAAGAAAACCCTCCAGAAAGAAAGAACATAGTTTTTTTAATATCTGATATTTCTATATTATCTGTAAATGAAAGTTATAATAATGTAAGAAGATAACTGAATTCGAAATGGCAATTGAAATATCTAAACGCCTTGGATGATTATTATCTTTTGCGAAATTTTAAAAAATCCAAGAGCAAATTCTTTTAAAAACCAGATTATTCCGAATTTATTAACTGATTTGAGCAAAACTCTTAGCCATATTTTAAGGCAAATTATTTAGTCCTTGATCTTTTAGTATTAGTTTTTTTTTTATTAAAATAACCTTTTAGCACCTATCAGATACATGTGGAATTTATCATCCCAAAAAGGTTCATTCTGTCTGCAGGAAATACAATAAGTTATTTTTCTTCTGGAAATCCAGCATCATTTTCCAAACTGCTAGAAATTCACTCTCTATTGAATGATCTGAAGCTTGGATTAGTGTTATTCCGAAATTTAAAAAAAAACATATCCATGTGCAAATTATATTAAAAACTGGATTATTTCAAATTTATTAAGTGATTTGAGCAAAATCTTATTTTTCTTATTTCAAGACAAATGATTTGTTCCTTGATCTTTTAGTATTAGTTTTTTTAAATTTTAAAATAACCTTTTTTAGCACCTATCAGATAAATGTGGAATTTATCACGTCAAAAAGGTTCATTCTCTTTACAGGAAGTATAATAAGTTATTTTTCTTCTGGAAATTCAGCATCATTTTCCAAATTTCTAGAAATTCCCACTCTACTGAACGATCTGAAGCGTGGATTAGTGTTATTTCGAAATAAAAAATATCCATGAGCAAATTATTTTTAAAAAAGGATTACTTTAAATTTATTTGAGCCAAAATCTTATCCATAAGTTAATACAAATGGTTTATTCCTCGATCTTTTAGTATTAGTTTTTTTAAATTTTAAAATAACTTTCTTTTAACATCTATCATATAAATATTGAATTTATCGTGTCAAAATGGTTGATTCTCTCTATAGAAAGTACAATAAGTTATTTTTCTTGTGGAAATCGAGCACCATTTTTTAAATTACTAGAAATTCACACTCTACTGGATGATCTAAAGCGTGGTTTAGTGTTATTTTGAAATAAAAAAATATCCACGAGCAAATTATTTTAATAACCAGATTATTTCACATTTATTTGAGCAAAAGTCTTATCTATAACTTAATACAAATGATCCATTTCTTGATCTTTTAGTATTAGTTTTATTAAAATTTAAAATAATTTTCTTTTAGCACAGATAAATGTAGAATGTATGTTTTTCAGATAAATGCAGAATGTATGTTTTTCAGATAAATGTATTATGTATGTTTTTCAGATAAATGCAGAATGTATGTTTTTCAGATAAATGTATTATGTATGTTTTTCAGATAAATGTAGAATGTATCATCTTATAAAGGTTCATTCTCTCTACAGGAAGTACAATAAGTTATCTTTCTTCTGGAAATCCAGCATCATTTTCCGAATTTCTAGAAATTCTCACTTTACTGAATGATCTGAAGCGTGGATTAGTGTACAATTCTACAAGAGTAATTCGGATAATCGAAGCTTCTCATCAAGTGCCTACTATGATGGGATTGCCTTTGAACTGGACAACTAACGCAACTCTCGGATTTTCTTGGAGAAATGGATTTAAACTGGATTTACATACAAAAGATCTTAAAATCCATAGTGAAGCATTTACACAACCAAGGTTCGTAGAAATATCATTAATTGTAATTTACAGAAATTTATCGAATTTGAAAACTCCCATTTGAGTCCATTTATTTTGTTGAGTCCATTGAGTCCATCCATTTTATTTAGGGTGAGCCAGAGAAACTAACTTATTTGAAAGGTCTAAAAAAACAAAAGTACTTCAGTTATTGTTTTAATTCTTTTCTTATTTGAAAACACAATATCCCATTTTTTATATTCATACAGAATTAAAAATGCCATCGGTTAAATAATGACCCCCATTGCGCATAAACTGATTAAGTCTATTTTTTGAAGTTCATGTCCACTCTTTGCAGCATATCAATCGGTATGTTGGCAATGGTGTAAAGCGAATTTTGTTCTTGAGGTGAGCTGTGGTCCGTGGTCGATCGACATAAACCAGGGATTTCAAAGTGAGCTTCGTCACTGAAAAAAATGACCTCGTCTTCAGGCAGGTTTTCAAGCAGCATTTCGCATGCATTTTGACGGGCAACAAAATCGCGTTCAATTAATTCTTGCACAACAGCCAATTTATAGGGATGAAACTGAAGGTCTTGATGGAGAATTCGTCGAAGAGTGGTGTCAGAAATTCCCAAAGAAGCGGCGTGTTTGCCAGTTGAACGTCGGGGATAACGCAGAGCTGACTGCCTCACTCTTTCGACATTTTCCGGAGTTCTGGTGGTCATGGATGTCCATTTCTGGGTTTAGCGACACTCCCGAAATGAGTTAACCCACGAAAGAATCGAATGACGGCCAGGAACGGGTCTGTGAGGAGGAATTTCAAAGGGAGCGCGGAAGGCACGTTGCGTAGCAACAAGTGAGAGACCTTTAGAAAAGAAGCTCTCGACGGCGAAGACCCACTGTTCTCTAGACCAGAGCATGGTAGCAGCAGACTATAAGGGGAAACAAACTTGGAGACTTCCCCCTCCTGTAGAGCTACCTATCACTCCTCTACCAGCCCAATTCACCACTTGGGAGTTTTTTTCGAATAAATAAGTTTCTCTGCCGTACCTTGTATGTAAAATATTTATAAAATTAATTTATGGATGTATATTGTTTTAACAGCGTAGCATTGACTTTCCTGAATCGGATGGTGATTGATTTTCCAACAGTTACCCAGATTGGAGTTCAAGCAAATAGTTCTGCGTATACATCAACGCAATGGACAGCGAAGATAGATTACTCAAAGAGCAAAAAGATATTCAGTTTTATAAAACCTACAAAATCGCAAAGGATTCTGGAGATTTTGTAAGTATTCTTTTTTTTTTTTGCAAAATGCTCTGCTTAAAAATTCATTTATTGCCATTTTTCAAAAGTTATATTGTGCCGCGGTGGCCTGGTGATAAGTTCTCGGCTTTGCAACCAGAGGGTTGCAGGTTCGAGACCCGATTCCACAGAAGAACCACCGTGTAAGTGGGTCTGGTGCACGTTAAATCCTTCCGGAGTCAAACGCCCTCCTGCTGGTGTGGTGTAAAAGTTTAGAGTGAGAATGACAGCTCAGGCGTCTTCCTCGTCATCCGACAGAGGTTTAAAAGGACGAGGTTCGTCCCAAAATAGCCCTAATGTTGCTTTACAATGGGACGTTAATATAACTAAACTAATTTTATTTTTATATGTTATTAAACTTTTTTCCACAATATTTTAAGGTTAGTATACATGTGAAAAAAAATTGAACTAAAAAAATGTAATGGGCGAAATCCAAGGTCAAAAATGAATACCAGAAATTGTTCCGCGTGTCACCCCTTAATTTGATGGAATCGTCGAAATGTGGTCGTCTCAGAATCCGTTGACTAAATAACCTGTCAGCGTTTTTTTATGGTGACTTATTCTCCGTTTTGATAGAGGAACAATTTTTCAATTCGTTCAATTTGATCGAGAAACGTAGCCTTCAACTGTTATGTGATTTTTGTAAATAATATTAACCTAGATGAGAACAAGATGTTCTTTTTTTGTACATATAAAAGGCTGTAAATAAAAAAATTGCTTTGTTATGCTACTCTGTAAATTGATCGTTCTGGTTCAAGAGATATACAGGATCTATGGATCGTATGCTATGAACTCTTAGTTTTTGGTCTGCAAAGTTATCGTATTCTTGTGTTATTCAGTTTCACCTTTTGCACGACATTTTACAATTATACCAAGTAATTGTTGTAAACATTTTTTGAAAGGAGAAAAAAAAAACGTTTATATAAATTACTTGGGGATCTATAAAATATGGTAATAGGAAGTTATTCGCATAGGTAAGCAGGTTTTTGTTTACTTGGTGGGTACAATAATGATAATACTCTTTGGAACTCAAGACAATGACTGACTCTTCTATATGTGGTATCGAAGCATGTAGTTTTCCTTGTGGAGGATATTATGTGTGGAACACAGAAACAAAAATATTGCTATTCGCGGGAGATTTGGTTATTCAATCCATATCTGAAGACAAAATAAGGCTGGAATAATTTTTTATACACTTGTAGAAAAGATAATTAGATACGCTATAGCAGTAAAAATTCTTCATTTGATGATGTTTTAATTAAAATATTATCGGTTTTATTAACTACTGAACTTGCAGATATTTTAAATATAATACACAGAGCAGATATATAAAAAATAATACACAGATCTGATACTTCCAATTTTAAAATCAAACAGTCAGAAAAATAATTTCATGTATAGGAAATATAACTTTTATCCATGTATAGAAAAGATAACTTTTACCCATGTATAGAAAAGAGAATTATTAATGATATTTTTATTAAAATAATATCTGCTTTTGTAACAACTTAATTTGCAGATAGTTTTGATAATTAAATACTGATCTAATCCTTCTAATTTTAAAATCTTACAGTCAGAGAAAAGTAATTTTCTCTGACTGTAAGATTTTAAAATTAGGAAAATGTATGGAATGCATGTATTCTAGGCATGTATGGAAAAGATGACTTTTATCCGTGTATAGTAAATATAGTTATTAGTGATCTTTTAATTAAAATAATATCGGTTTTATTTATTATTTTTTTTTTGAAAATAATACACAAATCTAATCCTTCTAATTTAAAATCTTACAGTCGGAGAGAAATAATTTCATATATAGAAAAGATAACTTTTATGCATGTGTAAGAAAGATAACTAGGTATGCTATAGCAATGAAACTTCATTTAATGATATTTTTATTAAAATAATATCTGTTTTATTAATTACTTAACTAGCAGATATTTTTAAAAATAATACACAAATCTAATCCTTCTGATTTTAAAATCTTACTGTCGGAGAAAAATAATTTCATATGTAAAAAAGATAACTTTTGCCCATGTATAGAAAAGAAAACTTTTACCCATGTGTAGAAAAGATAACTTTTTACCCATGTACAGAAAAGATGACTTTTTACCCATGGACAGAAAAGATGACTTTTTACCCATGGACAGAAAAGATGACTTTTTACCCATGTATAGAAAAGATAATTATTAATGATATTTTTATTAAAATTATATCTGTATTAGTAACGACGTAATTTGCAGATATTTTTAAATATAATGCACAGATCTAATCTCAAAAATTCTTCATTTAATGATGTTTTTATTAAAATAATATCGATTTGATTGACTACTTAACTTGAAGATATTTTTGAAAATAATATACAGATCTAATCCTTCTAATTTCAAAATCTTACAATCGGAGAAAAATGATTTCAAAAATATTCCCATATCTTATTGTATTTTATTTAAGTTACGCATCAAATGACTTAAACTGCCTTAAATTGCAGCCGAACGAATCAATTAATAAAACATGATGTCTATGAAGAAATAGAAGACAGAGAAGTAGAAAAAACATCTTCATCAACTTGTACAGATGACCGTACGAGTTCACTGTTGGGATTTCAAACATGTGTATCGAAATCTTATCCTGTGGTAACTGCACATACTAAGCCTTGGACTTTGATAGCTGGAAGATGCGAATGGCAGCTCTTCATAAATCCTTTTGATGAGTATGATTCTATTTTATATTTCTAAAAAAATCCCGCAATCAATGATGAAATTATACATTTCATTAGTCTAACCCAAACATGCATTACGATTAATTATAAATTTTTCGTATAAATAGGATGTATACATGCATGAGTATGTGGAACAAATTTAGTTTAGTTTATCTTAGCTATTAAAATTAAACTATTTTTCTCCTCGCTTAAATCTTAACTGGGGATGTGCGGTCTGTGAGACCACTAGCAATGGACTTTCGGCCTCTCCTATTCTATTTTTAGCTCTTTGATAGGTTTAACCCAGTAGCTTCCTGTTTTGTGATCTTCAATACACCTGCACTTTTTCAACCGATTTCAACAGATGGTTTTATATACAGGGTGTCCCAAAAAGATTGAAACGCGCTTTAATTCTTTAACCGTTAGAGATAAGAAGGGGATGTAATTTGAAAAAATGTTCAAAATAAGATAGGAAAGAAGATTACATTAAGAAAAAAATCCACCTATGAATTTTAAAAAGTTACACTTTGTAAATTTTTATACAACCCCTCTATGCAAATTTGGTCAATTAGAAAGTTTTTCCTTTCCATCCTAGAAGACCATTAAAAAAACTGCATAATTGTATCTTTAAAATTTTTTGAATAATAACACAGAAAAAAAATTGACTTATGTCACTTTTCCATACTACTTGAAAGACTTTTTCGTCGGTGAAAATAGGGACCATATCCAAATTGATAATAGAAATTCTTCGATCAAAAAAAGATAATAAGCGTAAAAGAAATCCAAAATGTCATTTAAATAAAGTCCTTATTGATGGAGTTAAACAGTTTTGACAACATAAGATTGTAAGAAGTGTAACATAAAAAAATAATAATAAATAAAACGAAAATACATTTAAAAACACACGAATCATAAAGCATTCTCAAAATGCTTTCCATCAACACCAATACATAATTGGGCTCTTCTAATAATGCTCCTGTAAATATTTTGGAGTTCTCCTCCTGTAATATTATTGCATGCATTAATTATCTTTTGTTTAAGGTCAGTTACATTCAGGGGGCGAGTATTATAAACTAGCGTTCGAAGCCGACCCCAAAAATAAAAATCGAGTGGAATTAGATCAGGAGATCTGGGGGGGGACATTTTGTGTGTCCATTCAGACCAATCCACTGTTTATTAAAGTTTTCGTTGAGCCAGTTTGTTACATTTATAGCCTTGTGTGCAGGCGCTCCGTCTTGTTGAAAATACATTTTTTTACTAATGACAATGGTGTCGTCTCCTAAGTATCTGTTACTATGCCATTTAAAATAAGTTGCAAATATTTTATAGCTGTAAGTGTTCCTTCATAAAACACTGGACCAATCAGTTTTCCGTTCCGCACCATACGCACACAGAAAACTTTCTCTGGTGATGTATTTCTTGCACAAAAAATGGTTTTGTATCATTCCAATAATGATCGTTGTGTGCATTTATGTGTCCTTTTTCCGTAAACAAACATTCATCAGTCCACATAATGTTCAAGCCAAAGTTTGAATCTGTGTCCTGTTGGATTAATAACCAATTGGAGAATGCTACACGTCGGTTAAAATCAGAGGGATGGAGTTCTTGAAGTCCATGAATACAAAATGGATGCCAATTGTGTTTTTCAAGTATTCTATGGATTGACGTCCTAGGTAATCCTGTAATTACACTTGCTTTTCGAATGCTTGATCGTAGGTTGGAAGAAAAATATGCAATAATATCAATTTCTTGGTCTTCGTTGTACAAGATATTTCTACCAGGGCCAGGTCTTGGATTAAATGAACCGGTAGTTCTCAATATTCTCATCATCCGATAAACAAATGTACGTGAAATTTCAGGCAAATAGGGATATCGTCGTCCAAATTCCCGAGCAGTTTCTGCATTATTTCTATTGCAAATAGAATAAACCATTGCTAGTTCAAATAGTTCGTCATTTGTTAAAAGTGCCATAATGCAAAAATAGTTACAGTATTTTTACTTCGACAATATGAAACTCAATATCGCTGAATGATTTCTAAACTTTATTTTGATATGCACGAGGAAATCTTGGTTAAGTTGTACAGGAAAGAAATAATATTGGAACTAAAAAAGTTAATTGAAAAATAATCGTCTACATTTCTTTATGTAACTTAAAAATAAAATAAAATTTTTTTTTAATATACACGTATTAGAAGCGGCTAAATTCCAGTTAAATGAAAGGCAAAAATTGTCTGGCAATTAATTTGTTAGAATGTCAGTTTGATAAAAAATGTGATGAATTTGAAAACAATTAAAATTCTACCAGACTAATTTAATAGTGTTTTTCTTTTTTATAAATTTTGCTATAAAAATCTGTCAAATGGCTTTTATTGATTTTCAACGAAATCTTATAAAATTTCTAATGTAAATTTAGAATACATCGCATAAAATTACTTGCCCCTGATAAGCTTAAAACAAAAGACAATTCTGTAACTGTATCTTGAATCTACCGTAAATACGCAAAAATGTGTTTTGTAAATAATATTAAAAAAATTTATGTGTTTATAATTTGTTGCAAATTTACATTTCCATTTTGGTATATGGTCACTAAAAACAGCGTTCAATTTTCAATTACGCATAACTCACTCAATTTTAAAGATACAGTTATGCAGTTTTTTTTAATGGTCTTCTGGGATGGAAAGGAAAAACTTTCTAATTGACCAAATTTGCATAGAGGGGTTGTATAAAAATTTAAAAAGTGTAACTTTTTAAAATTCATAGGTGGATTTTTTTTCTTAATGTAATCTTCTTTCCTATCTTATTTTGAACATTTTTTCAAATTACATCCCCTTCTTATCTCTAACGGTTAAAGAATTAAAGCGCGTTTCAATCTTTTTGGGACACCCTGTATAATTCGGTTATTTGTTTCAACGCGATCTCTAAGAACACAGCCTCCTGTTAGCGTCACAGTGAAAAGAAAGACTTAGAAGATGGCGCTAAAACTTGAACCTCGAAACATCATCCAATTTACCGATCCTATTATGAAGCAGAGCTCCAAGCATTTTAAAATAAAGCAGAAAGTGATTTGAGTGATAAGGATAATTGTACAGAAGAGTTTGGGGATGAATGCTCTCATTCAAATGATTCTGATATGTATGCTCAAACATAATTAATTTTTCTAGAGATAATGCATTTTCAAAAATTCATAAAATATATTAATGTACCAAGCAATATGCTTACAGAATTTATAGTTTTATTTTTATACTAGTTCGTAACCTGTATATTTAAAATACCCTAGAAAACCGAATTATGAAAGTCACACAAGCCGATGAAAAAAAGGCCAATTTTGCCCAATGTCCTTTTTTTTACAAAAAAATTCTTGAATTTTACGCTATGTTGTTTTTATATACCTTTATAAACAAAAAAATAAATAAATATGATTTAAAAAGTGAAAAGTAATATTTTTTTTTTCAAAAATAGTATTTGTTGTAATATGTCGTTTGAGAAGAAAATGTACGTTCCAACGCATTTACTTTTTCCAATGATAATATATTTCTAAAAATTTCTAAAACATATCTATATATCAAGAAAAATATCTGCAAAATATATCGGTAATTTTTCATACTAATACATTCATTAAAGTTTAATTTGAATGTAAATAAAATGCGGTCTCGTAAATCGCACTTCCCCTAGTTAACCCATTTATGCCTAAGGTTAAAAAATTGGAATTTTTGCATGAAATTTCTTTATGTTAGGTAAAAAAAATATAATAACTTTTATGTGAGAGATGTTCCAAAAATGAACAGTAGGCAAAAATGGGTTAAGTCCTAAAATTTTACCTCTCCATTTAAGTCTTAAATTCGATAATATAAACACTTCCCACGCTTCTTGAAATCTAATGACTGTAATTTTAACTACCTGACATTGATTTGATGAATCATAAGCCTCGAAATAGTGCTAAATCAGGTCTTTGTCCGAGAAAATTTTGTTTCGAATGTATAAAATCTAGACCACATTGACAATTGCTCCTTTTTAATTTCAGCAGCGAAATTTTCTCCTTAATAATCTGTCATAGAATTAGTAACTTCAATTACTACCTGATTAATTTAAAATAATTTTGCGGTTATTTCAAGAATTGTTTTTTTTTCAAGATATTGTCTGATCCGTCTATTGGTTATTTCACGATATTGTCTGATCTGTCTATTGGTCATTTCAAGATATTGTCTGATCTATCTATTGGTCATTTCAAGATATTGTCTGATCTGTCTATTGGTTTTTTTCAAAATATTGTCTGATCTGTCTATTGGTTTTTTCAAGATATTGTCTGATCTGTCTATTGGTTTTTTTCAAGATATTGTCTGATCTGTCTATTGGTTTTTTTTCAAGATATTGTCTGATCTGTCTATTGTTTTTTTAAGATATTGTCTGATCTGTCTATTGGTTTTTTTAAGATATTGTCTGATCTGTCTATTGGTTTTTTTCAAGATATTGTCTGATCTATCTATTGGTTTTTTTTCAAGATATTGTCTGATCTATCTATTGTTTTTTTTTCAAGATATTGTCTGATCTATCTATTGGTTTTTTTCAAGATATTGTCTGATCTGTCTATTGGTTTTTTTCAAGATATTGTCTGATCTGTCTATTGGGTTTTTTTTTTCAAGATATTGTCTGATCTTCCAATGAACCAAATTTTGTACTTTACTGCAATTTCATCTTCTTGAAAAAATGTTTCCATAGTTCCATCATCGCTCGCTTCATTTCCTATATATCTTTTATTTCTATTCTTTTCATTATTTTTGTAATGATTGTTTCAAAGCTTTTATTCTGAAATGGTTATTAGACATTTAATGTCAATTAGAACAGAATGCTGAAATTTTATTTACTATTTAAGCCTTGGATTATCAACGGGACACATGAATTCCATGAATCCCATAAGATAACAACAAAATGAACTGGATTCTGAAGAAAATCCCCATCTTTCATGAAACGGGATCATAATGGGGAAACTTTTTTGAGATGATTTTACCCGGTACAGGTTGAAATCACAATTAAAATATTAGGTTGAGGATTAAAATCGTATTCAGTTTATATATAGAATGTAGAATCAAAAAGAACAAATTCAGAAACTTCCTATTTCTCACATTTTAAGTTTGCTTTAAATAACCTATCACTTTGGGTTATGAATAGGAGACATGTCTGTGATGAATCCCGTGAAAGACAGCTACAAAATGAACAGGATTCTAAGCAAAATCCCCATCTCTCATAAAATGGGATCATAATGGGGGAACTGTTTTATGGGATGATTTTACCCAGTACACAAGGTTGAAATCACAAATAAAATATTAGGTGCAGGATTAAAATCATATTCATTTTATATACAGAAAGTAGAATCAAAAAGAACAAATTCAGAAATTTCTGGTTCATCACATTTAAGTTTTCTTTAAATATTTCTTTTTAAAAAAAATTAGCTAGGACTATGCTTATTTTACAACTTCCTCTAATACATCTTTTATTTTTATTCCAACAGGAAATTGGAGGCATATAACATAGAAATGATAGAGTCATCTAATAAAAAGTCTAAGGAGGTCATTTTAAAATTCAGCACAAGTCGTAAGTTTCTCTCTATTTTTTTCTTACATTGTAAAATTCACTCATTTTGAAAGTTTTTGCGAAACAAAATTATTTATTCTAAAAATCATCTTTTATCCAATTATATTGAGATGAAAAAAATTACAAATAAATTGGTGCTGAAATGCTAATAATGGAAAAACATAAATGAATCCGCTGAGAATTTTCCGAGTAACACACACAACAAAATTTATTTCAACTTCAATAATAGTTAAGTAACAGGTTATGATTTCATAAACTAAGTTTCACCTCTGACAGTATAATAATACGGAAAAATATACTTATTTAAGAACGTTAACGTGTTATTTTATAAGTGCAATTAGAAATAACAACAACAAAAATTTGTTGTTGTTGTTTCTAATGACACTTGTCATTGACAAGCCCGCTGACTAAAGAGTCGTTGCGATTTAATCCTTATTGTGCGTCTCTTGCTTTTTCAGTATCGCCATCTAGGGCCAAGAGTAGAAGCTAGTTACTCTTACATCACAACTGTTTTTACTGGGCGGACTACATTCATACATTTCATTCACTCATCCACATATCGTAGTTTAGACCTGAATCAGAGAACGGTAGCCTCTGAGCCAGTACTCTTAAGGGTATTACTCTCAACAGGAAGGACTTTGTGACCACGACAGATGTATACATACGCCAATCACCACACAAGGGGGATTCTTCGACTGGTGGGGTTCAAACTCACAACCTAAAAAATGCGAGTTTAACGCCTTACCAACCAGGCTATCTCGGCCTTCAAAAAAACTTTTAAACATATCCACTGGAATCACAGACAAAATTAATGAAAGAATAGTGTTATCAAGTTAAAAACAAGCGAATCAATATCTTCTATTTTGAACAACAGGATTTCGAAAAGAATTTTCAAATGTAAAGCTTTTTTTCATTTAATTATGAAGAAGTTGTAAAGTCTTAGCGTACACTCTTATGAAATGAAACGTTTCTTCCATCTTATTACTTCATTTTCATGCCAATGCTTATTTTCAAGGACGTCGTTCTGCTCAACATGACGAGGTGTGTCCCAAAATGAAATTATTATAAATCGAACTTCATTAATGTATATGAAAGAAATCACCTTTAGTGAGAGTAGATAATTTAAATTTGGTTGAAAATAATGTTCATTACCTGGTTTAGAAAACTTATAGTTCATACCCATAAAAAATAATTTGGGGAAGTATTTATAATTATATTATTAGTTCATGTTTTGTTAAGGGCTCCTATATCTGATGAGAAGATGATTGAGAAACTAAGCATCCATAGGATATCAGAATTGTCTATTTTGATACATTTATAAACGCCAAGACAATCATATGATTATAACCATGTTATTTCTCTGCGATTTGTTCTTGTATTTATCTCCCTCTCAGCAAATGCACTTGTCAGTGGGAAATCGAAGGTCAAACACCAAACTCGTCAGAGTGAAATCGAAGGTCAACCACTAACTCGTCAGTGGGAAATCGAAGGTCAACCTCTAACTCGTCAGAGTCAGCGGAATTTATAATTTGACTATAGGAAAATGTTTGTGGTTCTGAATAAATAATAATCTGATTGTGGTTCTGAATAAATAATAATCTGATTGTGGTTCTGAAGATAAATAAACTTGAACATCATTCACCTTTAGTGAAAGTAGATAATTTAAATCTGATAGAAAAAAGCTCATTACCTGGTTTAGAAAAAAATATAGTCCATACCTATAAAAAATGTCGGGAAATATTTATAATTTAATGCATATTTATCTAAGGGTTACTATATCTGATGAGAAGGTGTTGAGAAACTAAGTATCCATAGGACATCAGAATTGTCTATTTTGAAATGTTAAGAAACCTCAAGACAATAATTTTAATTATAACCATGTTATTTCTCTGCGACTTGTTCTTGTACTTATCTCCCTTTCAACAAATGCACTCGTCAGTGGGAAATCGAAGGTGAACCACTAACTCGTCAGTGGGAAA
>JAPMOQ010053333.1:26816-78263 GCA_026543055.1 Argiope trifasciata | reverse complement strand
TATAATGTAAGTATATTATAGTAAGTATATAATGTAAGTATATTATAGGAAGAATATAATGTAAATACATTATAATGTAAGTACACTTCTTATGCAGGAAAGTAAAAATTAGAATCAAATTCTTTCGAATCTATTTCCCTAAAAAGCATGAAATGAGGGATTTTCTTTCTCACTCTGTATTTCCTGAATATATTTTTTATTTTTTCTAATACATTTTTTTTTTTTACGAATACGTTTGGTACTACGTTTACCTTTACTCACACAAAACTACGACATAATTTTTGTCGATGTTTTATGTTACATATATCTTTCTTTACACGAAACTATGACATAATTTTTTTCTTACAAATGTCCTTTTCCAAAGAATGTTGTTCCTTAATTTATAGATGCCAGTGTAGTTTATTGTTTTACATAATCCCTCAAAGGTCAAAACAATGTATGGCATAACGAACTAACATATGACTACGATCTTATGACATTTGAGTGACGATATGCATTTTGATAGCTTTTTATATCATCAATCCAATAAATATCGCTTTTATTTGAGGTTATTTTGGAAATAGGAAGAAGAAAAATTGGATCAAACAGAAGGAAAACGTAAAACTTCGAATCAATCCAAGCAAGATGGCCAAGATGCAGTGAATGAATATTTTCTGTCTTTGGACACTCCCTACAACAGCTACAGATTCTCAAGAGAAACTCATCAAAAGGGAGAGGATCAAAAAATACTTGGACTGCTTTCATATGAAAAGTAAGATTATATATATATATATATATATATATATAATGTTACGGATTTCCTATTCAAATCCCTCGAATTCTTTTTATTTGTATAGTGGGTGTATATGGTGTATTAGATGATGAGCACACAATGATCAGTCCTTTAGTAGAAGACGCAACACAGACGACGTTTATTTACAGTCGAGACGAGCACACAGTAGCGACAATAACTCACAAGTAGTAACAATACCCACAGCCCTGGATATAGTACTCGACGCTGCTTCCTCAACAGACTACAAGGCACACAGCTCAGTTCAGCACTTGTTTGGCTCCACCACTTCTTCGTTATCCTCTAGAGGTCTCATTATCTAACGGCAATTAAGACTCCTACACAACGGCTTACGACATACGACACATGCTTCGTCAGAATACAATACACAGCGATTTAGCAGTCCTCCGTTCTGGACTCCTCAGTTCAAGACCTCTCTTTTTAGGTCTGCTCGGTCTACCACCGCCGTACTTCATTCAGCTTCCAAGACCTCTCAATTCAATTCTGCAGCAGCTCTTCTCTATTCAACTCCGCCGCAGCTCTTCTCGATTCAACTCCATCGCGCTTCTCAAACTCCTCTACAAGACCTCTTTTTTCAGGTTATCTCGATTCTACACCAGACCGTTCAACTTTGGCTTGATTAAACTCACTCCGCAGACTGGCTGCCTTATATAGAGATAGAAAGCGGGACTGAAAGCCTCCTGGATCAATCAGGAGCATTCTGGATGTATCTCAGCTCCTAATGGATGGATCTGGAAAATTCTCGATGTTTCGGGTATTATCGATGTTTTTGCCAATATCGCCAAGTTTGTCGCCAGGCCCTAGGAAAGAAAAATTACAGGCTCGTAACAATATATATATAATATGAAGCAGGTAAGAGATTAGGGTTTTCATTTTTATGTTCGGTTTATTCTTCCTCCGGAAACATATTTACAAGTGGCGCGACCAAGCAGACGCGGCGAAGAGGAATGAAATTAATTTACTTTCGTTTTTTGTACCATATTTTGATAGGTAAAATATTGTTTACAGTGCTAATATATTATTAAAACTCTCCTAAGTATTTCTCTCACATGAAGGAAGAAGCAAGGGAAACAGGCATCTTTTTTTAAAAGTATTCGTTTAGGTCAGCAATTTTATCATTGCACTAGCAGCTTGAAAACGGCTTCGTTTTCAGCCGATTCGTCATTTTACAAAGCGTTTCTTCAATTAATTAATTAGTGTTGTGTTGTATGTGGTTTATTGACGCAAGAGCCATGTTTGGCTAAACTGCACCAATCAAAAGGTAAAAGTATAAAAGATATTTTTTAAAAAGCTCGTTTATAAAAGAATAGCACAGATGTTATGAGATAAAAACTATGAAATTGATGCGTAAAATTGTTTTAGTATCTCGAAATTTAACTCTATGAGTCATATCATTTTTATATAATGACGTAAAAAACAAGAACTTAATTAACAATGCTTAACACATACAAGGTTAAAACAAAAACTAAATGTACGTAAAAAATCCGATAGCTCTTATGGATTTAAAGATATTTGGGTGCTTTTTTCACCCACCAAGTCTTGTACTGTTGAAGACGTTGTAAAAAAACGAGAACGATAGTTATTAAAGACAGGGCAGTCAATTAAAATATGATGAACAGTATATCGTACTTGGCAGCTGCGGCACACAGTCGCAGTTTCGCCAAAAATTAGGTGTTTGTGAGTGAAACGCGTATGTCCTATACGGAGACGAGTCAATTTAACACCCATCTCACGTATAGGATGAACAGACTAAGCAAAAATGTCAGTTTTAATCAAATGTAATTTATTTTGAATCTGCAAATCCCATGACTTTTGCCAGTCAGCATAGATGTAATGATTTATGGACCTTCTAGTGTGACAATAGGGAAGACCAATGCTTAAGAAGGTCGTTGCATAGTTTGCCGCCAAGTCAGCCGTCTCATTTCCCAAGATGCCAACATGACTCGGCACCCAACAGAAAATAATCTACAAGTCGTCATTTTTTTAAATGTCTCAAGTTGAATGAAATTTTGAGCGCAATAGGATGCAACTGATTTTGGTAGTTTAAAAGTGTCTCCAAAGCACTCATGCTATCGGTATAGATAATAAATTTACGCTCAGCAGAGGTTGATATTTTCTGAAGAGCACAGAAAATTGCCGCTAACTCATCAATAAAAGCAGAGCAGGAATTGTGAAGACGGTGACTCAGTGTATCAGATGGAAGAATGACTTCACAGCCAACATGTCCATCAGATTTTGAGCCATCAGTAATAATTGGAACAAAAGAATACATATAATTAATTAGAGAAATGGAATTGGATCAGAAAATTATATATAATTTTGTGTCTTAGCTTGGATTAGTTGTTCAGCCGTCTGGAGAGACCGTAGAGCAAAGCTCCAAGGATTCCCGCTCCTGCTGAGTCCTTTCTGCCCGCTTTGTGTGCTGTGGACGTTGTCATTACCAAATTTCTACGTTTATCAGCGTTAGAGTGCTGCTGTGCTGTCCTGTGTATTCGTCTCGGCTGCATATATTTGTCGTCTTTGTGCTGGCCTGTCTTCGTGTAAATAAACGCCTCCATTGTTTTTGTACTAAAGGACTGTTGATTGTGTTTTTCACGCCATACACCCACTACACTAAACAAATCCGTCGGTCGTGGAAATCCGCAACAGTATATTCAAGCGAAATTCTGAAGGTTAAAAAAACTCAACCAATAGACTTTATAAATGACGTTGGTAATTACATTTCTAATCTTGCTCAATCGATGCATGAGAGGAAAATTCTAATCAATAATCCTCTTCTTCCAGTCTGAACTCAACTAGGAATTGGCTTCACACGATTTTGCCTGCATCCTTTTGGGAAAATGAGAAAAAGGCCTGGGTTCAATTTCAAATCAGTTGGAAAGGAGACAAAGACCAGACAGACAACTGGCGTACAGTTGGCTGCCTAAAAGATCCTCACGCTGTTATTAATTTGGACGCAAACTCATTTGAAATAAACGAAAGTCAAAAGATTAATATTAATTTAACGAAAACGGAGATTTCAACTGGAAAATTGTTGGTAAGTACAATATGTATAAGCATTAGTTCCTTCCCTTTCAGTAGATTTACAATTTTATCACAATTTTTTAATACTCCTATGCAAGGGCTGCCGGCGTCCTGGCATAGGGGTAGAGTGTCTTTCCGTTGATCTGGGCGTCCTGGGTTCCAGTCCCGGTTCGGGCATCGTTGTCCTTCCTCTGCTCTATATGTGAATGTGTCGTCCTGTAAAAGGGGGTTGCGCAAGCGAATGAGTGATGCGTGGGTGGCAAAGTCGTACTCTTGATCTTAGGTGGCGTTACTAAATCAAGAGAAGCACCCCATCTGTTTAAATCGCATTTTTCGTAAATCTGGTTTGTCCAGTGACAAGTACCATAAGAAACAACAACAGCACTTGGTCGAAATAACCTGGCTGGTACGGCGTTGTACTCGTATCTGTTAGGTTGCGGGTTCGAACTCGTCAGCCGAAGATTCCCGTGTGTGGTGGTGACAAACGCACATTTAAATCTGTCGTGGTCATAAAGTCCGTTATGTCGTGAGTAATACCACTGGGGGCGCTGGTTCTGAAGTGATAGTTCTGATTCAGGTTTAAATTACGATCTGTGGATGAGTGAATGAAAATGCATGAATGAAGTCCACCCCGTAAAAAGAGTTGTGACGCGTGAGTGGCAAAGTCGTACTTTTGGCCCTAGATGGCGTTAATGAAAAAAATTAAGAGACGTACCCTATCGCTTTAAATCGCTGTCTTCGCAGCAGATGGCTTGTCCAGTGGCAAGTGCCATAAGAAAAAACACAATTTTATCATTTTTGACAGAAAATTAATGTACAATTGTACACATCAAATGTTTCAAATTATAATCTGGAGCAAATTAAATCCTTCGAAGTCGAATCTGGTCATTTCAAGTGTGGTGTGTCTAATGCCACTTGGTCATACCAAGCCCGAATGAGCGGAGCTCTTTCGAATGAAGGCAGAAGTGTTGCGCCTTTCGTTGTGAACGAGCATCGTCAAGGTGAAAGTATGACTTTGCTAGAACACACACGACACAACCCTTTTTAGGGGGCGGTCAAACTCATTCATTCATCAGCAAGCCAGAATTAAGATCTAAATCAGAGACCGATTCATCCCTGATTCAGTACCTCCAGAGGTATCATTTGTTATGGGAACTTGGATGACTTTGCAGCCACGACAGACTTTGCCCCAACTACCATTAGCCAACACGGCGGTCTTTGGCCGAGACGAGGACAGAACTCGCTACCTTTTGGTTACGAGACTGACGCTCTACCAACCAGGCTTCCACGGCCCTAATTTCAAGTGTTTCTCGATTTAATATATTTCAATGACTCAATCATTCTGATTGCAATTCGAAATTACCGCTTTCAAGTTATCAGTTCCGAAAGGAATCGTTAATCTAAAAAGAAACGATCATAAAATATGATCAGTTAGTACAAAAATGCGGTTCTTTAAAAAGGATTTAATATCTTAAAAACGGAATACTAATTTTAGAATAAGTTATAATTTCTTTTTTAAACTCATTTTCTATTTAACTGCATTAAAAATTCAAACCATGTTTAAAGGAGGTAAATGAATAATAAAAATACAAAGTCAAAATGAAATGAAATGCACTTTGCCTTTTGTGTTCCTATAAATCATACATACTTTCTTATTTTAGGGTTTCGCTCATTATACTTATGAATTGTGGAGTAGCCCAAGAAATAACCCTGACAGCAAGGAAGTGAGAACTTATAATCTAACAATTGCTCGAAATTCTTGGACTTTGCAAATCAAAAGCAGCATGACTGACGAAGGATTAGAATATGAAGTAACGATGAAAAAAGCTGTGATGACACCAGAAATTGAAAACATGGATAACAATGTAAGTACTGCTAGAAAAAAAAATTGTGGGAGGAGGGCTTTAAGTGGTTTGGAACTTAATTGTATGTTATTGATTCAGGCTATGAGTGCAAATATTTTATACCAAATATTGTCACTGTTATCATAGATTTTATTTTTAGTTATATTAACGTCCCGTTTTGAAGCAACACTAGGGCTATTTTGGGACGTACCTCGTCATTCTGAACAGCGGTCAAATGACGAGGACAACACCTGAGCTGGCACCCTCTTCTCCACACCACACCAGGCCCCGACGGATTTAAAGTGCACCAGACCCGCTTATACGCGGGTCTTCGGTGAAATTGGACCTCGAACTACAATCCTCCGGTTCCGAAGCTAAGACCTTACCACCAGGACACCGCGACTCCTGTTATCACAGAAGGGAAGCGATACTACTGATTATCCGTCTCACCCGATGGGGCCGCGGTGGCCTGGTGGTAAGGTTTCGGCTTCAGAACCGGAGGGTTTCAGGTTCGAGACATGATTCCACCGAAGAACCGTCGTGTGAGGGGTCTCTTACACGTTAAATCTGTCTGGACAAATATCCTCCCGCTGGTGTGGTGTGGCGGGGAGAGAGGGGTGCCAGCTCAGGTGTCGTCCTCGTCATCTGACAACTATTCTAAATGATGAGGTCCATCCCAAAATAGCCCTAGTGTTGCTTCAAAACGGGACGTTAATATAACTAAACTAAACCGTCTCACCCAACGGCACTCTGAAATAATTATTGAATAACCGGACCACCGTTGCAGCAACACTGGCGGAAAGTGTGGTTGATTCATTCCTAAGGGCCATCACTGGCCACGGTACAACTCTCCCCGAAGAAAGTGCGTCCCATCATCGATGAGGGGAGTCAGATCTCTCACCTTTTGTGTACCCACCGGGTTGGCAAGATGTAACCCCCATGCTGGAAGCCTCTCATCCTCAATTACGAGGTGCCTCCTCGAGGGTTATCACAGAAGGGAAAAGAACGAATTTTTAATGTGGTATTTGTGAAATTTTAAAGACATGGTTTCTTGGGATAATATACGACAATGAATTATTATTTGCAATAATTTGAAAGAAAATATACTTAATTAATATCATTGTTTTTCAATAAATCATATCATTTTATTTGATATAAGACATGGTGATATAACAATGATACCATTTATCATTGTTTTTTCAATGGACTGTAACTAGTTTTTTTTAAGACCTTATTGATTTTAAAATTTATACCTCTTTTTTTCAACATCTAGGCGAGCCGGTGGAACATTGAAGGAACTCCATTATCAAGCAGTTACAAACATTTATTTACCATAGATTCCTGTGAAGATAAATTACCAGTCATGCTCAGTTTTCAATGGCATACAATACTCGGTTTCTTATCTACACGGTATTTGAATTGACTTTATTGGTTTTAAACTTTATCCCAATTTCTTTTTACATCTAGGCTAACCGGTGGGACAATGAAAGAACTCAATTGCCAACAAGTTGCAAATACATAAAAACGTATTATAGGAAACTGCAGTAAAGCCCATTTACCATAGATTCCTGTGAAGATAAATTACCAGCCATGCTCAGTTTTCAATGACACATATTCATATATTACTCGGTTTCTTATCTACACGGTATTTGAATTGACTTTATTGATTTTTAAGTTTATTAAAATTTCTGTTTACATCTAGGCTGGCCAATGGAACAAAGAAGGAACTCAATCACATCAAGCAGATGAAAAAGAACTAAAACTCATCGTCAAATTTGCAAGAGGACTACGAAGCGCCGACGAACTGACTGACAAATACGCTGTTTTAAAAAATGAAAATCTCGAGGATTTTCATAACGATTTAATTGATGCAACCATAAGTTTCTATTACCCTATAGCGTCCAGACAGGAATCTTTAACCTTGGATGGATTCATAATAATTTCAAATGGATATTCTATGTTCAGGTATGTAAAAGTGTATGCTATAAAAACCTACTTAAGCGCAATATTGAAAATTTTAACCCTTAAATACTCAGGTGAAATTCAGGAAACTTCCAATCTATCATAATTAGATTTCAAGAAGCAAGGGAAGTGTTTATATTATTGAATTTAACCCTTAACTGGGCAGGTGAAATGCAGGAAATTTCCAATCTCCCGTAATTAGATTTCAAGAAGCATGGGAAGTGTTTATATTATTGAATTTAACTCTAAACTGGAAAGGTGAAATGCAGGAAATTTCCAATCTCCCGTAATTAGATTTCAAGCAGCATGGGAAGTGTTTATATTATTGAATTTAACTGGGGAGGTGAAATTTTAAGACTTCACTTCGGCAGATGAGATCTGAGATAGCATTTAATTTGTACTCAAATTAAATTTTCTAATAAATGAATTGGTATGAAAATCTCGCAATATATTCTACATATATTTTTCTTGATGTATGAATATATTTTAGAAATATTTCAAAATGTATTATCATTAAAAAATTTGAATTCATTGGTCCATATATTTTCTTCTCAAATGACATGTTCCAGTGAATGATATTCTTGAAAATGCATATTACTTTATACTTTTTAAGTCATATTTATTTTTCCAGTATATAGTAGTATATAGAAAACAATATAATGTAAAATTCAACAATTATATGAAAAAAAAATTGACAATCTGTACAATTGGCCCTTTTTTCATCGGCTTGCTTGACTTTCAAAGCACGATTTTTTGGGGCATTTTAAACATACACGTTAAGAACTAGTATAATTTATATCGTCAAGTTTTAGATGTATTGTCAAGTATAATACAAAATACTATAAACACAACAAAATTACTTGAAAATAAAATATATTTTGAGAAATAGGAAAATTTGTAGTAAATTTTAGCGAAATTTAACCAAAACGGTTAACACTTTATACGAAAATGTAATGCTGTAGCACTCTCTTTTTCCCCCTACACTATGATTCGCTCATCACACGCCGCCCTCTGGCGAGTGCTTAGAGAGACAGTCAGTTAAGCCTCTGTTATCGTTATGTGTTGACGTGTTTTTTGTCCACTCTCTGTTTGTGTTGTGTGTAACGTAACCTTATATGTTTTAATAATAAATTATTGTTACACGAGAAGGCTTATCTTAATTAGAACCCACCAACCACCGGTCACATTGGCGCCCAACGGGTTTTAATTGCGTTTACATTGACGCCTAGCATTTAATTGTGCCCTCCGCATTGCCGCGCAAGCGTGCTTTTAAATTTCAGCCTTCAAAAACAGAGTAAAAGTTCCGATCACAGAGGTTTGGCTCACTTTCTTTTTCAGCATTTATTTTCTAAGCGAGTCTGACGACGAGGTTCGTAAGTAATTTCATCATGAAACTGATTCCTCGACGAAAGTAAAGGTAAGTTCCGTTTTCGTTATGTCGTTAAAATCTGTATCATCATGATACTTGAAATAGCTTTTAAAAGCTGAGAAAACTGTGATCATCCTGATCCAGGCAAATTTAATTTTATTAAGTCGTCCCGACTTTAAAGTAAAAGAATAAATATTTTATGGAATTAAGTGAACTTTTATTTTGATTGTACAAATTGTATGTACAGGTTATTTGAATTTAAATTGTCACAACCCGTGATAGATTTTAGAATGTTAAAGTAGAATAACTTATTTTCAATATTGTTATTGATTTTGGTGTGCTGAATATTTTAAAAATTTAAACATTTAGTCTTGTTTCTAAAAACAATTTGCGTTTCTAATGTTATTATGTTATATTGAAGCGAAAATTGTTCCTAACCAAGCGCTCCGATGGCTCACTCGGTAGAGCACAAGATTCGTAATCCGATGATCACGGGTTCGAGTACAAGAGGAGCAAGTTACTATGGGAACTTTTAATTCATTTCTGTTTCAATTTTAATTTGTCATTTTTTTTGTTAATTATGCAAATTGTATAATGTAAATGTATTCCTAATTTTCTGCGGGCCTTCAAATTCTAGAAGGTCCTTTAAGTGTATATAAGTAGTTTTGAAATGAGGTAGATCAATAAAAGAATCGTTAGTTGAGCTTGCGTGTGTTCATTCTCGTCAGCTTCAACACATTCATCTCATCTTCGCGACAATATTATCACACCCTGTGATATTATTGTCTGAAAGTGAAACACCATATTACAAATTGATTTAAATTCCATTGTGTATTTAAGTGTAAAAGTGTATATTTAATGCACAAACAGAAGTTAGTTACGAAACTGAAAGTGTGTTTAAGTAAAAATTACAAAAAGAATTGAAAACTGTGTGTGTTTTAAACCTTTGCATATTGTGAATAAAACTGCATATTGTGTTCGTAAATCATTACATTGTATTTAAAATTATATTTCATTGAGAATATGGCATGACATAGATATGTATGTAAATATTTTATGAAAGGAAATATTGAATCTATCCTGGTATTGCATAGTTTCGTTTCTGATTCTTTCTTTCTGTTATCAATGAGTCAGCCATGAACGTATTTTATTAAAACCGGAAATCGGTCTGGAAAAAGATTCCAGTTAATGCGTAATTTTTTTCTTTTCTTTCTTCAAAACAGAATAAATGATTCTTTTAGAATATTCCTTTCTTATGAATAACGGTCGGATAAATGTCATTTTTTTTTCCTTTCTTTTCTTGAAGAATCAAATTGTATTAAATATTCTGCATGGGTATATTTTATTTTTAGTGCTATTTGAATAATAATGAAAATAAATCGTCAGAATTAGTGTGATATATGAAAAGTATATATTTTTGAGGAAATAAAAGAATACGCAGCTGTTCATGAATAAGTATATTTTTATGAAAAGAATTTGTGGTAATGAATAAAATTATCTGTTTTGCATTTTTGTGTTAACCACAATATAAAAAGAAATACTTTTTTAATGAGTTGCGTACTAGTGCATAAACCTAACAGCAAGGATGAGTTTCTTGGGTAAGGGTCTTAAAGCCGATCTCATCTTTGTGGCTGAGGAAATGGGTATTGAAGTCCCGAAAGATGCGCGTCTCCCCGACATTAAAGACTTAATAATACACAGTCAAAACTACGATGAAGACTTTGTGCGAGAATTCCTAAATTCGGTAATCGGTGAAAGGATTGCCGCAAAAGAGGAAGAAAAAGTTTCTCGGGAAAACGAGTTTAAATTAGAAAAACTTCGTTTGGAATTAGAAGTCCAAAAACACCAAATCAACTAAATTTACAACTCAAGAGTCTAATCCCTGAGTTTGACCCTCAACAAGATGATATGTCACTGTTTATCAATATCTTTCAAAGACAAATGAAATTTTTAAAAATAGATAAGAAAAATTGGGTAACATATTTACTTGGCGTTCTGCCAAATGAAGTTGTAAAAATTATTTCAAGAGAATCTGAGGAAAAAGCTCAAGATTTCGAACATATAAAAGCTATGCTTTTAAAAAGATATAAATTAAACGCAGAGAAATTGCGACATCTTTTTTCAACTCATAGAAAAAACCCAGAAAAATCTTGGAAGGATTTCCATTTTGAGTTAAGAAATTACTTTGAAGGATGGTTAGAAGAACTGAATATCCAGGACTTTGATAAGCTGAAGGACTTGATGATCCTCGATCAAATGAAAAAACGTGTCCCTCCTGAAGTAAAGGACCATTTCTTGAATGTATGGTGTGAATGGGTCACTCCCGATGACCTAATAGAGAAACTGGACACCTACGACAGTCTGCGCCCAAACAGTAAAGAAACACAAGCTTATAAGTCGGAAAACTTCAAGAAACCAGCTGATTATGGAAAATCAAATAGAAATAGGTCTTTTAACGCTAAAGGCCCAAAGTTTCAAAATGAACATAATTCTGATCAACTGTCTCTGTCTGGGATTCCCAGTCAAAGTAGGCGGTTTCCCGGGGTCCCCAGTCAAAGTAGGCGGGACTCCATTAACAAAGACAGAGTTCACGAACGAAATAATGAGAGACTTGAAGAGGACAGAAGACCCCTGAACTGTTATGGCTGTGGAGATCCTGGAATAATCAAAGCAAAATGCCTCACATGCAACCCAGCATTGAAACTAAACCCTGATGTATCGTCAAGTCTCAATCATATGAACTTTTACAGTTTTTCAATGGAGGATAAACAAATAAGCATCATTGATATCTCTGTCTGTGACACTCATGCAGCTGTTTGTGCCGACACAGGTGCAACACATTCAGTAGCTGGAGAAAAGCTATTTGAACTTCTTAAGAAGAACGGCTTGAAATTCAAAAGCCAAGTTATAGATATGACACTAGCTGATGGCCAAATTCAGAAAACGGAAATACTCACTACAACCGTAGACATTACGGTTAAAGGTAAAAGTATTCCGACAGAGCTCATTGTATTGAAAAACGCTCGAGGAAACAGAACTCTTCTAGGTGTTGACTTTTTGAGTAAAGCAGGAATCGTCCTAGATCTCTGCAACAGGCATTGGTATTTCTCAGAATCTCCGCGAATCAAATATGATTTTATTGAAACACCACCTAGCATAAACGCTCTGCTGGCAGTTCCTACTACTCCAAATCCCTGTGATCTTCGTGAAAATGAAGGAACAAATCTTTCGCATGAACAAAAACGTCGCCTCAACTCCCTCCTCGTAGAATACGAGACATGCTTTCAACCAGGGGGAGAGCCTACACCTTTCATCGAACACAAAATTGATACTGGAGATAAGCTTCCTGTTGCAGTACCTCCTTACAGGTTGTCGCCTGCCAGACAAGAGATTTTGAAGAAGGAAATTGATTCACTTCTCGCCTCTGGAGTAATCGAAGAATGCGATTCTCCCTATGCCGCTCCAGTAGTGCTAGTTCCAAAACCCAACGGTGATTTTCGTCTTTGCGTGGATTACCGGAAGCTCAATGCGGTGACAAAGCCTGATCCCTATCCTCTTCCGCGGATGGATGACCTATTGCAAACCGCAAAACAAACAGCTTACATGTCTACCATTGATTTAAAAAGTGGATACCATCAAGTTCAAATGTATCCTCCTGACAAAGACAAAACTGCATTTGTTTGTCAATTTGGAATTTACAGATTTACAAGGATGCCGTTTGGATTAAAAACAGCACCCGCGACTTTCCAAAGACTCATGGACATTTTCAGAAATGGCCTTAAAGTCAAGACTTTAGCATATTTAGATGATTTGATTGTTATATCTTCTACATTTGAAGAACATCTTGAAGATTTACGTCAAGTATTTGATCGCCAGAAATACTTTAAATTGCAAGCTAATAGAAACAAATGTAATTTCGCTTGCTCCAAAGTAAAATATTTAGGTCACTATATCACCAAGGCTGGTATTGAAGTTGATCCTGCAAAAGTTGAAGCAATAGTAAAAATTCCTCCTCCCAAAAACACAAAACAAGTCCAAAGTTTTTTGCAAACCTGCAGTTGGTATCGTCGTTTTATACATCATTTTGCAGAAATTTCTCGCCCATTAAGCAATCTTACTAAGAAGAAAACCACATGGAAATGGGGAAAAGAAGAGCAGTGTGCATTTGATGCATTAAAAGAAAAACTAATTTCTCCACCGATTCTAAAACAAGTCGATGACACTAAACCATTTGTTATCCGAACAGATGCCTCAAATTATGCTCTAGGAGTTATCCTTACTCAAGGAAAGGGTGAAGAAGAACATCCCATAGAGTATGCGAGTCGTTTACTTACTTCATCTGAAAGAAATTATTCTACAACCGAGAGAGAAGCATTAGCAGTCGTATGGGCTCTCGAAAAGTTCCGAGGTTACATAGAAGGTGCACAAATTACAGTTGTGACTGACCATCAACCCTTAAAATGGCTGTTGAGTCTGAAATCACCAACAGGCCGATTGGCAAGATGGGCTTTACAGTTGCAATCATTTGACCTGACAGTAGAATACATCCCTGGTAAAGCTAATGTTATAGCTGATATGCTCTCGCGACCTGTATGTGTTCACAACAATTCTAATTGTGAATTATGCACTATATCTATTGATTTGCCATCAAGAAAGGCCAGTGATATGCGTGAAGAACAGTTAAAAGATGACGATTTGAAGAAAATAATAGACTGTTTCGAAAACAATGATACAGATGAAAATTTTGCTAACTGGTCAAACCGAGGTTACCTTATGAGTAATGGTTTACTCTATCGCTACTCTCCAGATTCTGAATCTGAAGAAGCACAATTGGTTGTCCCAAAGCAAGAAAGGGAAAGAGTTCTTAGAGAACACCATGATGCCCCTACAGCTGGACATTACGGCACTGAAGGTACTTATAATAAAATAGCCTCACGATACTATTTTCCTGGAATGAAATCCTACATTTCAGAATGGATAAAGCATTGTCCAGAATGCAACCGTTACAAGGCTAACAACCAAAAACCTGCTGGATTGTTAAGAACTCCAGTATATTCTCAAAGATTCGAGATAATTTCGATTGACTTATTTGGTCCTCTACCACGGACGGCTACAGGAAAACAGTGGATTTTTATTGTGGAAGACTGTGCTACAAGATGGGTTGAATTATTCCTTCTTGCTCATGCCACCGAGCATGAATGTGCTACAACATTAATCGAAGAAGTGTTTATGCGGTATGGCATACCTAGAAAAATCATCAGTGATAACGGATCACAATTCATTAGTTCCGTACTTCAACAAATCTGTTGTACTCTCAACATAGACCAATGTTTAATTCCAGTCTATTTTCCCCAAGCAAACCCTGTCGAAAGGAAAAACAGAGACCTTAAACCTCGTCTAGCAATACTTGTGGGAGATGAACATGATACCTGGCATACGAAACTCCCCGTGATTCGATTTGCCATGAATACAACTATTTGTGATACTACAGGACATACTCCTGCCTTCCTACAATTTGAAAGAGAACTGCGCACTGCTGACGATGTTGTGCAAAATTTCAAAGCCGTGGTTGAAAATGATAACTTTGTTCCAGAGATAACCCCATATCTCAAAAGATTTGCGCACATCACTAATGATATACGAGACCGAATAGAAAAGAAGCAAGATCAACGGAAGAAATACTATGATAAAAATCGAAGAACTGTTTATTTTTCTCCTGGTGATAAAGTTTTGGTAAATTTGCATCCCATTAGCAAAGCCAAAAACAAGAAGACTTCAAAGTTTATGCCTAAACGTGATGGTCCAAACCTTATACTAACTCAGAAGTCGCCAACATCATATGTTATTTCTAGTCTTGACAAGCCGTCAGAACCTATTGCAACCTATCATGTTTCTGCACTTTCGCCTTTTAAAGATGTGGCTTCAAAGCCAATTGCTCCACTCAGAAAGCGAGGTCGACACCAAAAATCACTGTGGTACCCCATGCCACAAATCAAGACGCTTCATCTGCACCAAAAGTCAATGTGCCACCCCATGCCACAAATCATGACGCTTCATCTGAACCAAAAATTACTGTGACACCCCATGCCACAAATCAAGGAATTTTGTTTGTGCCAAAATCTTCTCGGCTTAAACCCTTTACCCAGAGAAACCAAAGATCAAAAACAAGAACACAGACTGCAACAAGAGCTCCTACTTCTAGTACTGGCTACTTGCCGGGACGTCGGCGCAGCCAGAGGGGGAGACTGTAGCACTCTCTTTTTCCCCCTACACTATGATTCGCTCATCACACGCCGCCCTCTGGCGAGTGCTTAGAGAGACAGTCAGTTAAGCCTCTGTTATCGTTATGTGTTGACGTGTTTTTTGTCCACTCTCTGTTTGTGTTGTGTGTAACGTAACCTTATATGTTTTAATAATAAATTATTGTTACACAAGAAGGCTTATCTTAATTAGAACCCACCAACCACCGGTCACAATGCAGCAATCCTATTTTTCTTCGTATGCAAGTTATAGAATATAATGATGAATCAAATAAACCAAAATCTCAGAAAACTCTTCAGATGTAAAGAAGTTATGGGTAAAAATATACGTATATATGCAATTTTTCCATAAATTCACAACTAAATTTTTCTAAAAACACCTATCAATGAAAAGCATTTCACCAACAATCAATCTTTTGTTTCATTTTATTGCCCATATTATTTAAAACACAGGCTGAAATTTCAATGCATGTACCTCTAATAGTTTTTGAGATTTCAAGTTAATGGTGGAGAATTTTTTATGAAAATTAAGGTGTTGAGAATATTGAAATTAGAGACAAATTTTAGTTGAAAAAATATGTGTCCCTGGGTGATAGGCCAGGCTTTCCTTTTCCTAGAAAAGAAAATCTGTCTTAGAGAGAGGAAAGTCTGAACTACAAGAAATAACCATTGAAAAAAATTCGCCAATTTGGTCGGTAACCAGCGTTTTAAACATAGTCGGATACCTTAATTGGACTTATTGCATGGCAATAATAAATAATTGATATCAGTTTTGTTAAATCAATCATGGAACGTGATCATTTTGATCCCATGTATTTTAATTAGACGTATTGCTTGGCAATAATAACAAATTTATAACAGTTTTGTGAAATCAATTATGGAATGTGATTATTTTGATTCTATGTATTTTAAAAGGACGTATTGTATGCAATAATAACAAATTTATAACAGTATAACAGTTTTGTTAAATCAAAATTTAATTTGATTTAAATTTTAATAGAAATAATTTTTTTAATTTAATTGTTTAAAATTTAATTGAAATAATTAATTTTAATTTGACGTATTGCTTGGTAATAATTACAAATTTATATCAGTTTTGTTAAATCAATCATGGTTTGGATTGGATTATGGGTTTTAATGGCGCAAGAGCCAAATACGGCTATACTGCACAATACTACATGGAACGTTATCATTTTGGTTCTATGCATTTTAATTGGACGTATTGCTTGGCAATAATAGAAAATATTAGTTTGGTTAAATCAATCATGGAGCGTGATCAATTTGATTTTATGTATTTTTTTAGGATTCAAAACGACTTTGTGGCTAAAAGCAGCTATAATGCATTCCAGTTTAGTTCTCATGGCTTATTCAAAATGCAAAAAGAATCAACAACATTGTATTACAAGTCCCATTTTAAGCATGCTCCAACTGAAGCTGAAGTAGATCAGGTTCTGGAAGCCTCATTATTATCTGAAGGTTGCTTGGAAGCTCAGCTCAAACATAAGATCGATTCAGAATTCTTTGATTTGTTAACTAACATGACTTATAGATGCAATTCCAACGGAGAAGGAACTCGCACATTTTTGCTCCATTTGCTATCGAACTCATCGTATTGGAATATGCTGAACCTTGAAATAAGTCGTAAGTTTCATTTGACTCTTTTAAATCCAAGAATTTATAATTAGTTCTAAAAACTTAGCAACATATTGATAATGTTTATTAAATATTATCAGTATGTTGAAATTTGCAACATATGATAATATTTGACTTAAGATATGAGTTCAAAAATAAAAGTATATTTTGTAATTCTTTGAAATAAAATTCGAATTTATTCAGCACAATAAATGATTTCACAAAAATTGGCATTTATTAAATACAGCATCTTAGAAACTCAACTCAAACACAAGATCAATTCACAATTCTTTGATTTGTTATCAAACATAACATAGCTGCAATTCGAACGGCGAAGGAACATCATATTGGAATTTGCTGAATCTTCAAATAAATCGTAAGTTTCAATTAACTCTCTCAAATCAAAGAATTTATAATTAGTTCTTAAGCTCTGAAATTTGCAACATATGATAATATTTGGATTAAGATATGAGTTCAAAAGTAAAAATGTATTTTTATTCTTTGAAATATAATTCAAGTTATTCAGCACAATAAATGCTTTCACAAAGATTGACATTTATTAAATACAACAGCTTGGAAACTCAGCTCACAAGATCGCAACACAAGATAGATTCCCAATTGTGTGATTTGTTATCTAACATACTTATAGCTGCAATTCCAACGGAGAAGGAACTCACACATTTTTGCTCCATTTGCTATCGAACTCATCGTATTGGAATATGCTGAACCTTGAAATAAATCGCAACTTTCATTTGATTCTTTCAATTCCAAGAATTTATAATTAGTTCTAAAACTCTGAAATTAGCAGCATATGCTAATATCTGGCTTAAGATATGAGTTCAAAAATAAAAATTTATTTTGTAATTCTTTGTAACTTTATAACAGAGGAGTTATTGTAAAGGATCATTTCCTTTCTAGAAAGTATTGAAGATCTCATTTCCGATTACACCTATGAAAAATGCAACTTCATTCATTCTTTATTGTTGATAATTGTGAGTTCTTAACAGAGGAGCTATTGTAAAGAAAAGTTTCCTTTCTAGAAAGTATTGAAGACCTCAGTTCCTATTACACCTATGAAGCATGCCACTTCATTCTTTGTTGTTGACAATTGTAACTTTATAACAGAGGAACTATTATAAAAGGAACATTTCCTTTCTAGAAAGGAAATGTTCCTCAGTTCCGATTACACCTATGAAAAATGCAACTTCATTCATCTTTTATTGTTGATAATTGTGACTTGATAACAGAGGAGCTATAGTAAATTAACATGTCCTGTCTAGAAAGGCCTCAGTTCCGATTACACCTATGAAACATGCAACATTCATCATTCATTCTTTATTGTTGGTAATTATGATTTTATAACAGAGGAGCTATTGTAAACGAACATTTCCTTTCTAGAAAGTATTGAAGACATCAATTCCGATTACACCTACGAAACATGCAACTTCATTCATCCTTTATTGTTTATAAATGTGACTGCTGATTGGACAGGAAGACCCAGTACTCACAAAAAAAGAATCCTTTTCACCTGCAGAGTAAGTACGTAAATGTAATTAATAAATGTGCAATCAAGTCATAATCAGATATGTAAAAGCAATTCATGAAGTCAATGCGTAAATAATTTACAATATCAATCTGTAAACTTAATATTCTATATTTCAATAGAAATATAGAAACGAGTTAGTTTACATAACTCGTTATAATTAACGCTGTATAATTATAATAGTTATTATATAGCGTATAATTATTATTATAATTGGTAATAATTCCTGCTACGATTGCAAAAATTGATAATTCTAAAATCACTTGTCAGAATGACTCAATATTTTAGCAGAACAATTGTGACGCAATGGAATTTTGTTTGGAGAAGGGGAAATTGTTCCTAAATGTGTCAATAGATGGCGTTGTCACAAGAGGGGTTTTGAAATACAGGAATAGTGTTATCCAAAAGGAAACAATAGAGTTTAGGGATTTACTAAAATGAAGCATTCAGGCTAAGATCTGGTGCTTTACATATTTTATAGTAGCTATGTCTGCGGTGCGCATGTCACGTATAAGTAATTCGATTATCTTCAGATTGGGTGAACTCTAACAGCGCTATCTATCGGCACATTTTGGATTTTTTTTCCTTTGGCAAACAAAATTTCATTGCTTCAAGTTTGTTCAGCTGAAATATCAAGTCATTTTGACCAGTAACTTCAATTGTAATCACCCTGTATATAGTGAAATAGAATAGAATTAGGAGACTTTAGGAAATAGGGGAATTTGAATTTGAATTTAGGAATAGAATTAATAGAATTTAGTTGATCACGAACTCAACAACAAATTATTTCATTATTCATTAAAAAAATTTATCCTCCATTTACGTTATTAATCCGTTTTACAATGTAAAAAAAAAGTACAAAATGTTTATTATTTATTTATTTTGTCGTATTTCAAATAAGCGAGGGGAAAGTTTTTGGTTAAAAATGAAAATTGTTTTAAGTATTTAAAAATTTAAAAATCCCTATAAGAAGCTATTTTTAGTTGAATGCTAGGCAATAGAATTTGCTTAACAGCAAAATGAAACAGTTTTTAAGTTAACTTTTTAACATTGAGAATGTTTTGACATTTAAAGCTGAAATTAAAGTATGCTAATGCTAATTTGTAATGTTATTAATTTATTTATGAGTAAAAACTTTTTAAATGTTGTGAAATTCAGTTATTTCTTTTGTTTGTATTTTAGAAAGTGAACTGCCAAAACACATAAATTTTGAAGGAATTTCTACTAAATTAAAGACAATAGAATTTGTTTAACACCAAAATAAACAGTTTTTAAGCTTAATTCATGCTCAGTATTGAGAATGTTTTAACATTTAAATCGGAGATTAAATTACGCTAATGCTGATTTGTAATGTTATTAATGAAGGAAGGTGCAAAAAAATTTTTAATGTTGTGAATTTCAGTTATTTGTTTTATGTTTATTCTAGAAAGAGGACTGCCAAAACACTGAACTTTTTTTGAAATTTCTACAGAATATCTACAAAATTCCAGACAGTAGAATTTGTTTAACACCAAAATGAAACAATTTTTAAGCTTAATTTATGCTCAGTACTCAGAATGTTTTAACATTTAAACCTGAAATTAAATTACGCTAATGCTAATTTGTAGTATTATGAATGAATGAATGTACAAATTTTTTAAAAATGTTGTGAAATTCAGTTCTTTTTTTCATTTTTATTCTAGAAAGAAGGCTGCCAAAGCACTGAACTTTTCTTGAAACTTCGACAGAATTACTACCAAATTGCAAAACTGACCATGCCAGCTGATCCAAACAAATTTTTGGTTGAAAAAACCATTTCCTCGAGTGGCAAGAAATTGAAGTTCAGAATCAATTACTCAGATGATGAGGTACATTTTTATTGTAAATTTGTGTTTTATTTCATTCTACGAATCGATATAAAATTACTGACGTTTTCTGTAAATTATTTTACTTTATTAATATTTTACTTCCATAAGAGTTTTCTGATTCTCAATTAAACATTACCGTTCTTTGCAAGTGGCTTACATTTACATTGTTTGCATTTCTATCTAATGAAAGTAATTGAAAATAATTAATTAAATAATATACTTAATATATTTCGACTTGATATAAGGGAGTTTCTCATCAATGAAATCTATTTAAGAAAACAATAAAATCATTTTTAAATTAATTGTTTTTAACCGAGGATTTTACTTCAGTTAATTTTGCGATCATACTCTTGCATTTATAACAATTTATATACATTTTTACAACTTATTTTTACAGATAAAAATTTGCAGAATGAGATTAAATACTTAATTTACCAAATTTTGATGAATTAACATAAATTTTCTCGATATGTGGATTATTTTATATTTTACTGTTGTTTTAACCCTCTGGTTGATCATCCCGCGATTTCCACGGGCAATTCAAATGTAGAAAAATCTGCTCATCCCGCTATTTCCACGGGCGTGTGTTTTTCTTCCTTTATTGAGGAGCGACTCCCTTTTTATCCACTATTAACCACTAAATAAATTATATACAGTATTAGACGTTTAGTTTACATTTTGCCGTTAGTTTTTCACGAAATTACGGCATTTGAAGACACGTGGTATAGCCGCTCAAACTTCACTTTTTGTAGCTTTTTTCTTACAGAAATGGCTGCTAGAGAATGTTCAGCGATTGATAGAGAGTGTATATCTGATGACGTATCAGATTTTGAAAGCGATTTTAGTTTTGATAGTGATAGTCATAAAGATACAGATTTTTCGGATTGCTCTTCAAATAGGGACGACTCTGTTCACGATTCAATAAACTTGCAAAGCGTTAGGCAGTGGTGAAAAATTGATATGAAGAATATTCCTCTTCCTTAAATTTTATACATTTTCATGTTATGCAATAAATAGGAATTAACTACAATTCAACTGAATTTGTTTTTTTAAATGTGTTTGGTGATATCTGAAATTGATTTTTCTGGCGACTTAGTTTCTCATGATATCAATCTATATAAAAATATTTTCTAGGTAGAAAAGTGCATTTTTCAATTCTTCAATATATATAGTCTTAAAATATACAAAAAATACACAATTTTTGAAGTGATTTCTGTCCACAAATTGAACAGTCAGAGGGTTAAAATCCTTGAGATTTCTACTGCAAAAAGGGAAAGTGAAGTGATTTAACATTAACAATAATTGTTTAAAAATATTTAATGGACAGATGTAAAAAATGGCATGAGCTCCTCAATAAAGGAAGAAAAACACATACCCGCGGAAATGACGCAATAAGCAGATTTTGCTATGTTTCAGTTGCCCTTGTATATAGTTTGATGATCAGCCAGAGGGGGTTAAGAAGTGGAAGGTAAACAGTGATTATCAGAATGTGTTTTGAGCCAGCAGACCCATGAAACTATGAGATAGAGACCAACGAGTACTGTTAAAAGAAATTCGAAGCCGCATCAAACCAATGGTTCTGCATACTCCAGGAGTTCTAACAAGCATCTGGTACTTTTGTCTCATTAAATACCATCCACACAAAAGCACATTTGCCTGGTTTCCATGGTCATACTGCTACCCACAAGCCTTTTATTACACAATCTAGCCTGGCTTCCCGGTGGATTTACTGAATGATGCATCGAAGCTGGACCCTAGATGGTTGGAATTATGAATCAAGGATCATTCAAAAATTAGAAAACACCACATCAGACAAATGGTTCTGCATACTCCAGTAGTTCCAATAAGCATCCGGGACTGTTGCTTCGATAAATATCATCCATACGGTCCTGCTGCCACCCACGAACTTTTTATTACAAAATCCAACCTGGCTGATCGGTAGAGATAGTGCGAGACACATCGAAACTGGACCATAGATGGTTGGAAATGGATAATCTAGAGTTATGAATCAAGGATAAATCTCTGCCAGTCGAATGGCAGAATCTGGGCTCGCCTTTTATCCGAGTGCATTGTATCTACATTAAAGTTTGGCGGAGGTGAAATTATGGTCTGGAAATATTTCTCGTGGTATCGACTGAGATAACATAGATAAGCTCAACTCCGTCTCCACTCTTTTAGACAACCATTCTATGTGCATTTTACGCTGTGGCAATTTTACTGGATTGGACCATTATTATTTCCAGGATGGCAATGCCACTTGCTGCATGGTTCATCGCGGATTGGTATGATGCCAATGGCATGAACCGACTGGACTGGCTTGGCCATAGTTCAGACTTGAATCCTATAGAAAACCTCTAGGACAAGTAGGTTCACTGAATTAAAGGCAAGCAACAACCATCCAAAATTGGCAAAAGTATTTACATGTCTTCTCCAAGCCTAGTGGAAGAAAATTCTAATGTCCATCATTCAAACACTTGTGGAAAGCTTTTCCCGGGAGGGTTAAGGTTGTAATTACCTCAGATGGAATCTCTGCCAACTATTGAATATGAATACATTGTATTTATCTCTTCTATCAGAGGTATCCAATTACTTATTGGTAAATAGCCGAGTGGAAGAAACTACCATTGCCCATCATCAAAACACTTAAGGAAAGCATTCCCTGGAGGTTTAAGGCTGTAATTACCTCATGTGGAAGCTCTGCTAACTATTGAACATGAATATATTGTGTTTATCTCTTTTATCAGAGATGCCCAATTACTTATTGGTAAATGGTGTATATATTGCCTCATTGACCTCATTAAATTCCTTTAAAATTTAATACAATTTTTCCTATTTCTCAAAATATATTATGTTTTCAAAAACTATTTTTGTATTTAGAGTATTTTGTATTATGATTGACAATATATCTAAAGACCATAGTTTTAAATAATATTTAAAAAATCCAATTTTTCAAAAAAAAAATTCTTTGAACGTAGTGGGACACCTTAAGTAGCATTTTGTTTATATTATTGTGTATGCTATTACTTTTTCAGGACGACATATCAAAAGATTTGCAGCTTCATGGTGAAATATTGGATGAAAATCATCAAATATGGAATATAAAATTTAACGTAGATACGTATAAAAGAGTGAAGCCTTTATTCAAAAATGCATATGAGAGTGTCAAAAACAGTATCACTGGCATGGCCCGGGACCCTTACCATCCTGTAAACAAACTGATGAAACCTAGTCTAAAAGTGCCATTGTATGACTATGTAAACAATTTACAAATGCAGGTAAATATGTCTAATATAGTGCATCTTTCATTCATATATTTTTGTCTCTATTATCAACCTTAAACCCATTATATTTAATTTTGTTTTTTGGCAACAATCTACAAAAATATTGTAAATGAAATAATGAAGTATTTTTAATTAACTATGCATTGTAGCGGAATGTAGATTATTCTGATCTGTGCAGGAAGCAACATAACTTATGTTTTCAGGAAGATATTTTTAATAATCACATTCACGCATTGAGCAAACACAAATACAAGATATTCACGCGTGCAGCTTAACAGTACAGTATCACATCTCATTCTGATTACACCCGCAATGCATTATGGGATGGCATAAGGGATAGCCAATCAGGCATCACCATCTAGTATCCAAAAGAGAAAATAAGAGTTATGTAACTCTTTCAACATTAAATATTACAGCGTTTTTAAATGAAACAAATATCTGTAATCATCTATATTAATAAAAATGAATGTTTGCATGTATATCTTTATGCCTTCTTAAACCGTTCATCCGACTGCGATGAAACTCAGTTAGCTTATTGTTTACACCTACGGGATGGTTATAGGGATAGTACAATTATCTAAAACTTAAAAAAAAATTCCAATCTCCGTCGCATCTATTTACCAAGGATTAATCTCCAAATAACACACCGAGGAAACGAGAGATTCTGTAGGAATGCTAAGTCCAAGTTAAAAGTTTCTATTTTGTAGCTATAGTACATAAATAGCATGCAAGTCACTCTCAGAGGTAACAAATTTATTACAGATTATTCGAAAAAGTTTTAGAGTTTTAAATTCCAATTAAATTTTAGCGTTTTTTTAAGTATCTATCAAAAATATTGTACAATAAATAGTTCTGCATCATCTTAATTTTCAAAAATTATCTTTTCAACTACATTAACTAGTTTATGGTATAAATATATTTTCTATGTTTAATCATTTTTTTAAAATAATTTAATCACATTCTCTAAAATTAAATTTGAGAATTCTGAACGAATATTAAACAAACCAAGCGATACAATAAATAGTTTATTTCATTAGCATTCTGAAAAAAAAAACCAAACTTTACAGTTCTAAAAGAATACACAAATCTAATATGTAAAAATGAATATTTATTTGTTCGTATTTAATATTGCTTGTTCGTATGTACTGTTGTAACGTTCATCCTATTTCGATAAAACATTGCCAAATGAACCCGAATAAAAAGTATCCTGTGTTCTATTCCTGACTCTAATCTCTCTCTCTGTGTTAAATTGCATCCAGTTCCGCTCGGTCGTTCTGGCATGACTGAGTAACAAACATCCAGCCATCCAAACAATCAAACTTTCACATTTATACACTAGTATAGATTTCCTTATGAAACCAAATGTCATTTTTTAATAGAAATGTAATTTCCAAATTCCAGGTGAAAGAGTTTATGCTCGGTTCTTTGCAAGGTATGGAAGCAACACTTCGAAGCCTCAGACCATTTTACGAAGCACCACTCATTCTAGCGACAAACATTGCTTTTACTGGGAAAGAAATTACTTGGCAAGCCTATAATTACACTAAACAGAAATCGATAATAAGTAAGTTTTTCTTAGATCTAAGTGTGATTTATAATTTAAGTGTAACTGTACAGTAAAATTAAGTGGGATTAAGTAATTAAGTCCCATTAACAGCTATCCCACTTGTAATGTTTAAATTAGTTTTTTAACATTAGTATTCTACAGGGTGTTTTAAAAATACATACACAAAATGTATGGTAGATCCGTCATACAACAAGGATCAAAAATCGCATAGGAATAGAAAGTCACAAACGTTTATAGAGGGCGTTAGAGCCACAAAATAGCGTTGCAATACAAACATGAGCTGAGCCAATGTTCTGTTAATGTGTGGGCTGGCATTGGAGGAGACTATTTACTTGGTTCGTAAATTACCCCAGAAAGACGTAATGGTTCCATTTATCTAACATTCTTGTAAGAGGTTCAATGCTGAATGATGTTCTGATGCCCATTCGTCGACGCATTCGATTTCAATACGACAGAACTCCAACATATTTCAGCACATTCAGAGTACATCTTCAAACTACTTTTCCTGACAACTGGATTGGTCTAGATGGACTAATCCCATGGTCACCACGATCACCAGACCTATCTTCCTTGGATATTACTTATGGGGATTTTTAAAAGGACTTGTGAATGAAACACTTGTCCAACGCCTAAAGACTTCGTAAGACGAAATGTTGTGGCAACAGAATGCGTCCGAGATATACATAGCATCTTAAGAAAGTGTGCCGTTCGTGCAACGTATATGCTAGGCGAGTCTCGATGCATCCAGGAAAAACTTTGAGCATCTATTGTAAGCTCAACATGTGGTGTGTATTAGTCGCATGCGAGTGAGCCATTATCAATAAAATGATCTGTAAGGGCTTCGTCTCTTCTCTTTGTATGATGTACTGTTTTAGACGCCCTGTAGCGGCTCGAGATTGCAATAGCGACCCTCTGTTCCTATACTATTTTTTATCCTTATTGTATGACGTATCTACCATGTCATTTTTTAACACCCTGTTTATAAATTTAAGAATAGGTTGGAAAAATTTTATTTCTTATTCATATAATTTTAATTCCTTGATACTTTGCGTTTTTGTTATAATTTTTCAGTGCTTATGAGTTTTAGTTACGAATAAATCATAAAATACCACCATCTCTTTTTTACAATTCATGGGCAGTAAAAAAAAAAGAATGAGATGCCCCCCGACCCCTTTAAACTTATCTTCTACTGTTCTGGTTGTAGTTCTTCGTCTGCACTCTTGTGGTGACATCTGTTAGTGGACTTCAAACCCAAACATCACTGGTTTGATCCTAGGCGCAATTCCAGCCACCACCACCACCACACTCTTATACGAGTAGTTTTTAAGACTTTGTGTCCATTAAATAAAAAATTGTTTTTTGTGAAAAATTGAGGTTTATCGAACCCAGTTAAAAATCTGATCGTATGTTTTTTGAAATATCAGAAATGACTTTTTCCTTCAACAACAAGAGCAAAAATTTCTCAAGAAATAATTTTTCTTATGAAAATTACAATCATAAGCGAGCAAAATAAATAGGTGGGGGAAGTATATCAGGGAAATGATTTCGCTTATTTATTTTTTTACTTATTTTCATTGAGTCTTGCAATAAATTATAATTTCACCCAAATATATCCAAAGTGCTTAAGCTATCTATTTTGGCAAGTGTGAAATCGTTGTATCGTAATTAGTTATAAAATTGCTCAAGATATCTATTTTAGCAAGTGTATATGTGTAGGCGGGTGGAATACTTGACAAGTAATCAGAGCGAAATCATCAGGAATATATATAACAATCTGCATGTCATTATTTGAATTTTTGGCAAAAATACCCACCAATTTTAGTGCTAAATCTAAACGCAGATACCTTACAGTATTGTTGTTTTATTCAGACTGATAGCATCTATCATGAAAACGAAAGAAATATATTAAATTATCGTATATCTGAACATAAGCTTGCAATTTATCAATAAATAATTAACTTTCTATAATTTTTTTATTTAACACTATCATTGCTTTAAGCAAAGAGAATGAATTTAATGTGAACAAATTTGCTAAGTATTAGAATAAAACAGATTTCTCCTACTATGCTATATGTACCACTAATGGTACATCAAGTAACTTTGGATGGCACAATTCATGGTCTGAAAATAAATATTTAAATTGGTGTAAAAAATGGCGTCGGTTTTAATATTTTGTTCCGCTCACATGTTTTTTTGCACATGATGGCACATTATTCTTGCTTCTTCTTTTAGTTGTACAAAAGTTTGAAAGTTTGAGTACCCCGAAATAGAATATGAGCATGATCGACATAATGCCTTTACTAATTTTAACGTTTCTAAATATTTAGGTCATTGAAATTCTTGTTTCATCTGCGAAATCGGGGAATATATATCTTATATCGTCAAGTTTCTAATTAATCTGTAAAAATTCAATACGAATGGAAAAGGAATATATTTCTATAAAATAATGATTTAATTTTTTTTTCAGATTTGGCCTTCCATTATTTCGAGTTATCAAAGTATTTCAACGATACCATAACATACCTTCAAGACAACATTCCAGAACTTGCAGAAATTCTCGTGCCTGATGATCGAATATTACGATGGGAATTCGCGACTGGAAGAATCATAAAAATTAGAAACTTCTTTCAGGTAATTTGCCTTCCTATCAGCGAGATAAAACTTCCTAAAATAATTTACTTTTTATTAACAGATTTTGCACTGCAAAATTTAAAACATCCTGTATTATTATGAATTAATTAATAATCAACTCCTTCAAGAAAATAACTAGTGTATTAATTAATGGCTTTTGTAAATGGTTTATTACTAGCAAATAATACATTTTAAAATCAACATTTTCCTGACGCTTGAGTACGAATTTATATGGTTTATTCTTAAAGTACATTTTAGGCCTATATGTAAATCGTGTTCTGACCCATATTCATGTGGCTTATTCTTAAAATACATTGTAGACCTATATGGAAATCGTGTTCTGATCCATTTATATGAAGAACTTCTGAATTAGATTTGAAAGGATCAGACCTTTAAAATGAATTTGGACTTATTAGAAATACAGCTTTAATCTAAACCCTACTCCATTTTTAATATCTGAAATAACACCGTTGTCTTTTCAGGAACTTCAGATTAGCTCTTTCAAGATAAATTTCTAAAAAAGATGTGTTAATTTAAATGTGCGTGATGTTTTGTCAAGCTTCAAGAAGTTGAATCTTTACAGTGTTTCTAATTACGCGTTGTTTCAAGAAGTTCCATGCAAAAAGTTCGCCACTGTTATTTATTGATATTGGCATTTTTAGAAAATGTAGGATATTTTCGAATAATATTATTGAAATCGAGCACTGAGAGGACTTAAAAGCGATGAATTCTTTGCGCATCATCATAAATATTGTTAAGAATTTCCTATCCTAATCTGTCGGGTTCGTTTACCTGTATAGTAGGGGGCCCTTCTAACCGGTTAGATAACTTAATGTTATAGGCACCGGGGGCGCAAGATGGCGTTATGTTATGCATAGTAGGTGTGTACGGTGTGAGAAGATAATGAGTCCTTTAGTAGAAGACACGACACAGAAGACGTTTATTTTCAGGTCGAAGCACAAAGGCAACAGATATTAACAACGCAGTGACAATTGTTTACAACCGAGACGAAGACACAGCAGCACACAATAACGACAGTAGCTCACAAGTAGTAACGATATCCACAGCACTAGCTTTAGTACTCGACGTTGCTTCCTCAAAAGACTACAAGGCACCGCTGCTTCTTCGCTATCTTCTGGAGGACTCGTTATCTGATACGTATAAGATATACATATTTTATATGCAGTACATAAGCTGACTACCAATAAGTATTTGGACACCTGTGATAGAAAAGAAAAACTAACTTTATTCAAAATCAATAGTTGGTAGAGCCTCCAAGAGAGGTAATTACAGCGTGGACCCTCCAGGGCATACTTTCCACAAGTCTTTGTATGACAGTTAGTGGTATTTTCTTCCACTCGGCTTGGAGAAGACATAGAAGATCCTTCACCGATTTTGCACGGGTAGTGCACCCCTGAATTCAGCGATGCAACTCGTCCCAGAGGTTCTCGATAGGGTTCAGATCTGGCCTCTGGGCACACCAGTCCATTCGATGAACTCCATTAGCACCATACCAAGCCTTGGTTAACGTCGAAACATGACAACTGGCATTGTCGTCCTGAAAGTAACAGGGGTCCGACCCGTAAAACTGCCACAACGTAGGAAACCCATTGTCATCCAAAATAGTGCAGTAGGCATCGGAGTTGAGCTTACCATGAATGGGGACGAAGGATCTCAGCCCATACCAGGAGAAACACCCCCAGACCATAATTCCAGATATTGTCAATTGCATAGGTGTCCAAATATTCATTGGTAGTCAGTGTATATATAAGATGAACATATTATACTAAAAGATAAAAAGCCCGGTGTCAGATATAAAAATTCTAAAATGGAAGTTTTTTTAAAAAAATATTTTATTTTCTACATTTATGTACATTGAGATTGCCCACTAGATTTTTTCAGTTACGCATCTTCGATAGTTTTGCTTTAAATTTTAAGAAAATTTATATTTTTAAGGTTCTTAATGTGAGAGAAATTGTTTTTTGCTTTATTTTAACTCTTGTAGATTTCGAATATTAATAAGCGATCGGGTCAGACTTTTCGGAAGAATTGCTGATGGGTGCAACTTTAGACTATTTATCAACAAGTGTTTAATCATGATAAATTTATAAAATTAACTAAATTAATTTCGATACTTGGCGTAAAAATTTTAAATTTTTATTTATTTTCATTTCAGTGGCCATCTTTGTCTTTGAAAGGATTCAAGCTTATTTTATTTCCTTCAGAAGATGAAGAAATCCATCCTAAATATCAGGCATCGAAGTCAAAGAAAATTGCTATGATGTTTGGCCCTCATCATATTTATACATTTGACGGCCATCTGTACAATTCAGCCAAATATTCCAACAACTGCACTTTCTTATTGGCTCACGACCTTCAAAAAGGCAGTTTTACTCTACTGAGTGATAAGAATGCGATTCATCTTCTTTTTCCTGAAATGGTTGTCAGCGTCAATAAAGAAAACGAAGTCTTTGTAAATGGTAGTGACGTTCCCAGTACACTTCCATTAGAATCTCACAATGGGTGAGGAATTAAAATAATTCCTTCTACAATGAATGTACTAAAAATTTAATTAATTAATTAACATTTGAAAAAACTTTATTAACATCAAGTGTCATCCACTACAATTCAACTTAATTCATCCACTTGAAATTGAATGGATGAATAAAAATTATTTTATTGACGATTGAAAGTTTGAGCAAGATATATCTTGTGAACTAATAGAAGGAATCGAAAAAACTTAATTTAATGATATTAATAATAAGTAATCTTAATGCAGACAAAAATAGGAGTAATCTAAAATATTAATGAATACAAATAAATGTAACTCATTACGTTTATTTGAAACTGCTCGCTTTCGCACGTGCTTGAAATAAATGTAATTTACATCCAAAAATTAATACTAAATGTGTTGTTTTCTAAAAATATTTTGAAACCTCAAGGTTTTTTATTCCATTTGTGAGTATGCACACCATTTCAACAATTAAATTGCTGCAAATTAATTTTATGAAATTTGAAGACTTTTATATAAAATGATAAGTGCTAAAAAATATCTATACTTCTAATAAAGCTCAATGTGTGTGTGTGTGTTTGTGTTGGCGCTCTACAAGCCAGACCGTTGGACCTACAGCTACCAAATTTGGTACATGTATACCTTGAAGGTTGAGAATGTGCACCTAGGGGCCCTTTTTTCAAATTTTTAATTAGAATTTTAATTAATTAAAATTTAAGTGAAATTTCGACGTTTATCCACTATAACTTCCGAAAATATCATTGCACAAACATGGTTGTTAGATCAATTTAAAGATTAAAAAATTAGCTTTCTAACGGTATCAGTTTTTTTAATTTATAATGTAAGCTTCTATTTTTAACGAATTTTTAAAGAAATATTTTAACCATGTTTTTTTTTATCAGATGACTGGATAAAATAAAACAATGACGGAAGTTCCAATTAAAAAAAACAACTATCATCACAAATTAAATCTAAAGAAATGCAACTTTTAGCTTGTGACTGGATGAAATAAAAGAAATATAAAATGTGATATTTTCTAAATAAATAAATGCAAAGCAAAGGTTTCTATAATCGTTTGCAGTATCTAAATCATTAATTCAATAAATTATCTTTATTTATACAGGATTGAATTTATACAGGATATGCATTCAAATTCCGGTCCAATGGCCAATTTGCAAAATATTATTAATAGGCATATATATTGTTTAATACTATTAATTTGATCTAAATGAAATAAATAATTACATTTTATGTAGCTTGAGTCAAACATTGCATTTATGAATGATGAGTTTTAGATTTCTTCATACTTTGCTCTGTAAGCCATATTTTATAAAATATTTTTATTAATATTTTAAATAAAAGTTGTTACATCAATCAGTCTTCTAAATCAATAATCAAAACTGACTGATTTATAAAATTAAAGAATATTATTAGGAAAACGTGTTCTCTTAGAACTTTCCGTACATCATCTTAAAGAAAATATTAATTTCAGGCCAATCGATGCCCGGAATTACTTCAAGGCTAATGAATATGAGATTTAATTGAAAATTTTAGGACGCATTACTCATGGCGAGTCAGCTGGTCGTCAAAGGCGTCTAGTATATCAATAAATTTAAACAAACAAAAATGCCTTTTTCTTATAATGAAGTTCTCCATGCATTAATAAGAAAAAGAAATAATTCGCCCCATACATTTGTAAAATTAAATAGTTGAAATTCTACAAAATATTTTTAAGAAATAAAATCCTTTTTTCCAATAAATTTCATATATTCTATAATGATATTATATGAGGCGACGGATACAAATTCTAGCTGCTACAAGGGCACATGAGGCCAGACTCAACCAGATTTAAGAGTAACATTATAACAATGGAAAGCATTTTTATTTCGATTTCATATTTTTACCATTGAATTTTTTTTAATATGCTGCGATTGACAATACCGAGAATCGAACTCGCGATTTAAGGTTCGTATCCAAATAACATGACCACAAGACAAAATTGACCTCACAGTCTTGAGGATGTTATCTGGCTTATAAAGCTTCCCCTAACGAATAAAACCATTAGGATTTAATCAGAATTGTGAGTGTCTTGTTTATTTTCAGTAGCGCCACATAGGGCCAAGAATACGACTCACGCGTCACAACCCTTTTTACGGACGAACTTCATACATTTCATTCACTCATCCACAGATCGTACTTTAGACCTGGATCAGAGAACGATCATCTCCGAACCAGTACTCCCAGGGGTATTACTCTCAACAAGGCGGACTTTGTCACCCTGACAGATTTATACGCTCGCCAGTCACCACACACACGAATATTCTTCGCTGGGTGACGTTCGAGCTCATAACCTAAAGGATGCGAGCCGAACGCCCAACCAAACAGGCTATCTCGGCCCAATGACACTTTTTTAACACATTAAAAGAGGGAGTCGTAGTACTACGATTTGATCCTTGTTACCTAGCATACTTTCATCAAGATCCCCCGCCTTTAATGTGTTAATATAAGAATTGGATAAAAATTAAACTTTTGTAACCTCTATCTGCCAAAGTGTTTTCATACAATTGCCTACCCTATTTAAGAAAATTTGTAATTGGAAATATATGCCCAATTACAATATTTAAATAATAAATACTTTTTTACGTATATTAAAACTATTACCCAGGCTTTACAGATGTAATATATGGTATGTTCAGTCATAATACATAACATACAAAGGTAATATTATTGATAAAAGTAATAATGTATATTCAAAACAACTGTAGAAAATTTAACTTACGTTTTATCATAATTTCTTTGTCGATTTTGTATTATAATATATTGAATAAAACTGAACTCATTGAATAATCTTTTACAGACATAAGACCATAAATAGACTTTTATCAATTGCACTAAAAACGAATTATCCTCGCATTTTCCAAAGAGAAAGGAAAACGAAATAATTCGTGTCTATTCACCCATTAGTAATAATATTTTTATTCTAAATAGTTTCAACTATCTTTTGTTCCATCACACAGGAGAGTAGTCGTGAGACAAAGTGAAATTGTGGAAATATGGTCCCCTTCTCTGGAAGTTGTATGCAGTTCGAAACATTTTCTTTGTGCTATAGAACTGGATGCTTTACACAGCGGTACGACATTTGGTTTATTAGGCGAAGCGGATGGATCTTCACGTAATGATTTTTCGGTAATTTTATCAATTCTTGATCTATTATTTGTCACCATTCTTTATAGTTAAACTGTTCTTTGTGTCACTATCAGCAAAAGTGTAGTCACTAAGTAAAATTTTATTAAAAATCGTCATTTCATTCTTTTAAGGGGTACGCACACACTTGAAACTTCGAAAATCGTTCAAAATATCGAATATTTTTTTATTGCTTCAAAATGTTCTCTGATCCTTTAGCTTTCAAACGATACCAAGATGTTGTCAATATTCAGATTATTTCTCGAGTTAAAAGGATTTTACTGGAGGTACTTTCAATAAAAATTCTAGGTTCGGTTTTTATTAAACTCATTTTAGGAAGATTGATATTTTTCCTCTATGTTACTTCATTTAAATAATCATAACTCAATAAGAAATGAACCAAATTCAATTATTTATATTACAAAATAAACTGTATGATACAGTATATCTTTTGTGCATCAATCAAAATTACATTTATAGAAATAAATTTTTAATAGTTATTTAAAGTTAAAATAGCAGAAAAAATCTCATTTTTTCTATTCATCGTTGATAAAAAAAATTGTTTTAAAAACATTATATTTTTATAACTTGATTGAGACAGACAACATGAAGATTAATATTTGGCACAATTTTCAACGAGAATTGTGTGTCTGTACAAATTAGAATTTAAGATATCATGTTTAAAAAATATGCTAATTAGCTCACTAAATATTAATTAACAAAATTTAGTGTTATCAGGTTTTTTCTCACTGAAATTAGTTTAAATACACTGATGGAAAAAAATCCCAACATTAGGAAGGAGCTGTGCTAGATAAACGAAATTTGGTAGGCGTGTTTATACATCTGAAAGATGACGTCGATTCAAATTTCGAGCTACGCGTGTAAGTGTGGCGCTAGTAGCGATACTATGAACATGCAAATGAGGTTTACTTTAAATAAGCGCTGTAAGGTTCGTGAACGTCATTTACAGTTGAGATTTGACGCAGCGGGTTAATGTTAATCAAGGATACCTCTGAGAAGACGAAGAATCCATTATCAACAGCTCACTGAGTTTGAACGAGGTCGTGTTGTAGGGCTACGAGAAGGTGGGTTTTCTTTCCGCGATATTGCTGAAAGACTTGGCAGGAATGTGTCCACTGTGCATGAGTATTGGCGGCAGTGGTCAAGGGAAGGTACTGCCTCAAGAAGACCAGGTTCCGGGCGGCCACGTGGTACTACTGAGAGAGAAGACCGTCGTATTCGGCGTATAGTTGTGGCTAATCGTACTGCGTCTGCATCTGAAATTCGAGCTGCAGTTGGCACCACAGTGACACAAAGAACTGTTACAAATCGGTTACTTCAAGGACAGCTCCGAGCCAGACGCCCTGTACAGTGCATTCCACTGACTCCAAACCCACTGCCGTTTGCGACGTGAGTGGTGTCAAGCTAGAGCTCATTGGAGGACGGAGAGGAGATCTGTTGTGTTTTCTGATGAAAGCCGGTTCTGCCTTGGTCGCAGTGATAGCCGTTTGTTGGTTACAAGGAGGCCAGGTGAACGCCTGCTAGTGACCTGTCTGCGGCCTAGACACACAGGGCCTACTCCTGGAGTTATGGTTTAAGGAGCAATTTCGTATGACAGTAGGAGCACTCTCGTCTTTATCCCACGCACCCTGACTGCAAATTTGTACGTCAGTCTAGTGATACAACCTGTTGTGCTGCCATTCATGAACAGCATTCAAAGGGGTGTTTTCCAACAGGATAACGCTCGCCCTCATACCGCTGTTGTAACCCAACATGCTCTACCGAGTGTCGACATGTTGCCTTGGCCTGCTAGATCACCAGATCTTTCTCCAATCGAGCACGTATGGGACATCATTGGACGACAACTCCAGCGTCATCCACAACCAGTATTAACCGTCCCTGCATTGACCGCCCAAGTGCAACAGGCATGGAACTCCATCCTACAAACTGATATCCGACACCTGTACGAAACAATGCATGCACGTTTGCATGCTTGCATTCAAAATTCTGGCGGTTACACCGGTTACTAATGTAGCAACATTTCACATTTGAAATGGCTCTTCTCGCCAATGGCTCTACTGTGATCTTGAAACTTTAATCAATTAAATATGTTACCTAGACAAATGTATTCCTAAAATTTCATTACTGTACAATAATTTTTTCTTGGTGTTGGGATTTTTTTTTTCCATCAGTGTATATGACCTACTGTGAAAAAACTGAATTTTTAAATTTTAAAAAAATCTTCTAGTGTGTACGTACACCTTAATGAAGAGGATGTCTATATTACATTCTCAACTTATAAAAGAAAAATATATTATTTTTCAACAAGCTAGATTTAAAATACTCTAATGAAATTTTTTTATATTGTTGGAATAAAGGTTTTGCTATTGCATTTGCTATAAGATTTTTTTAATCAAATATCCTCCCATAACAGAAGAGAAGCAGCTAAAGAACAGATAAAAACTATTTTCCATGTACAATAATTGGCTGTTATTTTATTATTTATTGCCTTTTTAAAATTTAAGCAAATACGTTTGTTCAAAATGTTTGATTAAAACAAATGTCATCATAACGTTCAGAGGAAGAAATGGAAAAAAGTATATATTTATTTCGAAAAATAAATTTCTTTTGCAAGCAATCAAAGCCCTATATAAAATTCCTATCTTAATATTCCTAAATGTCTGAGCATTTTACTGAAAAAGTATATTATTCTAAACATACTGTATTGTAAAATTTTAATGACATCAAAAACATACAATGTATAAAAATTTAAATACGAATTATCTCATGATAGAAAAAAGTGAACATTATTTATGCATAAATACTAAAGGTATTTATTTTAGTACTTATGCATCAATACTAAAAGTATTTTTTTTAGTATTAATGGATAAATACTAAAAAATTCGGAGGAATAATTTACTATACATTTATCACACAAATTTTAATATTGTTTCAGAATAACATTCCATTATATTACTCTGCTGGTTGCGAGTTTAGAAAGGTTGACGATACTAAATAAATACAGATATACGATTAATGAACAGCTAGTCACTGCAGGCGGCTAATATATTATTATTTTAATAGTATAGAAGCCAATTATTAGCTTTACAGAAGAAAATACTAAGTTTTAATTATTACCTGAAGATAAATTTACACAAACAAAAACTTTTTATATATTAACGAAGAAGGAAAAAATTTACAAAATATTTGAAAATACGTTTTTAAAGTTTCTGCTGTTGTGTGATCTTTCGCTTCTGAATTGTAAATGAATATTCCAATGCCGACATCTTCATTCTAAGTTTACAAGACTTTATTTCAGGTTCCTTATCGGTGTAAAATTTTTAGGATAATTGATTATTTATTTAGGATTAGTACCCTATAGTTTGGAACAGTGGTTTTTGTTGCCCCTTTTTTAAATAAAATTTTTTGGCTTAGTTCAAAAAATAACTAAACTTGAAAATAATTTAACTTTATATTACAATAACTTTTAAACTAAATAAATATCGCAATGCTGGCATCTTTATTCTAAGTTTACAAGACTTTATTTGAGGTCCATTATCGGTATAAAATTTCCAGGATAATTGGCTGTTTATATAGCATTAGTAACCATTTAGTTGGGAATATTCCCTTTTTGTTGCTCCCTTTTTAAATAAAAAGTTTTGGCTTCATTTAAAAAATAACTAAATTTGAAAACAATTTACCTGTATAATACAATAACGTCTCACCGAAAATTTTACCGAATTTTTTTATATTTTTTTAGCTACCAGATGGCAAAATTGTCACCAATCTTCTGCAGTTCATGTCTAGTTTTGAAGTTTCTGGAAAAACAGAATGCAAAAATTTGGAACTCCACCCTAAGCAATCTTTTTCGTATGAAACGATATCAAACTGCGCAAGCCAGTTCTACGGACTCTGTCGGTTCAATGAATACACTTTCTGGTCATTCGAAGAAACTTGTAAGTCTAATTTGGAAGAAAACAAGCAGGAATGTTACGCAGCTGCAGCATACTCTTTTTTGTGCTTTTATAAGAACTTAGAAGGCACAACAAATTGCAATGGTATGATATATTATTTCTTTAAAATCATCTTTTATAAAACGAATTTAAGGTTTGGTGGTGGGTCTAATGCCACTTGGTCATACCAATCCCGAATGAGCGGAGCTCTTTCGAATTAAGGCAGAATTGTGAGCCTTTCATTGTTAACGAGCACCGTTAAGATGAAAATACGACTTTGCTCCAACACACACGACACAACCCCTTTTTGGGGGCGGTCGAGCTCTTCACTCATACACTCATTCATCCATCCGCAAGTCAGAATTTAGACCCAGATCAGAGACCGACTCATCCTTGAGGTATCATTTGTTATGGGAATTCGGAGGACTTTGCAGCCACGACCTATTAAACATGCCTCAACTGCCATTAGCCAACACGGCGGGCTTTGGCAGAGACGAGGACAGAAATCACTACCTTTCGGTTACGACACTGACGCTCTACCAACAAGGCTACCGCGGCCCATTTAAGGTTTATGTACACATTTGAAATTTTAAAAATCGTTCATATTATCGAATATTTTTTATTACTACAAAATGTTCTCTGGTCCTTTAACTTTCAAATGATACGAAGATGTTGTCAATATTCGGTATATTTCTCGAGTTATAAGGGTTTTTCTTGAGGAACTTTCACTAAAAACTCTAGTTTCGGTTTTTTTTTAAAACCGATTTCATGAAGAGCGTTCACTATGTTGCTTCATTCAAACAATCATGACTCGACAAAAATTAGTCAATATACAATACCAAAATAGAATTATTTATATATCAAAATAATCTGTATGAAACAGTGGATGTTATATTGGAAGAATTATACTTTTAGAAAAAACTTTGATAGCTTTTTAAACATTACAGAAAAAAATCTTGCTTTTCCTATTCATCGTTGATGAAAAAGCTGTTTTAAAAAAACTAGGCATTTTTTTGACTTGATTGAGGCAGACAACCTGAAAACCTATATTAGGCATAGTTCTCAATAAGAATTTTGGGTCTGTAGAATTGTGGGTTTTCTTCAGGTACTTTAAAAAAAAACGAAACTAGAGTTTTAATTTAACTCATTTAATGAAATATATTTCCACTATGTAGCTTCACGCAATCATAACTCAACAAGAAATCAACCAAATACAGTTATCTATAAATCAAAATAATCTGTATGAAACAATGAACGTTTTGCGCCTCAGTTAGAGTTATATTGATAGAAATAAATTTTTAACAGCTCTTTAAAAGTTAACATTACAGAAAAAATCTCGCTTTTTCTATTCATCGTTGATGAATTAAAAAAAAGCTATATATTTTTGCAATGACTAATATTAGGTATAATTTACAACTAATTTCAATGATAATATCTTTTGAAAAAAAATTTTAACATATCTATATATCAAGAAAAATATCTGCAAAATATATTGGCCGTTTATCATAATAATGCATTGTTTAGAAAATTTAATTTGAGTGTAAATGAAATGAGGTCTTGAAGACCGCACCTCCCTAGTTAAGTCCTAAAATTTCACCTCCCCAGTTAAGGTTTAGTCACTGGTACATTTGATCGACCTCAATAGTAAACATACTCGCATATATTGACTTTTGTCTCTATAAAAATAAACTATTTTTGCGAGTTAAAAAATTTCTTATTAAGGACTGAAACTAATAATGCCTGTGTTTGAAAGCTGAATATTTGTAAGAAGAGGAAATGAAAATAGCCGCATGATCAAACTTATTTTTCAAGTCAGATATTGTGAAAATTCTAATTGGGGATACTAATAGTATCGTAATTTAAGAAGGTTAACAAAGCATATGAACCTAAAAGCTCATTCTTTTTAACATTTGCTAGGAAAAGAGCAAGAAAGCAAAAAAATAGGACAAGAATTGGAGGTTGTTTTCATTGTACAAGAACATCATTCCTTAGTTGTAGCTGGGGCAAAAAATTCGCCGTATAAAGGAATAGAGAGACTACTCACGACTCTTAACAAGAAATTTCAAACGAATGGTTATTTGAAGGTCACCTTCAGCATAGTTGGTTTTGGAGGAAAAGGCGCTCGTTATCAACCAACAGTCCATGCAAGAAAAAGGTAAGTATAAACGCTTTATAGGCCATTTTATGTTTCAAATCACATACTATGTATGTTACGGCCAAAGCCCGAAGTTCGGCCAGTTCCCGAATTGGCCGGCCAAATCGCGAAACAGCCAATATTGCCTCACAATGACCGGCCAATATCCGATCTTTCCTTGATTTCGGGGTTTGGCCAGCCAGTTCGCGAAATGGCATGGGGCGATCGTCCAAAGTCAGAAGAAAAAGGTCATGAGCAGGTTTTGAGTGTTTGTATACCGTAATGCTAATGATAATCACATTATAGCTGCCACAGAGGAGTTTTCAGATGAATCCGCTCCTCTTAGGCGCATAGGATCGTTCTTTAGAACAAAGGCCTAGGAGCTACGGTGGCCTTAGGTGAGCTGTAGTCTGAAGGGAGAAGTTTTAGTGAGTAAAGATCTCACAGTACCAGAAACCTCCTAGTCTCTTATGAAAATGTCCTCTCCCTTGGAGAAAACAAACAAAAAGATAATCATATTATCTGCTGAATTAGTTTATTACAGAAAATTATCAGTATCATCACTTGTTACAACAAGATGAACTTTTATGACATTTCGAATTACGCAGCAATTTGTTATTTTTACATCTGCAGCGATTTGTTGAGCACTTGGTATTTCAATTGCATCAAGAGTAGCTTCAGCACATCGAACATTGGCCAGGGAGTTCCGGGCATTGGATCCCGAGCTCATCTTCATGGACGAGACCACATAGAGCTCTTCTGGTCGACAAATTTCTCGAGAGTGAGGATATTCGGCGGATGGATTGGCCAGCCAGGTCTCTAGACCTCAACCCTCTAGAGCATGTCTGGGACGCTCTCGGGGAGGGCAATTGCAACTCGCAAACCTCCTCCGAGAACCATCCAGGAACTGAAAACAGAGTTGGTGAATGAGGGGGATCCATTGCCACATGCACTGATAAACTGCTTTATTTCTAGTATGACATCTCGCAAGTCGTGTATAGCTGTAAGAGGGGACCATAATCTTTTGTGTATTGTGTAATTTGTGTAACCAATTTCTTTTGTGTATTCTGCAACCGCTGTTCCAGACCTTCAGACTCCCATGAGTGTTACGCACAAACATGTGTATCCATTATAATTGTTGAATGTTTATTTTGTTTGCATTATATCAACCTACGTTCACACTAAATGTTATTAAAATATGTGCAGTAATTCTGGAGATCGTAAATCAAATATGAAACTTTTCTTAATTTCTTACACCAGTGCGCTACATTCTATATATATATATATATATATATATATATACATACTACATTTTATAATAGAAAATAACCTTTTTTTTTACTAAAATTAGAACTCAGAGAAATTAAATCGAAAGAGTCTCATAAAGAAAAGGCTCAAAAACTGACAATTTTTTGATTAACAGTAAAAGAAACTGCGACTTTTTTTTTTCAAACACTTTTTGTAAAGTTTTAATAATGAAAGAAAATGTCAGCATCTAAATCAAAAAGAAGCTAAATAATGCTTTATTTTCTTTAATGAAATTAAGATTAATTGTTAGGAACTTTTTGAAGTCAAATTAGAGATATTGTGCTTGCTCTTATCTTTTCTCCTCATCGACAAATCTCTCTGGGATAAATGTGGATGCAAATATTCAAATATAAATATGTACATAATCTACCAATAAATTACTAAGTCCCGCATGTGATAATAAATAATCAGGAATTATTTGGTAAATTGAGAATCAATAGAGCAAGAAATGGTTTTTATCACAAACAGGATGGATGCTCTAGTAGTTGCCCAATAGCTAACTTCTAAATTTTTAGAGATAATCAGACACTACTAGTTGGAGAAATGTTTTAAATGAAGTAAAGAATTATAATTTATGTTTTTCGAATCCGCAAATGTACTGTAAAAAGTCTATGAAGCTCTATTTTTTGTACAGAATACGGTCTGGCTAAACATATTTTGTAAATTATCCCTGATACTCTTGATAACCCTGATACTGGTTAAACATGTAAATTACCCCTGATACTCTAGATATTCCTGATACTGATTAAACTTTTTTCGTAAATTATCCCTGACACTCTAGATATTCCTGATACTGGTTAAACATGTAAATTATCCCTGATACTCTAAATAACCCTGATACTGGTTAAACATATTTTGTAAATTATCCCTGATACTGGTTGAACGTATTTTGTAAATTATACCTGATACTCTAGATTTGAAATAAAAAATACTAGGAGGCTCCTCCCCCTGCTCGCTTATGCTCGCCAACCCCCAGGAGCTCCTAATGCAATTCCTCTCAGATCGCTTCGCTCGCTCGCCATCTACTGAACCACTTGAGTCTAGCAACAGATATATTCAAATAGTTTATTCCTAAATGGGATAAAACAATAAAAAACATAAAAAATGCGAAGCAAAAAGTGTGGTGAATCTTAATAAGCCAGTAACAGCCGCTAGACATGAGCGATCGCTTTTGTCGAATGGATAAAATGCGGGATTTCAAACCCAAACATCGAAGGTTCGATTCATGGCGGAATTCAACCTACACATTGGCACAATTCCAGCCCACCTATAGCCACATTGGTGACCTCGGACTATGAACGCTCAAACAGCTGTCGTGGTGCCACCTACCCGCAGAAAACGCAACCAACAAAAAGCCGTCTAACTCACTAGACGCAGCAGCAACTGTTCTTTCACCATTACGCTTGGTGGTACTTAAACACTCACTCCGCTCGCCATAACGCTTGGCGCTATAAAAATTGTTCGTCTTTATAGACTCAATGGTTGGGGAGTATTGTGGTGACATCTGAATAAGCTAGTAACAGCCGCTAGACATTAGCGACCACTTTTGTCGAATGGATAAGTTACTGGACTTAAGTAACTGGAGTACTGGATCCTTGGCGGAATTCAACCTACACAATGGCACAATTCCAGCCAACCTATAGCTACAAAAGTACACTCGAAAACTGAACCTTAGAAAAATTCTTTGTAAACACAAATAACTTCTCATTTAGAAACTATATACATCCACCACATAAACAATTTTTTTTTTAAAGTGCTTTGCTCACAATTTTTCAAATTTAGGAATTAGACCACAGAAACAGAGTTTAAAAAAATTGATGTTTACAAAAACAAACAAACTATATTTAAATTTAGTCCATTCTAAAATAGGATGAAAAAATAAATAATAAGGTAAAAAATACACTCGAAAACTGTACCATTGGAACGACTGGATCTTCTTAAATATGATTCATGAGAACTTTCATTCGCCCTGTCTTCTCTTTTTCGACGATTTCGTTTTAAAATTGATACGGCACGATTTACACTCGTAAAAAATTTTGTCCGTTAATTTTTCAACGCTTTCGCTTGAAATCTTATCAAACCACGCGTTGATGTTACAGAGCAAGTTCGAAGTGTTGCCAAACTGCGATTAACAAATTCAGCCTGATTTTGCGTCCACACAAGCTTTTTATATACATAGGTTTTCCACTCTTCTGCAATCAAAATTGTCTTACGATAATTGATATATCTTCCTAGAAACAACCACTGAAATATTCTAAATTATCAATATCTTTTTTCATCAGGATATTTATTGATTCAAAGAAAATCACATTTAATATCATTTTTCCAGTTGCCAATATACATCTATTTCTCATAGCTTAGAAAATAGCAATTGGGTCATTATTAGAGTGATTACCATGTATAATAATTACCGCTAGAGCATTACTAAATGTTAATGCATTAATGTAAAATGCAAAACCGTACAAAATTCCCACAGAGTTTAAATATTTGATCTCATTTCACTCACTTTTTTGTACAGGTATGAGCAAAAAGGCATTGTATTCGGATAACATGACAGAAATAAAGATGTCAAGAATAAGTTACTGAACTTTTTCACGTATCAAAACCATTGATTGAAATTATTTCATAGATGGTTTGTCAAATACTTCGACTTTTTGTATCTGATAGCTTTCATTTCTGTTTTTTTTGTGTGTGTGTGTGTGTGTAATACATATGATTTAATCCTATGTGGTCAGATTCCAATCACTTCCACATAAGTATATTTTCCCAGATCTACGATAGAATTTTGCCAACAAATTAACCGTTTTTTTTTCAATATCTTTAAATCATTTCAGTTCGTGGGTACCTCTGGAGATTGTATTGAATGATTTATTGAAAACATTGGTGTTTGAAGGAGATAAAGATGCTGATATTTTAGAAGCATTAGAATATGCATTGGAAGTCTTGGGCTATGATACATTTCATTCCAAAGTTTTCATCGTTTTGATACCAAATGACAAACAAGTAAGAAAATTCTAATAAATTTTAAAAACAGTTCAAATTATTTTATTTCCACTTAATTTCTTATACATATCCCAAATTTAAATATTTTCAGAAAATTGGTTCGATATCATTTGTCCGAGGTCCGTCCCAAAACAGCCCTGGTGTTGCTTCAAAGCAGGATGCCAATATAACTTAGCTAAAATAAGCTAATCAATCGCAAAGCTTCTAGATAGATGGCCAGCTTTTTCGTTTTCAAAGGCCATCTTCAGCTTTTAGCCAGTTTAAAGTTATGTTGAGAGAGCAAAGTTTGAATTGCGTTAGTTAATTCGATGATAGTTTTGGGAAATTAAATGGTTTAAACTGAAGAGGTTATTACTCCAGGCTGCAGTATGTCAAGACGTACGCATGTTTGTCAAGGGCTCTGCTTAACACGTTCAATGCCACTACCCTTGCCTGATATCAGGATCATCTATCTAATTAGATGACACCTTCTTTGCTATCTTTTAAATGTAGTAGAGAAGGTGTCATCTAATAACATGGATGGTTTGAACAATAGATTAGATTCTTGAAAAGAATGATTACATTTTAACATAGATTGCATTCTACAAAAGAATGCAACCTACGAGCTATCTCGTAGTTGGCAGTCAACGTGTTAAAACACACTATTATCTTAGTGCGGTTAGACCATTCAAACTTTATGGTGTCCTGCAAATCCACGAAGGTGTAATCTACGCTTTCCTCCATTTTGGAGCCATCTGTATAAATTAAGTCCTTTGGAAACTATTACAGTGGGAGACAGGCTACTTTTATCATCGATATCATATTTAGCATGCTGTGAACAGAGAAAGGAATCTTTGGCTTCGAACTCTTCAGAAAGAAATGATTCTTCAATAAATGTCTCCTTCTTTTCAATCTTGCCACTCGAACATAATAGCTTCTTGTTCCGTTTTATGAAAGGAGGCAATATTCCGGTTATTGTTTGAGTGCTTCTCTTGAGTGGTACGATAGACACCTGTGATAAATAACAGATTATTATTATTATTTTGATGCCAAGAGTAATTTCTTCAGTCGAGAAGTAATATTCGAAATCAGTGAAGAAATAATTTGAAGAATCATCCTCTCTGATTCAATGAAATAGTATCCATTTTGGAGGCATCTGTATAAATATTAAGCTCTTCAGGAAATTATTACAGTGGGAGACTGGTTACTTTTATCGTCCAGATAATATTTAGCATGCTGTGATCAAAAAATGAATCTTTGGCTTCGAACTCTTCAGAAAGAAATGATTCTTTAATAAATATGCTTCTTTTCAATCTTGCCACTCGAACATAATAGCTTCTAGTTCCGTTTTATGAGAGGAGGTAATATTCCAGTTATTGCTTGAGTGCTACTGTTGAATGTTGGTATAAAAAAAAATCTGTTATTAAGACACCTGTGATTAATAACAGATTTGCTTTGTGATGCCAAGAGTTATTTCTTCAGTCAAAAAGTAATATTCCAATCCAGAGAATATGTAACTTGGGGAATCATTCTCTCTGATTCAGTGAAATAATATCCTACGATGATTTTGTATGAACCTCAGGTTTTCCTACTATTCTTGCAATTCTTTGGTGAGTGAGTGTGGCCTTTGTTCCCAAGTGTTTAATGTGTGCTGCCCAGTTAAACTTTTCCCGTAGGATGATTCTAGATATTTAATAATACGACTTCGTTTTATCAACTTTTTCCGGCATTTTGGTAGAACCTCGTATCATAAGTTGAGCGAACTTTCCCTTTTTGAGGTTAAGTTCCTTTGCTCAACCAGATAGAGAAAGGAAATAAAGTAGTTAAATCACAATTTAAATTAATCTACTTTTATTTTACAATAACTTTAAAAAATCCGTTGCTTCTTGTTTTCTAAAAAAGAATTTTGTCCAAGTTTTTTGGAATTTGACGCATTTTGTAATTATTTTGCAGAGCAAGAACAAAAAGACATTTCATTATCTACAGCAGGATATGGAGAAAAACGGAATCTCCATCTACACGTTGTCAAGTTATTCTTCCATTGAAAAAGATTCGAAAGTGTTTGGAGTCAAAGCAGATGGCCACATTATACCTTCACCGAAAAGAAACGAAACTGCATTTTTGGATTATCCCAAAGGGGATTTGGCAAAATTAACACTGGCAACAAGAGGATCACTCTTCTCGGCAAAATTTGTTATATCCAATAGTCCAGCTTCATTCTTCAGAGAATTTGCTGACGACGTATGGGCCAAGGTTCAAAAAGAAGCTGAAGCATGCAGAGAATGCTCGTCTGTTAGGAGCGGTTGGTGGTGGCAAATGAAGGAGTGCAATATAGTACACTGTTAAAGCTCGTTTCTGAGCAATGTTTACAATTTTCTGTATAGTATGTTCGAAAAATGAAATAAAAAACTTGTAAAGAATCGAAACATAATGTATCTTAAAATTGCTGAATCATGAACGTGTAGCTTTCATTTTATTGCATAAAAGTATGTTTCGTTTAATTCTAGTTAAAAGTGTGTTTCGTTTAATTCCATTTAAAAGTGTGTTTCGTTGGGCAAATGTTTCCTTTAATTCTCATCGCAAAATTAATAGTTTTGAAAAACAGCATTCGTTATTTAACCCTTAACTGGAGACGAGCGGCCTGCGAGACCGCTAGCGATAAAGTTTCGTTCACTCCTATTCTATTTTTAGCTTAATTCAATGGATTGACCCTGTAGCGTGACCTTCAATACACCTGCACTTTTTCAACCGATTTTAGCAGATGGGTTTCAAAATAGTTCAGTTATTTCTTTTAGCGACGTCACTCAGACCGCTTATTCCCGTTAGTGTCCCAGTGATAAACAAGGCTTAGCAGATGACGCGAAAACTTGGTCCCAGAAATATCATCCAATGTACTGATTCTATTATGAAGTAATGCTCCAGACGCTTTTAAATGAAGCAGTAAATGATTTTAGTGATAAGGATAACTGTACAAGAGTTTTCCGATGAAAGTTTGCATTCAACTGGTTCTGATATATATATGTACAAACATAATTAATTTTTCTACTGATAATGTATTTTGAAAAATTTATAAAATATATTAATATACCAAGATATATACATATAAAGAATTTATAGGTAGATTCTTATAACAGTTCTTAACTTGTAAGCTTAAAATGCCCTAGAAAACCGGGCGATGAAAGTCACAAACGATAAAAAAAGGTCCAATTTTACCCACTGTCATTTTTTTATTTTTTATGTAATTGTTGAATTTTACTATATATTGTTTTCAATATACCTCTATATACTGGAAAAATAAATATGATTTAAAAAGTATAAAGTAATAGGTTTTTTCAAAAACATTATTTATTATTAAATGTAATTTGAGAAGAAAATGTATATTCCAACGCATTTACTTTTTTCAGTTATAAAATATTTTGAAAAATTTCTAAAACATATTTATATAGTAAGAAAAATATCTGCAAAATATATTGGGAGTTTTTCATACTAATACATTGATTAGAAAATTTGAGTGTAAATGAAACAAGGTCTCGTAGACCGCACCTCCCCAGTTAAGGAATAGTATCAAACTTGTGTTGTACATTTGAAGAGAGAGTGATGTGGGGAATTTTGAATCACTAAACATTCATATTGTGCATGTTTAAGGTATCCGACTATGTTAAAAATAATGGTTATCGACTACATTAGCGAATTTTATTTTTCATTGTTTTTTCTTGTAGTTTAGACATTCCTCTTTCCAAAACAGTTTCTTTTCTAGAAAAAGGAAGGCCCATCACCCAGGGTCACATATTTTTCGGCTAATATTTGTCCTTAACATCAATTTTCTCAAAGCTTTAATTTTCATAAAAATTTACCACCGTTAACATGATATCTCAAAAACTAATAGAATTATTTACACAAAAATTTAAGCGTGTGTTTTAATTGATATGGACAATGAAATGAGCCAAAATTTTATAGTTGGTGAAATACTTTTTTTATTTATAGGTATTTTAAGAAACATTAAGCCTTGAACTTAGGGGAAAAAAATGCATATATACCTATATTTTTACCCATAACTTCTTTGTATCTGTATTTCTTTGATTTTCGTTCATTTCACTCACCATTATATTCTATAACTTGTGAATGAAGAAAAATAAGATTAGTGCTTTACAACTTTGTGTAGAGTGCAAACCGTTTTGGTTAAATTTCATTAAAATTTACAACTAATTCTCCTATTTCTCAAAATATGTTATATTTTCAAACACTTTTTTTATAGCATTTTATATTATTTGACTCTAAAAATCAGTTTTTAAAAATTCCAATTTTTCAAAATTTTTCCTTCGAATGTAGTCGGATATCTTAAGACACCTTCTCTCGTAAAGCAGGCTTTATTCGAGAATAAAATTCTAATAGAAAAATGTGCATATTCCTGTGTGGTATCAAGCATAAGAACTCCACTCGATTTGAGATTTTCATTTCAACATGTTACCTGCTACCTTATCCACTTAAAGCCTATTATCCTTGTGGTGACGTCTTAATAAGCCAATAACAGCCACTAGACATCAGCGTTCGCTTTTTTCGAATGGATAAGTGACTGGACTTCAAACCCAAACATCGCAGGTTCGATGCTTGGCGGAATTCAACCTACACATTGGCAGAATTCCGCCAATATCATCGCCAAATCATTAGTCTGAATTTGACAATGCAAAATGATTACTCCTAAAGTACAATCCGTCTGTTCTGTCACCTTCTTGCTAAATATTAGATAATTTTTTCAGCGATGACCCATTCTTTCTGTATACCAGCTGACAATGATTAAAAATAATATTAACTGCAAATAATTTGGAGTCGTACAGCCGATGGATTAAATAATTATTCACCAACAAGGAAGTTGAAAAATCTGAAACTCTCAGTTTTATTTCAGAGAAGTACAGTCTTTTTAGTTAACAAATACAATTACAAATTTTTTTTTATAAATGACTCAAGGGTATAAAGTGTTTACAAATGACTTAAATGAATATTAAATTTTATTATAATACAATACACATACACAAAATATTGAAATTGCATTTGTAAATTTACTAGAATCTCTGCCCATCAATCAAGTCATTTGCAGATATGTTTGTTGAGTTTGGATAAACTTGTTTTACTTCTCCGGGCTTTGGTTGAATCAAAACGTCTTCCCATTTCTCCTCAATAAAGCTACCAATCAAACAATTCTTCTTGCCATTCAAATAACTTTCGATCTGATTATAAATATTAGGATCTAATCTTTTAGTCTCGTCGTTCAAAACTTGTTCGTAATTAATCACTTTGGTCACATTTTCTGATTCCAGTACTTTTATATATGAATATGTTGTAATTAATAGCTGCAAAAAGAATCAAAACGGAAATTATTTATACATAAAAGAACTAAAAATATAAAATAGCTTTATGAGGTTTTTTTCAATAATTATAGAGTCATATATGTAACAAAGACTGTTTCATTTGGAAGAGAATCTTTCAAAGAATAAAGGTTACTTTTGTGGAAACATTATTAGTAAATACATAGCAATCTGATGTGTAAAGTAAAATACAATGAATATTAATGAAGTAAGAGTACATTCGATAATTTTTCTGTACCTTTAAAGTGTATTCTTTTTCAAGTGTTAAAGGCAAAGTTTCATCAGCAAAGTAATTTTACTTACATTCAAAATAATAATAATAAACATCAACTTTCAAGCCACCTTAATTCTACTTTTTAGTGAAATTCAATAAGCTGTAAATTAGCAAAAATTAGGATAATCCATTTTTAGACAATATTCGAAATTGCTGTCAATTTTAGCATACTTTCCCTGCTATGAGCAATTCTCCATTACTAGAACTGCATTGCATGCAAGATTTGAACAATTGCTATGATTTAAACCACTCCTTAATTTTTTTAAAAGTATTCTTTAATCCAAAAGAATAATAAAATTTTAAAATATCATTATATTTAAAATAGCATAACTCCTTTATGGAGCTCTTTATACAAAGCAAGGTTCATATAAGACGATGGTGTTCAAAAAGGTGCCAAGAACTGGCACAATAGCCACTGACCCAGTTCTTACAAAGACGGGCAAAACAAAATTGGTCCAGTGGTGTGATAAATGCCTCAACAAGTTTAGTGATTATGTAGAGAAAGAACCACCAGATGTCTCTTAGTTACATTTGTATCCTGTGTCTATCGTTATTACAGCATTTCTCCTTTGTCTGGTAAACTTTTTTGGATCACCCCTCATACTATTCATAAAATCTATATAAATAAAAATGAATGTTTGTCTGTATGTCTCTTATGCCTTCCTAAATCGCTCCTCTGATTGCAATGAAACTTGATCAACTTATTGTTTACACCTACGGGATGGTTATAAAGACAGAAAAATTATCTAACACACAAATAAAAAATTTAAAATCGAATTTCAACAGTATCTATTTACCAAGGATTAATCTCCAAATAACTCGCCGAAAAGATAATAGATTGTGTGGAATGCTAAATCCAAATTAAAGATTAATGTTTTGGTAGCTACAGTACATAAATGTCATGCAAACTCTTCTCAGAGGAATAACTTTATTACAGATTAAGCGAGAAAGCTTTGGAGGGCCCAACCCTGGGAGGTTTAAATTTTCATTAAATTTTAGCGTTTTTCGAAGTAACTACTAAAAATATTGCAGTACAAATAATTTTGCACCATCTTAAATTTTCAAAAATTATCTTTTTAACCATATGAAAGATTTTATTGTATATATATGTAATTTCTATGTTTAATCAATTTTATAAGAACATATTTTAATCACACCTTCTAAAATTAAATTTGATAATTCTGAACGAATATTAAAAGAATCACGAGATACAATAAATGGTTTTTCATTACCATTCTGAAAGAATACCAAGTTTAACAATTCGAAAAGAATACACAAATCTTATGTAGAAATGAATACTTGTTTGTTCATATTTTATATACAGTCATACCGTTCATCCTATTTCGATAAAACATTGCCAAATTATTGATTGATTGCACTTAATATTATTTCTTAGGCGGCAGCAACGCGCCGGGTACCAGCTAGTATTTTATAAATGAAAAATATCATATACAATTTTATACAAGTAACAAAAGAGTGTATGATATACAAGAAACAAAACAGTGTATGATAATCATATAAAAAATAACAAAAGACAGATAATTCTGCTCTACCTGAATGAAACAAATTTCATAGATATCAGCACAGCACATTATCAAGCTACACAAAACAAAACAAAAAAGAATTCCAACTATTCTGACATTTTAAAATAATTGCACATATAAAATAATTGTAAAATAAATACCTGAATTTTGTTTTCCATGAACTCTTGAACTATTTCGCTTCTTTTTGCTGGCTTAAGATCGCCATTAAGAATCTTAGCAGAGATATTTTCAGTGTCTAATGTTGTTTCCAAACGATGTGATTCCTCCTTCGTTCTACAGAATACAACTGTCTGACCTATAATAAATGGCAATAAATATAAGGTGATAAAGTATTATTAAATTTAATGTATTAACATCTGATTGAAAATATTTAACAAAGTATTATTAAATTTAATGCATTAACATTTGATTGATACATATTTGACAAAGTATTATTAAATTTAA
>JAPMOQ010053333.1:5254-26806 GCA_026543055.1 Argiope trifasciata | reverse complement strand
ATACATATTTGACAAAGTATTATTAAATTTAATGTATTAACATTTGACTGATAAATATTTTTTTAAAAAAGTCAAAGAAATTTTTTAATTGCTGTTAAATATTGAGACTACAAAGTAATTAATTTTTATATGAATAATTATTTGAATAATAAATCAACAGTCTAAAGTTCATAGTTTTTAAGAGGGTAAAAATTGCTGAGAAAATTGTCACTAAATAAAATGCAGGAAACACATTCATTTCAATTCTTTACAATGGAATTTACTTGTAAAGGTGAAAAACAATTATTAATCTATTTAACTCAAGAGTTTAAACAGTTAAGTGACCAAAAAATTTGTGGTGTTAGAGACAATAAAAAGTCTGTAACATTAATTAAAGCCAGTGGCCTTAACTTTTAATTAAAAAATAAATAAAAACTACAGAAATCAATTCTAATGGTTATACCCAAGGTTTTTTTTTTCTTTCTAATTTTGTCATTTATTTCGAACTAGCTGATACCCACCACGTTACTGCAGCAGAAAATAATAAGCTGGGAAATATTGTTTGGAATTTGAAACAATTATCTTGTCTCATTAAGAATGATATTTATTTTCTTGTCGGCAATGAATACATTCATTGAAATTGAAGGATATATAAAGGAGAAGCATAAGTAGTATTTATTCTAATTTTATTATTCTACTCTAAAAAGCAAATATTTATTTTTATATATTAGATGTGTGTATTCTTTTAAAATTGCAATGATGGTATCCTTTCTGAATGGTTTCGAAAGAAAACATTTACTGTATCTCGTGAATCATTCAATATTTGTGCAAAATTCTAATGTTAAAAAATGTGATTAAAATATTTTCTTTTTAAATTGATTAAACACTGAAATATATTTATACAATAAAATCTTTTATATAGTTTAAAAGATAATTTTTTGAAAACTAAGATGGTGCAAAATTATTTGTACAATAATATCTTCAAAAGTTATTGCTAAAAACACTAAAATTTTATTAAATGATTAGTTAAAAGTTTCGAACCAAGAGGACTGGTTCTCCTCCCTTCCAATATTCAGTTCCAAGATACTGAAATTGAAGCCAATCAGATTCCTGATAAAAGGAAATAGGAAGGGAGGTAAAAGGAAGAGAAAGTACACTTTGATGAAAAGAAAGAAGGTTGTCTAGACGAAAAACAATCATTCATAATTAATGTTCATATTGTAATATGTGATACTCTTATTTCAAAAATTTCTCAAAGGTGCACTGTATATAACAGTATTTTAAACGATTTTCAAATTTTTTTTGAAGGCAACTTGGAAGAAAACGCTTCTCACATTTGCATAACGAACTTATTGGCAAAATATATCCATGATATTGAAATACATTATTTCAAAGATAAAATGCAGCATTTATTAAATATGCAAAAAACGAAATAATTTCAAACCCAACTGATATGCATAAATTGATTGTGGATGGCATACAATCAACATTTCCTAATGTGGAAACCATTTTAAGAATTTTCCTCACCATCCCAATTTTGCATTGCAAATGGAGAGGGATCATTTTTGATTTTAAAACACATCAAGAACTATTTACGAAATACAGTGTCAACCGCATTTAAATGAACTTTCACTATTATTCATCCAAAATGAGGTAGTACAGGAATTAGATTATGAAAAACCTATAGATAAATCCTCCACCTTAAGAGCAAGAAACATGATGTTTTGAATTTTTTTATGGCTTTCAATATTTGTTTTTTGTTTTTGGCTGAATTTTTATTTCCATTATTTTTAGTGCCTGTTTCTTTTATTACCACTTATCATTTGAATGCTACTAAATATATATTTTAGTTTTTCCGAGAAAAATATAATTTCTTGATAATATTTAACAATAATTTTTATCATTATCGTCTAAAAATATAAACCTAATTAATATCTATATCAGAAAAAATGTGAATAAACTGAATTCAAGATATAAGAGTATTTTGTGATATATTTTTGTTTTGTTAAACTATTTTGGAGCAGAATGCATCCTTCTTAATCAAACACTAAACTCCTTTACTTCTGATTACAGACAATATTCTAGTGTATTGTTTAATAGATGAATAGCCTCATAGCTGATTCGAAGTCAGGTAATAATTGTAAGTGTACTGCATTGAAGTCACAAGTCAAAAATAAATCTGGAAATTCATAGAACAGCTTTTTGACTGCTGCAAGTTGTTTCTTTCTGTAAAATTCAAATCAATCAAAATGTACAGAATGCATTTCAACTATTCTGTGACGTAGTGCTTACTAGAGGAATAGAAAATGCTAATTTTGGGTCTTTTATCCAGGTTTATAGTTCTGACTGAGGTGGAGCTTTTGTACAAGTCTACAAGCGAAGGCAGTTGTAAAAAATTTATATACAAGTGAAGCTTAAATGTCTTCCATTGCATATCTGTAAAGTCGATGAGATTTAAAAACGGTAGGAAGATAAAATTCTGAATGACTGGGTGTTTTAATTTTCCCCTTTGTTAGCAAAATTTTAAATATTCACAGTCAGGTGATAGAATTGATTGAGTTAATTTCCTTTCTTTGAATATCCACGGTAAAATAGTTTTTCCATTAAGGGTATAGAAGCAGAATGCATTGGTTCAGGATATTAGAAAGAATTCTTAATGGAAAATAGCCAGTTTTAGCTGAAAATTTTATTTAAAATTTTCTTAATTATATTTAGTGTTTTGGTTACTCTCATTTAAAAAGATTTTGTCAAAAAAAAAAAAAAGCATGTAGTATTTCCATAAAAAAATATAACTTCAGTAAAAAAATTATAAAATTAAGCATAGAATTAATAAAAACTATTTAAAAATCTCCTAACTTTATTTCTTGTTAGTCCTGGCATTATTTCTAGTTAGTTTCTAATCCAGCATGTCCTAGATTTTTGTATAATGAAAAATTTTACCTACTAGCAACATTACAAGTATATTTAACATAGAAAAGCAGCATTTTCCCAACATTTTATTTTCAATTTTTAATATAAAATATGGTATTAAAATCAATGCATTAATACTATTTCAAAAGTTTCGTTTCTTGAAGCTACCCATGCTATATTCCAAAGAAGGGCCACTTTTTCACAACTTCAAATGCAATAATTTTTTTTTTTTTTTTTTTGTCATTTTGTTAAAGTTGATTCTTTTTTCAATTTCTTATGTTAAATTTCTATCTTCCTATACATTTTCAGAGATGGAAATACATTTCAAACTCAGTTTCTAACAATGTTGACAGTACTTTTTTCATCAAAAGGAACAGGTACATCCTATTATCTCAAATACAATCAAACCATACAATACATGAAAAACATATTCATCATTAAGAAAAGACTTGCACTTCAGATAGGAAAAATTCTACAATAACACAAAAAAGAGGATTTTTTCTGAAAACTGGAAGAGTCAAAATAGAGCTGTATAAGGTAAGTTAATTACATATTATGCCAAATAGATGAGTCATTAATTTAGCATATTTTTTAAAAATATTGAGTGCTGTAATGCTTATGCATAACCAACCACTTCAATCCAAATAGCAAGTTACTTCAGTACTGAATTTATAACCCAAAAATTAAATTAATTAGATTTGCTTTTAGATATTAACACATGATTAAAATTCATAAATTACAAGTTAACATTTTGATGTTTTTATGAACATTGATCAATGAACAAACAAATAATATGAGAATAAAAGAAAATGTTCATACCTTCAAAAGAATTACTTTTCACCAAATATATGAAAGCTCTAACTCTCTCCTCTTTATTGGAATGAACGATAAATATTTCCTTTGGGATGACTTTTCCCACGTCATTTTCAATTTCTATCCTTTGATTTCGCTCCAGAAATTTATCAATAAAATTATCCAGCACTTTATTGCAAAATAATGTACATAAAATAATGCAGCACTTTGAAGATAACAAAGAACAAACACTAGAAACAGTTTTCAGATTCCCCACAGCACCACTTATGCAATGTGCATCATCAAAAATCAGATATTTTACATTTTTCAGATTAAAAATCGATTTTGATAATTCTAATGCCTTATCAGGAGTAGCAATAACTAAATCAGCTACCACTTTGTCACTTCTGCTTACTTTTGTCCCTTTCACAGCAAGAAATATTTTTAATGAACAATATTTTGAAACTTGTTCAACAAATTTAAAAGTTGCATTAGCTATTTCAAATGTAGGACATATCATCAAAGCCTTTGGATAGTCTTTATTTTTAAGATTTAATGCTTTATTTAAAACCCATATTAAAGCTGCACTTGTCTTGCCAGATTTCTTTGGAGCTTTAACAACAAAGTGTTCATTACTGCCTTCAGATAAATGGTAGAACACATTATTTTGGACTCTGTTAGGGGAAGAAAATCCAAGGGACTCTATCCATTTTATAATATATTTGTTCAATGCCAAATCAGAAAAAGAAAATTGAATTTCCACATTTGTTGCATCCTTTACTTTAGCAAATTCTTCTCTTTTATCAGCAGATAAATAAGGAGTATGGGCTTCATCTGTAACAAAAAAAAATGCATAAGAATATAAAAGAAATTAGAATTATGATCTTAAAATCCATTTTATTAAATGACAAAACTTTGATTCGTTAATAAAATACTAAAAATAATAGAAAATAAATCTTAAATAAAGCTAATTTAAATCAATGAAACATTTTACAGCTTTATATAACAGAAGAAAAAAAATCAAGCATGTATTACTTTCAGGAAATTCTGAATTTTCACTTTTTCCCACTTTTTCTATTTTCTTTAAAGTTTCACCAGTTTTTTGGGTTTTTGAAAAATGTGGATTAAATGCACCTTGCTTACAGCACTGATCCCATCTACTCATCTGCAAAGTAATTATAATAATGATATCAATTCCACAATAACAACATTACTTTTATGAAGTAAATTATGCTTTTTATTAAACAAAAATTAATAAAAATTCCCCCAAAAGTAACAACCTAACTAGTTGTATGTTTTGCTTTCAATCAAAATTTTCAATTTTGAAATCATCAAAAGTTTATAAGAAAGACTTATTTAGTTTTAACTTAAAATCATTTAAGATATAAAAATTCAATATAAAAGAGAGCTGGGGTTATGTCAATGGGAGGTTTATTGCCAATTCCATAAAGGATAATGTGCCCTCTTATGTGGAGCAATAAAAAATGTTTAGGGAAAACTTTCTTCAAGAAGAAATTTTTGCAATTTCCTTTCTTTTAGCAACAATTTATTATTATTTCACTAGATACATCACAAAATTTATTATGTACACATAGATAGAAGAATCCTGAACATAGTTAGGCATAAAACCTTTGATACTGCAATCATCATTATTTTTGAAGACAGAGAATTAGATAATACTTGCTTTAGTCTATTCTATTGCAACAAATAAGTTTAAAAATGGAACAGGAGAATAATATTTTAACTGTAGTAAAATATTTCTCAAATCACTGAAGTATTTTCAAATGAACAGACTGATAAAAAATTATATGTGCCCATTATCATCAACACATGCATGTGAAATCAGAGTCAATATATTGAAACTGTTAAAAATGATATGCACACTACCATATTCAGATTAAGCTTCAATTGCTTGATGGCTTTTAAATATAAAGTTGCAGATCAAGAAAATTAGATCTACATCATAGTTTAATGAAATGTATCCAAAAATCCAAATTAGAAACTACTATGAACTGGTTTACCATATTTTCAAATAACACAAAAAACGGTTCGTCAATTTGTGGCTACACTTGTTTTGCAATAGCATATTTTATAATAATGTAATTATGTTTCTTAAAGAGAAATACACCACTAGGATATCTGAGAATAGACACAAACTAGTTAGTCTATTTAAAAATATTTAAATTAATGCCTCCTTGTATAAATTATATATATTATATTATATATATATATATATATATATATACTGATATTCGTACATGTAAAACTCTTGTTATGTATGTACTAAAATAAACTATGAAATTGTGTATGAGGGAAAAAAACTATCTTTATTTTAATAACATTGAAACATAAATGACTTCATATTAATTCAAGCAGAATTGAAATTCTGTTGATGATTTTCAAACATAATAAAATCATTTCTAGCCAGAAAGGGATAATTTTTTCAGCCCAAAATTTAGAAACTATTTCATAAATTTCAATCATAATGACTAGCAACATATTTCCATATATTTTTCTCAAAGCTCCACATATTTGCAAATTATTTGATGATGAATTCCAAGATAAATAACATAATACTATAATAATTGAGTTCAGTTTCTAACTTTTTTACTGACTTAAACAAAAAATTCCAAAAAGATTTTTTTAAAAATCTATTAATAAAATAACCTGGAGCCTTAATTAGAAAATTCTGTTAATAAGAAATAATAGCTAAATAGCAATGATATTTATACAAGTAAAAAGAGAAAGAGAAAATTCTATAAAAGTATTTGCTAACCATGAAACACACATACATAAAGAAAAGGTGTGATAAAATATTTTTTGAGGTAACAGAATAGTAGTATTTGTATTCTGATACATAAAATAACGCCATCTTGCACCCCCGGTGCCTATAACTAAGTTTTCTAACCGGTTAGAAGGGCACAAAATGGAAGGGTTAAAAAAAGGAAGAAAGAGATAAAAAATAAAGAAAGATAGAGACGACAAACCATCCAGGTATCTCCAGAGAGAATCCCATTGGTGTCGAATCTTACACGACTACATTCAGTTTTTGGGTGAGGTAATAATTACATGGAGGGAACAAAAATAAGTTACTCCTTTGAAGTTATATTTTTGGCTGAATATGATTGGAAATTTGGTCTCAGCTATTGTATAATCCTGATGATGTCTTGGTATTTATGGATATGGTTTATTATGGAGTGGATCTTGCTGCATGAATGGGTGTTTGATGCAACTCTCCTGTACCATTCTTCCTCAAAATGTGGCTCTGGCTTTCTCATGTGCCATGAGAGAGACAGTAAGCATTTGGTGGCATAGTGACCACTGGTTGTATAGTGATGTATTCTGATACAGTCAAACTAATGCTTTGATCATTTTTATGACATTAATTCATCTGATTCTCTGAATTAGGAGTGTAAAAAATAATTTTCAATAGAGTTCGCCTTTCTAATCCATCATAAAATTGGTGAATTTATCCTTTTTGCTGAAGTAAATCCTTATGGCTCTTGAAATCAGAGTTTTGAAAAATATCTTCACATATTCTAAAAAATCGTTAATTAATCACTCACAATTTTGAATATATACTTTTCAACCTTTTCTCCCTTTGAGTACTCTTTATGGGGGAAAAAATCAGCTATTCATTAGATATCAAATGAAAGAACTTCACTGATGTAAATTTGTTATCTCTCCTTCCCAGTACAATACATATATAGTTGCACTCAAAATCTGTTTGTAACTAAGCAAATAGATTTAGATTACTTTATATTTAAAAGGAAAAAATAAAAGATTAAATTCATAAAATTAGACAGAATAAATAATAAGCAAGAAATTTAATTTATTTCATTCCATTATTATTTCTAAATATAAATTGGATACCAATACAAAAGTTTAACATATAAATTTTAATATGAACAGATATGTAGATATCTCATAATAAAATGTGGCTTGTATATATGTTCTGACCAACTGTAACAAACTCGACTTTATTTTAATGTATAAATAAAATCACCAATTTATTTCATTCTGCATAAAATATCTAAATACAATACTAAAAAGTTCATTTTAAAGCTTTGAATCTAAGAAAAATTCTCAAGAAATAATATTTTTATTTACAGAGATAGAATGTATTTTAAAGAATAGTATAATCTCAAACAATATTGATTTTTGCTACTATGCAAGTGCAATAATAAAGCACATCTTTTCCTTCAACTATTATGAAAAGAAGACTCATTCAAAAACACCTTCCTTCCAAAAATGTAGAAGTTTTAAATTTTTCCTTTGCAGATTATTTTTTTAAAAGCAAACTTGAAATATGAATATCAATTTTTAAAAATTAAACACTTAATGATAAATAAAAAATAATGACCCATCACTTTTTTTTCTATAAACAAATGTAAAAATAGCATCCCTTCTCATGGTCTCTTTACTGTTCAGCAGCAGCTGAAATTTTTTTTGTAAATCAGATCAGGAACATACATACAAAAAAGAAAAGAAAAAAAATGAAAAGATTTTTTAAAGTTCATACTTATTTAAAATCAATTAAATTTTATTAATCAAATATTAAATTCAAAGGTCATAGCAAATTTTTAATGGAGATAGTTGAGTAAAATTTCCGTAAGTAAGCTTCAAATTAAAAAATAATTTTATATTTAATGAAAGGTAATTAAGTATTTAATAATAATAATAATTTATTATTTGTAACAATGAACTATCAGTATGGTTCCAGACAGTAAGAATTAATCTACAGAATGACAAAAAATATTAGGAAATAAAAGAATTAAAAACATAATCTAAAATGAAGTATGTTATACTGTTTTTGGAAACAAATTTTCAAATTATTATTTAAATCTTGTAAAAAAATATAATAGCCAAAACAATTCATGTTATTAATTAATTATCCCACTCATCTATGGAGCATTTTATGTAAATGAATGAAGCATATGCCAATCAAGTAGAGACATTCCATGAAACAAACTAAATCAAACATTTAATTTTTAAAATCAATTCAGAATTTTAACCAAAGTATAAAAACTCAATAATACCTTATTCAATTATATTTTTTGTGAGCACTTTTGAAAAAAATTAGGAAGGATTTTTTTTTTTTTGTAATAAATTTCTATTTGTAAACATTTTTAGCAATGATTAGTATTTTTTAAGTTTACTTTCTAAGTTCTTTTAAAAATAAGAATTGTAGAAAAGTATTTATATGCTGTAAATACTCTTTAACATTCCAACTGTTTAAACAGTACTTATTAAAAAGTAGTACTTATACTTATTAAACTTATACTTTAATACTTATTAAAAAAAATTTTAATGAAATGTTTATTTCAGAAACATAAAAGGTTAATTGTGAATCCCTCATACTTCCTGTTCTAAGATGACAGAATATATATTCAGTATTGAAACAACATGCTTTACTGAATGAAATAATAGGATTTTATACAAATTTAATTATAAGAACCTAAATTCATTCATTCTTCATATTTAAAAACAGGAAATATGTATATTATTTAATTAGTCAAAAATAAAAAATAATCACATATACATAAATTTGCACACTAAGTATTCATTGATTGAGTAATAACTGATAATTTCAAATCAGGATAGCTAAAATGAATAGAATTAAAAATGTATAACATATTTTAAAATTTATCAAAATACTTTTAAAATGTAGTCCCAGAAAAGGGTAGATTCAAAATAAATGAAGAGGGAGAAAGATTATACAGCAGAGTAGAAAGGAAAATGTTTTATTTGTTAGAAAAAAATTTCTTTAAAGATACAAAATAATTACAAATAACAAAAATATTTGGTGCACAATATTTTTGTTATCAAATATTTTGATATATGATCATAATGAAAAAATATAAAATATCAAAAATATTTATATATAAAAATAAAGAGGAAATTAAATTATTTTTGATATCTTTTTAAAAAATTAATAGTCTGATGAAAACTGATTTAAAAATGAACTAATCAAAAAACTGATTTTTCTTGTACTTATTTATATGAAACATTAGTACTAAAAAATTAGTTGATATTACTCAAATACATGATATTAATTCTCAAATTTGAATTTGCAGGTCTTTATTTTTTAAACACACAAGATCATTTTTAAGAACTTTTCAGAGCTATTACAAACTTGATTGTTATCAAAAATGAGTATTTTTGGCCAATTTTAAATACTAATTTTTTTCATTATACATAAATATTCTACAGCCATCTTTAATTAATCATTTTATACATACACCTTTATATGTAGGATATTGAAAATTTAGAAGCATTTAGAGAATGATATAGTTTTTATAGTGAAGTAACCAACAAGCAGGGAGAGAGAAAATATATTCCATTTCAGTAAAGTTTTATTTCATAACCCATGAATATGTAATTATAAATTCTTTTCACAAGTTTAATGCATGAATAAATTCTTACCCAATGGATAATAAGCTACTGTATCATATATATTTAGATTTTGTAGCAATTACTATCAGTAGTAATTCAGTATGAGCATAATAGCAGCTTAATGAATTAGAAATATCTGTTTTTTATGATATAAAGTTATATATATATAATTTACATGTTATACTCACTCAATTGGTTTATACTGAATTCATGCCATTCAGTCAAAAATATATATATATATATAAAAAATTCCTAGCATGTCCATATTTGGAAAGAGGCAGTGGCAGCAGCATGACTTTATTAAATTTACTAGATTTTAGTAAATTAATAATCATAATGAAATAAAATATAATAAATTAGAAAAGCATACAAATTTACAGCAGAAAAAGAAATCTTTGGATGAATAAAATGTCCTTTCCTTTTCCTTCCAAGTTCAGCAAAATTTTAAACAAGAAAACTAGCCATAAGGTAGCTATACATATGCTGTATTATCCTAATACACCATTCTTGTGTAATATTTATATTCTAATTTTCCCTAATAATCCCATAGATAAGTAATCAAAACAGTCAATAAAAATAACAATTTTCAAAAATTTTTAATCATTATGCTAGTTTTTTTGCCTACCAACCAAAAACAAAGTAAAATACAACATGCAATTCACTTGCCAAATAGGTTAGTCTGCCAGAGGTTGCATAAACTATAGGCTGAATGAATAAAAACTGAATAAAGAGTCAATCATTCTGTAGATTTTCAGACCTGTAAATTTTTGTTCAGTAATCAAATTAAGACTAAGTTCACTTATTCTGAATGTTTACAATACAGTAAATTTAAGGTTAAATTTGAAATATCAGATTTCTTAAAAACCTAGCCTTACTCTTTCCTGATATGGTAAAGAATTTTCTAACAAAAATCTTAATTTATCTTTAACACAGAAACAAAAAATCTTGATGAAAGGAGAGGGAGGTAATTGACCATTAGTGTCAATACAATCTGATCCAGTAAATATCCAATTATTTTTCATTAATAATATTTAAATTATTCAAATTTAAAAAACTAAGATATGCCAAAAGGTGCAACTACACAATGTATTATAGACTAAAGTACACAAAATACCACTGTTTGTAATAAATAAATATAAAATAAAATGTTAATTAAAATAAGACCTTTGTATTATCACAAAGTAATACTCTATTGTGCTACCAGTGCATCTATAAACTGTGCTAACTGAGAATAGCTTTAAAAAACTTGAAAGACTTTTAAAAGTTAGCTGAAAGTTCAAGATGAAATAAGAAGTGTTTTCTTGTATCCATTAGTTTTTTTTTTTTTTTTCAGAACACAAAACCCAAATTTAAATCATAGCATATTCAAAAACAAAACAGTCATTAGGTTACAGTTAACAACAGTTATTAGTTATGTTACAGTAAATAAAACTAATATTAAAGACAGACACAACAACCTTTACAGCTATTACCTTAAGAGCTGTTTACAAAAACTTGAGCCATATATGGTTATCTCTGCCACTCAAAGTTATTGGCAGGCTACAATAACAATACATTGAAATGAAGGTTAGCATCATTAATGCATATCATTCATGTTAAATATATCTCCCCGTCTTTTAACATCTGATCAGTTCATCAAAGATAGCTTACAATTCTGATGATCATCATTTGATTTGCAATACCAGTGATATAAATAATTTACACCTATCAATCCATAAACATGATCTTTTACTTAGAAATTCTAGGAATGTTTTTAAACTTTACATTAACTACTGTTTATGTATTCACAAATGAGTTAGAAGATAATTTGAATAGCAGAAATCAATGAAAATATATTTCTTACTGAAGAGTTGAGGTCAAATTGACCCTTGCATGTGTTAACATTTCAGATTCTTTCAATATTATATTTATGACAGTAGATGAAGAAGAACAATAGAGATTTAGAGATCTTCTCACAAGTGTTCTGACTGATAGCGAAAATTACTATAGATTAGATTTTGAATATTCTGGAAAATCTGATTGAAAGTCTTTTCCTGCTCATAAAAATATAGCAAATCCTTATATAAAATGCATTCTTTTATAATAGGAATAAATTAGCAAAAAGTTAAGTTAAAAATTCATTTAATTTTGAATGAAAAATACTGAAATGTTTTTTAAGCACATACAAAAAAAGAGAAAGCTTTCCATGTTAAAAATCTCATTTATGTCTTAATTTGTATAAGAAAATAGTCATGTATTCTTATCATATTTTATTTTTGAACAAATAATCAATAAGATAGGAAGCAAGAGCCAGACAACTTCGGATCAAAATGATCCTGCGCATATGGTATTTAAAAAAATAAGTACAGGTGTTGAGGGGTTATTAATGCTTGTAGCATTATAATAAAAATATTTTTAGGTATGTTAAAATAAAAAAATATATACTGAAAATATTGAACATTTCACAATTTGAAGAAATTAGATTCACATCTAATATGTCACAGAGAATTCATAGATATTAGTTTTTAAGTTTTTCCGGTTCCATATGATGGCAACCAAGAATGCAAATAAAAATCTAGAATGATTTAAACAATATTTCAAACTATTTGGCATTCCATGTTTTGAATGCCTCTGCTACTATTCAATCATCGAGTAAATAAAATGATCTTATTTCTCTCTGTTATATTACAGATCAAATTTATCATTCAAATTTCATTTATATCTTATGTATCAGTTATTGTTTAACATTTTCTCACATTTTCATTCATCTTAGAGGAATAATACATAAGAGTGAAAATTATATATTTATGAGTATTAATGACTAACTGCAATTAAATCCTAATTATCACTATTATCCATTTATTGATAATTCATCAAAAGCCATATTTTTCAATGCTGTCAAAGGATTATATATTTTTTAAAGCAATATAAGGCAATATGGTTTTGTGTTACTCAATAGAAAAAATAAGACTGTAACAGAAAATTCTTCAATGTTGTATTTAAATATTAAATTGAATGAAATATTAAATTTTAATACAAATATTCTGATTTTTAATTAACTAATTCTATAAAGCATCTATATAAAAGAAAACCTTCAAATTAATTTTACCTTCATTATTTAATTTTAATAAAAAAAATTTCTTCCTCAGTGAAAATGCATGACATTACATTATTATGTTCAAACTACTGTTGCAAAAAATGTATTTATGCCTATAAATAATTGTACTCTATTGCAAATTCATATTATAGTATGTACTTTCATTAAAGTAAGGAAAACTCAATTCACTTAAAGACAGAATTATGCATGTAGTGAGAAAAATTAGATATTACTGTAAAACCAGGAAATGAATAAGTTATCAAGAAAAACTTTAAACATTTGCTTCGATTAAGTAATCACCGATTAACTGCCTCATGATAAATAATTATATTGGGTAATACGGCAAAATTATTAAACGTTTCATTTAATACTACATTTGAAGTTAATCAGCCGATGTCAAACGTTAGTATAAAAGTAAATTTAAAACAGTGAGTTTGGGATGCAAAATAACAAACGCTGTTATATTGTGTATCTTTGTTGAGATATATCCAGCATGTTTACAAATATAGACACAATAAGTGAATTCGTCATAACACACACAAATTACAATGATTAATAAACAGTATCTCTGATACAATTCAATCCAAATTTATACAATTAAAAAAATTTCCTGCAATCAAATAAAAAATATCAATACTTTGCTCCTCACCATTTTTTTAAGATAGCCTAATAGATTAGATGTCCGAAAATAAAAATTCTACAGCAATAACATCAAATTCAAAGCCAGACACTAGCCACTGACAGAGTACTATTTGTTTAAAAGAATACGAAAACAGGTGATGTGAATACTCAAAAAGAAACTGGACTCTCAGACGGAAAGCTACCCACACCGGTGAGAAAATGTGTCAATCATCTTGAAGGAGGCGTGGTAATGCTTGAGGGTTCGTGTAATACGCAAAAGTGATAAAGTTATCCTCTTTCGAGCGCATGCGCAAGAATTGAGGGTCTGTATATATATTTATAAAAAGTTAAAAAAAGGTCACTTCTTAAGTAGACAAGATTGTTATTTTAACGCAACAACAACAACAAACAAAAAAAAAAAAACGTCCTAAAAAGTAAGATGAAGTCAGTAGTAGTTGAGTCAAATAGATGAGTGATACTGTTGTGAGTATAATAAGGACGTTTTTTTTTTTTGCTTTTAAAAAAGAATAATTGGAAAGTCAGAACAAATTAAAATTTTACCCTCCAAAAAGAAGATTTCGATTGTTTGATTCGAGATTGAAATTTTAGTACTCGGTTTATTCCAACTGAATTTATAATCAAATGACTAATTCAAGCAATAAAATAATTCATAGTCAATTAATTTAAACTATTCAATGAAAATAAAAATAAATTCCCTGATTGGTAGACAATAAAATTTCTATAAAAAATTAATAAATAAAGCATACAAAAATAAGCATAGACCGTCAAAGAACATTAAATGCCGATTTTTAATAAAAAAAATCTAATACTTTTAACATTTACCTCGATAAAACGTTATCAAATTATTTATAGACACGAAGCAAAACTAAAAAATTCCTACAAACTTCATTTATCTACACCAATAACTTCAATGATAATAAATTAATATATTTGATAACATCGATAATGGGGTCAATTCATAGTCACATGTCAGGTACCAAACAATTCATTTGTATACAATTTTTAAGCGTTCTGTGCATGTCGTTAAGTCTGCCGATAACGTTGATCCTATATATTAACAATGAAGTAAAGTATTACGTTAGCCAAATGATTATATAAATCTTTTGATTTTTTGAAATTAATATTTTGAATTATTTTCTCCAAATTTTCGAAGTAAGGTAATTTTATTTCTTATATTAAATTTTAATTGGTATTTTCAATGTAATTATGGTTTTGCATGATTAATTAATATCGCTTTTTAATTAGTTTGATACCATTTCATTCTTTCCTTTCCCATATCTTTTTTTTTTGAAAAATTACATGTTTTTTGCATATATTATTTAAATGCTTTTACTTTGTTTTTTTATTTGATTTTTTGATAACATAAATAAAAATAGAAAGAAGGTGCAGAAGTAACTATTATGTTAGTTTTATTTATGACCTTTTTAGAAGGTGAAATTGACTCTAATAAACCAGTAACAGCCAGTAATCTTTGCTTTCCATTATACTCCAATTAGATTCAATTTTAAAACTATTGCTCATTTTTTAATCGTTGAATTTTTTTCTTTCTTAAAGTAATTTTTTTTTAAATTCGCTTTTACTTTGTTTTTTTTATTTGAATTTTTGATAACATAAATAGAAATGGAAAGAAGGTGCAGAAGTAACTATCCTGATAGTTTTATTTCATGGCCTTGGTAGAAGGTGAAATTGGCTCTAATAAACCAGTAACAGCCACTGGACCTTGGTGATCACTTTTGTCTATTGGTTTTGTAACTCGGCTTCAAACTCAAATGCAGGGAATTCGATCCTGGTACAATCCAATTGCTACATTGGTGACCTTGACTACAAAATATTCATGCAGATGTCGTGGCGCCATCTACATGCAACATCCAAAATCATCAGATTCACTTGACGTATCAAGTCACTCTCGCCATAACTGTTGGCGCTATAAAATCTTTCGTCTCTCACTGGTGGGGGAGTATTGTGGAGGTATCTTAATAAGCCAGTAACAGCCACTGGACATTGATGATCACTTTTGTCTAGTGGTTATATTGCCTGGCTGCCAACCCAAAAGTAGAGAGTTCTATCCTGGCAAAATAAAATTGCTACACTTTGTTTAAATTCGGGAACAATTAACTTCATTAAAGTTATTTATATATTATAAAAGAGCGCACTAATATAAAACTCCAATTACGAGATGAACAAAAATCAAAGCTAAGAACATTATAAAACATGCTAGGTATATAATGCGTGTATAAATTCAATCTAAAACCCATAAAAAACACACTGAATTCAACTAATCTGATAGCACACCAAAGTCTAAACCCTACATACATTAAAAGATGTACAGGAGATGCAAAAGCTACATCTATTCATATTCAAAGCCATTGAATTTAAAAACTGAAATCCATCATTCTTAACACATTGTATGCGGATCACGTACTAGTACGTTTTCTGACGATTGATACTTGAGCACAGGTCACGTACTAGTACGGATTAGTGTCACAACATGGTTTGTTGGTGGGTGCAAAAATAACGGTATATACAAGAAAACGAAGCCGATTTTTCTTGTTTAATTCATAGATTCTAGAAAAATTGGGACAAATAAAAATTAGTTTTTACATCAGTCGACGCGGAACCACAGAGCGGGAAGGCTGATTTAAAAAAATCCAATTTAGATTTAAAATTCACTTTTTATTTATTATTGCGAAAATGAGTCAATTTTGCCGTGTACTTCTTCATAGAGGAAAATGTTTTGAACGTAATCGCACTAAAAAACGTTATTAGTTTTTTTTTTTTTAATATGATTGCTCTTTTCATTTTTTTATAATGTAAAAATCTTTTTAGATAAAATCATTAAAACTATATTTTACAATTTCTGTTTGATTTTTCATATTTACATATTACTATTATAAATTTATCCACTAGAAAAATATTTTTTGTTTACAAAAATCTTATGGTTGTTATTTATATATTTCAATGTAAAATACGAAAAGTTGGTTAAAAAATTAAATATTTTTGTATCTATTGAGATATAACTGAATAACTAAATTGATGCTCAAAACGCCCGCTCCCGGTACAATTCCGCTGCGAAATGTACCCGTACACAATGTGTTAAAATCATAAGAACATAGCCACGTTTAATTGATCAACAAAAATTAAAAGGAACTTTCAATTTGAAAAACTGTTTAAAACTATTTATTAGTTTGAAAATTTGTGGTTGAGATTTAAGAATCAAAATAATAACAATAATAATCAAAGTTTTACAGAGGACTCTAAAAGTATCAAAAGGCATGATAAAAATAACCTGATTTTCAGAAAATTTCAATTTTTTATACAGAGAACTAGGTTACTCTGCCATACATATGTTTCGTGCTGCCATCTAGTGTGCAGATGGAATAACTTTTTTATCTATCTGTTTTTGATAGAGTGTTGATAAATTTGCGATACAAAAAAATTGAAGTCTTAAAATTAGAGTTTAATTAAACTATTGCATTTTTTCTTTTTTTGAAACGGAATTTCAACCTTTTAGACAATGATCTAGGTAACTCTGCAAGACCTCTGTTTTGTGCTGCCATCTAGTGGGAAAATTTAATAACTTTTTTATCTATCTGTTTTTGTGGAAGTATTGATAAATTTGAGAATAAAAAAATCGAACACTTAAAATTAAAATTTAATTGAACTGCTGAAATTTTTTTTGAAATGCACATAGTCAGAAAAAAGTCATTATTGACTTTTCATTTAAATTACTTTTTAAATGTGACGTTTTTAAAAAACGTATTATAGAATTTGTACGCTTCGAGAAATATTAAAAGCAAATTGTGATAAGAGCGATAAATTTACTGTAAACAAAAAGCAGTATTTCATAAATTTTTTAAGGTATCCGACTACGTTCGAAGGAAAATTTTTGAAAAATTGGATTTTTTAGAAACTATTTATGGTTTTTAGATGTATCGTGAATAATAAACACTATAAATGCAAAAACAATTATTTGAAAATATATATTTTGAGAAAAATGAAAATTTGTCGTAAATTTTTGTGAAATTTAACCAAAACGGTTAACACTTTAGACAAAATTATAATGAAGAAATCCCATTTTTCTTTGCAAACAAATTATAGAACACAATGATGAATGAAATGAACTAAAATATAAGAGACATTTTTATATATATAGACATATATTATAGACACTAAAATGTAAGAAAAACAACTTTAAATGGAAAAGTATATCACCAACAATGAAACTTTTGGTTCATTTCATTGTCCATATTATTTAAAACACACGCTGAAATTTTTGCATAAATACCTCTATTAGTTTTTGAGATATCATGTTAACGGTGGAGAATTTTTAGGAAAATTAAACTTTTGAGAAAATGGAAGCTAAAGTTGAAAAATTTGTGACCCTGGATGATAGATCAGGCCTTCCTTTTCTTAGAAAATATAAACTGTTTTGGGATTAGTTTAATTATATTAACGTCCCGTTTAAAGCAACACGAAGGCTATTTTGGGACGGACCTCGTCATTTTGAACCAAGTTCAGGTGACGAGGATGACACCTGAGCTTACACCCTCCTCTCCACACCATACCATACCAGCGGGAGGACGTTTGGCCTGACAGATTTAACGTGCAAGAGACCCCCCCCCTCACACGACGGTTCTTCGGTGGAATCGAGTCTCGAATCTGAAACCCTCCGGTTCCAAAGCCGAGACCTTACCACCAGGCCACCGCGGCCTAGACTGTTTTGGGAAGAGAAATGTCTGAACTAGAAGAAATAATAAGAATTTTAAAAAATTCGCCAATGTGGGTGATAATCAGTGTTTTTAACGTAGTCGGATACCTTAATAATATTATTAGAGTTACTTTTAATAAAATTTGGTTGCTCGTTTGATGTTGCATTGCAACTTTTATTTTATGTCTATTATACATTTTATTAGACAAAAAATCAATTAAAAAATGTTGCACATTTTCCCAATAATCTGCTTTACTAGTAAATTCTGCTTTATCTTTGACACATATTTAAACATACACAGCTCGAATATAAAAATGGTGCTTCAACTTTTCCATACAATATTAGCACTTTAGAGAAAAAAAAAAAAAAAAACCACCAGAAATTAAGTCTTCAATCTTCAGTTATGGTGGTGGGTCTAATGCCACTTGGTCATACCAAACCCGAATGAGCGTAGATCTTTCGAATGAAGGCAGAAGTGTGCACCTTTCGTTGTGAACGAGCACCGTCAAGGTGAAAGTACGACTTTGTTCGAACACACACGACACAACCCTTTTTAGGAGACCAAGTCCCAAAGTTTGTTTTTCTTTCTAGTCAGTTGCCATCATGCTCTGGTCTAGAGAACAGAGTGCCTTCGAGAGCTTCTTTTTCTAACAGTCGCTCACTTATTGCTGCGCAACGTGCCTTCCGCGCTCGCTTTGGAATTCCTCCTCACAGACCCGTTCCAGGCCGTAATTCAATTCTGTCGTGGGTTAACTCATGTCGAGAGTGTCGCTAAACCCATAAATGGACATCAGTGGACCGCCAGAACTCCGGAAAATGTTGAAAGAGTGAGGCAGTCAGCTCTGCGTTTGGCTCACAAACACTCAGCTGCTCAGGGAATTTCTGACACCACTCTTCGACGAATTCTCCATCGAGACCTCCCATTTCATCCCTATAAATTGGCTGTAGTGTAAGAATTAACTGAACGCGATTTTGTTGCCCGTCAAAATGCATGTGAAATGCTGCTTGACAACCTGCCTTAAGACGCGGTCGTTTTTTTCAGTGACGAGGCTTACTTTGAAATCCCTGGTTTATGTCGATCGACCATGGGCCATAGCTCACCTCAAGAGCAACATTCGCTACATTACCAACATACCGATTGATATGCTGCAAAGAGTAGACACGAACTTCAGAAATCGACTCAATCAGTGTATGCGCAATGGGGATCGCCATTTAACTGATGTTATTTTCAAAACAGTATGGAAAAAAATATTAGAATATTGTATTCTCAAATAAAAGAAAAATTAAAAGTACTTAAAAAAGTACTGAATTATTTTTATTGACCTTTCAAATAAGTCAGTTTCTCTGGGGCACCCTACATCAAGGAAATATTGAAATGAAACATGATAAGTTAAGTATCTATAAAAAGATCTTGTTATTGTTTGATATCTCCAGAATGTAGAGTATTTCATGCAGCTGAAAATATTCTGCATTGAAAATGATAATAGAAAAAGAGAGAGTTAATAATAGGTCATCGAAGTGTCATCTCTACAAATCAGTAACATTATTTTCCATTTTGATGAATAACAATGACGATGATGTCGTGTCACTACAGAAAGGGGTGCAGTAGCTTTTGAGGGTAAAGACCCCTTAGCACCCAGCGGGCAAATGAAGTTTTGAAAAATTTTGAAAAATTGGATTTTTCATAAACAATTTAAGGTTTTTAGATACATTATCAATTGTAAATACTATATATAAATTTAAAAAAAAATACTTGAAAAAATAATATATTTTCAGAAATATAAAATGTGTAGTAAACTTTAATGAAATTTAACCAAAATGGTTAACACTCTACACAATATTTAACACAATAATTCTATTTTTCTTTGTACACAAGTTATAGAATATGTAGATGAATGAAATGAACCAAAATCTAAGAAAATTCTTTAGATGTAAAGAAGTTATGGGTAAGAATATATGTATATATGCATTTTTTTCCATTAAATCACAACTCAATTTTTCTTAAAACATCTATAAGTGAAAAAGTATTTCCCCAACAATAAAACTTTTGGCTAATTTCATTGCCCATATTATTTAAAACACTCGCTGGAATTTTTATGTAAATACCTTTGCTGGGTTTTCAGATATCATGTTAACGGTGGAGAATTTTTATGAAAATAAATGTTTGGAGAAAATTGAAATCAAAGACACATTTTAGTTGTAAAATTATTGACTCTGGATGATAGGCGAGGCCTTTCTTTATCTAGAAAAAGTAAACTGTTTTGGAAAGAGGGAAATCTGAACTACAAGAAATAATAATAAAAATAAAGAAATCACTGATGCGTTCGATAACCAGTGTTTTTAACGTAGTCGGATTACCTTAATTATTCAGCGCATGCGTGAAAACCTGAAGCTGCGCATGTGCAATTGCATGAGCTATGGTACGCATGTGCGGTAGTTTCTTTGTTGACATCTGATTTTAAAAAATTTAAATCTCATTATGACCAAAAGAAATAAATCCAAAATTGGCCAGAACGCAATAATTGCCAAAAAGTTTCGTTCTATAAAAAATTGTAACTAAACTAAACTGAACTAAACATATATGTTATGATTGATTTAAATCTCATTATGACCAAAAGAAGGAAATCTAACCTTCACCAGAACACATGAAATGCCAAAACGTTTAGTTCTATAAAAAATGTTTTGTGTCTATTTTTGATAATTTCTAAATTTATTTTATGATTGATTATTTATTGAATGATTTAAATCTCATTATGACAAACAGAAGGAAATCCAACCTTGGCCAGAACACATGAAATGCCAAAAAGTTTCGTTCAATAAAAATGTTTTGTATCTATTTTTGATAATTTCTAAATATATTTTATGATTGATCATTTGTTAAATGATTTAAATCTCATTATGACCAAAAGAAGGAAACCCAACTTTGGCCAGAACACATGAAATGCCAAAAAGTTTCGTTCTTTAAAAGATGTTTTGTATCGATTTTTGATAATTTCTAAATATATTTTATGATTGATTATTTATTGAATGATTTAAATCTCATTATGAC
>JAPMOQ010053331.1:472921-508516 GCA_026543055.1 Argiope trifasciata | reverse complement strand
CAAATATTTAAAATCAGTCTAGAAGTAATTTAACGAAAGAAAGCGACTTTCTAATTTTTCAACTAAATTTATATCTTTAATTAATTTATAAATAGAATTAAATATTACTAGTTCATTATTTTCGAGAAAATAAAAGGAAAATGGCAATTATTTTAGAAACTCGTAAAATTCCATGTTTCCTAATCTGAATATTCTGAAAAATAATTAAAATTTAAAAATTATTATTTTGAAAAGCACCTGAAAAAATCATGAAATGAAATATTTTCCATTTTCCATTTGCAATGAAAAAAAAACACAATCTTAATCAAATTTTCTACCCAACAAAAATTCTTCCAATAGAAATGGGTTTGTGTTTATTAATAAATGGTACTTAATTAAAGTTTCTTTTGTACAAATATCAGAGAACAAAAAGAAGAACATAAAAAAATAAGCAAAACGTTATTTGAAAAAGTATTTTCCTTTTAATATATTATTTAAAAGGAAGCAAATATTTTTCAATTAGATTTAATTTAACAACACAAAGTTTGAGGCCAAAATCTGATTTTAACATGCTGGAATACTTCAAGATTTATTATAATGTGTTTTTTTGCACTTTTTTTACTCAACCTGCCTATTAACATCAGTTACATATTTTAATTGTTAATACATTTAAATTAGTAATCGTATTCGTGTATTTATTGAATTAGTGTAAAATAGTAACGAAATTGATGAGAATAGATTGCTAATGTAAATAGCAAAAACAATTTTAAGAAAAAAAAATAATGTGATGCTGATTTGAAAAGGCTTTAGAGAACAATTACACCATTTGTATATTCGTAAAGGTATTTTTTCATATGAATATTTCTTTAAATTATTTGCTTAAAAATATGCTTCGCTTTATTTAAAACTTTTAGTATTTTGAATAAAATCAATTTTTAAGATCAATTTTTAAAATCATTTCTTGATATCAATCATTTTTTACTTTAATGCAACTTGAAACGGATTTTTTTTTATTTTAATGACTTTAATTTTTAGCGCCTTTAATTTATAATTAAGTATGATAAATAATATTAAATTTTAATATAAAATGGTCTCAACTTTATCATTGATTCGTAAGATTTAAATATTAAAATTAAGACGTTTATTGACAGTTAATTTATGAAAATATAGAAATATCTATTATGGGGGAATGTTCAAGCATGAGAAATTTCAAAACTCTATTACACCAAGAACTGAATGAAAATATCTAATATAATTTTATTCCTACAAATTGGAAATATTTGAAGTAAACAAAAAATTATGTTAATTCAAATTTTAATGCATCTATTTTGTTTTTAGAAAAAGACTGTATTAAAGCTTATTAAAGTGGGATAAAAATAGAAGATATTTTTAAAAAGAAAAGCATTTTTCATTTAAGCCCAAAAGAGTGTCGAAAAGAAGAAGGAAAAAAAATGTAAAAAAAGAAAAAGGTTAACAATTTCTAGGATGGGATTTACTAAAAAAATCAACCAAAACGAATCCCTGGTTTATTATACATAAGGCAAGTGCGAAAGGATATATATTTTTTCTTTATTTCTCGTCCGTTAACGTAATTGCAACGTGTCACAAAAAATGGGAAAAGTTAAGAGTCAAGAAAAAAATTCCTATGCTCCACATTGGCATTATGGAAATAAACCTCCGTTTGAGTCCTCGAATTTTTTTCTACGCTTTTTATACCGCTCTAGTGAACTAGTTCTAAAGGTAGTGGGAAAAAAATTGAGAATTTATTGAACTATGATAGAACAAAACAGTTTTGAATTATGAGACAAATAAATGGATTCGAAGGCAAGTTTAAAAAAAAATTAACTCTCTGATTTATAATCTTTTATTCTACTATTAGAAAAAAAAAATGATTTCTTTTTGCAGTTTAGAATTAAATTCTCCGTGAGTTCCATTACTTGAATTTTTTCCTTGAAAAAATAATTTATATGTATTAAGAAATATTTCGCTGGGATGAATAATAAAGTTAGGTATGAAATTTTTAAATAAAAATATCAAAAATGTTTTTACAAGACGAGTAAGTGGAAAGTTCATCAAAATTATAAACCTTTTAAAAAGAAATTTAGCGAATTAGATCAATTTATTTATTTAGCTAACAAGAAGTTATGTATTTTAAAATAATATAAAGGTATACACGTACTCTAAGGAAATATTCTTAAAAGTTTAGTATAAAAATTAAATATGTTTAAAATAAAAATGCAAAATTGTCTTTACAAGTTGAGTAAGTAGAAAGTTTATCGTAATTATAAAACTTTTTAAACGAAAATTAGCCCCATCATTATATAGCATTGAGGGATTTATCTAACAGGAAATTACGTATTTTAAAATAACATAAATTTATACACCTACTCTAAAGAGTTATTCGTAAAAGCTTAGTTTGAAAGTTAAGTATAAAAATTTTCAATAAAAATTCAAAAAAATATCTTTAAAAGTTGAGTAAGTGGAAAAAATTATCGAAATTTTGAAAATTTTAAAATAAAAATGAGCACCTTAATTGCATACCACTTAAGAATTTACGTAATTGGAAATTATATATTTTAAAGAAATATACATGTTTTACCTACTCGAAAGAATTGAAATTGAAAAAATGATTTAAAGCTTTGGGAAGCTATAAGCCGCAATAAATATTTTTACAGGAAGAGAAAGCACACAGATTTGCACAATATAACCCAGTCCCACTTTATGCCGTTGCTCATCCCCTCCCACTTGGGGGTGGCCTGCTCTTACTTGGGGATACGAGGCTTCCGGCACGGTGGTTGGATCTCGCCAAACCGGTTTATACAATAAAGATGGAAATTCTGACTCCTCCCATCTATGATGGACGTACTTCCTACTGGAAGTGTTGCACCATGACCAGTGATGGCTATTAGGACTCAACCACAGGTCCCTCCAAGCGTCATTCAGTATCAGGACGGAGAGTCATTAATGTGGCTATTGCCATTTCTCAATTAGTTCGTTCTTTTTTCATTCTTTCCGTTGCATAGTTAGTGCAGGGAAGATCGTCTTATTGGAAATACGGTATTTCTTCGATTTCCAGAACTATTAGTAACAAAATATTTAAATTTTTTTTTCACTGCTAATTTTTTGTCTGATTGAAATGTGAATACAATTAAAAAATTGGAGGTAATAATTGTTTATAAATAAAAAAATAATTAATGATATTGTAGTTGAAAATTATTTCTTGAATAAATTCGAATATTTACTCCTGTTGAGAGTTTAATGGAAACCCTCCAGTAACAGTAACGTAACTGAGTATAGGGAATGCAAGGATAAGCAAAAGGCAATGCAAAAAGGAAGGATACATTCATTCTAAAATTTATTTTTTAATTATAATAAATGTAGAATAAATAACATTTTATAATTCCATTGTTAAAATACAAATATAATGATTCATATAGTTATATACTTTTTTAATTGGTTAAATATTAAAGTTATTGAAATCTGTAAAAAAGGCAGCTGTCATTGAATGTATGTGATTTGTTATTTAGCTATAAGTAAATTATAAGGAATCAATATACAATATAACATAAATTTTATGATCTCCAAAGCTATATATATATATATATATATATATGTATATTATTTTCAGGTTCGGATTTAGTTTATTCCGCATAGCAAAAAAAAGTCTGTTTGTTATTGAAAAAAATTGCAAGTAAGCAAAAAACGAAAAGTAAAAAAAAAAAAATAGAAACAAATCTTATTAAATTTGAAAAAATGGTATAGAAAAATTTAGAAAAAGATTGAGTACAAAAAGAACCAATATTTTATTTAATCTAAAGAAATAATAAATAAATAAATAACATGATTTGCTCTAAAATACGTAATATAAAAAATTAACGTCAATTCCTACTTAGATGAACACATCAAAATTTTATTTTAATACCTTTTTATTAAATAATTAATATAAACATGTATATACATATGACAGAATCACAATTATCAATGGCAAAGTAGAAAGTCCTTGCAGACAAAGGCAAATTTGTTGCTGTTTTCCATTTTCCCTCCTATGTAGAGTGTTGGACTATTATTTTTGTTTGTTACTATTTATTTGCTCTCTTTTTTTTCCTTTCTAATTTTTGTATTTGATGGTGGTCTATGATTTCTTATCGCGAGAATTGAAATAGCATTCTTCATCTTCATGTAAAAAAAATCCTGAAATCCTTGCATTTTACCGATTGAGCTACAGCTTGTTCATTTCAAAAATAACAGACAGAAATAAAATCCAAGAAGTTTTATTTGAGGGAAATGTACTGCTGTCTCTGAATATTTTACTAATTTCATGTGTTATCTCTCCGTATTTTGTTTTAGAATTCCAAAATTGTAGATGAATTAACTCAACGAAGAACGCATTTCTAATCTTTAATCTTCCAATTTTTTGTTATAAAATAGTAGCTCTGAGTGGTAAATTGAAATTCTTTTTTATATTTATTAGCATTTTGGCTTTTTATTTTTCTATTTTAAGTTTTCACAAAGGAACTTAGCAGTAGTTTACAGAGAATTTCTTAAGTTTTTAAAAAATACTTTCGAAAGAAAGATACTAAGTTTAAAGGTAAAATTCTTCTTTTAAGAATATCTTAGATATAATTATCACAGATTAACTAAAGAAGACCTTATTTGAAAATCTAATGCACACTGATTGAGAAATAAAAAAAGATTTTTAAAACTATTTTTTAAATGTAAATACATAGTAATACATAACCCGGTATTTACCAGTATCTTCACCATCCCAAATATTACGATCATTGGAATCAAAGCTAACAATTAAAAATTATTCGTATAATATGAAATTATAAAATATGCAGACCCTAGCTCTATAAGCGTTATTACAAATTCACCCAAAATATGTAAATAAAAGGCGAAGTTTATGATCCTGTAATTTAGTATTATTTATGTTTAACTTTATGTGCATAAGGCTAAATTAGTCCATAAAAATTTTAAGATGTCATGTGTAATTTGCTAAATGCCAAAATTAAAGATAGGATTTTGCATTTAGTACTGACTCAGATAAAATAATTTTTTCTTTTTAGCGTTATTATTAACAGTTTTACATTAATTATTTTTTTCTTTTCAAGCTGACATTATCACTTGTAAAAATAAATATTTCACTCTCCAAGCATTAGCATACGATTCTCCATTGATGATAATTCTTTTGATTAAGAGTTTATTTATATAAAGTCGTCACATAAAATTTAAACAAATAAAAAAGTATCAAATGAATAAAAAATATTTAATTTCCTTTCAATGCCAAATCATAATTGGTAAAGGAAATTTAAGAATAAAATAATTACGAGAGTCTAATATTATTGATTTTATGTCATATTACATATAATATGTCCTTTCTAAAAATGTTACTTTCTAACAATATGTATATATAGCTGCGCAAGCATGCACATATATATGTGCGTGTATGTATTTTAGATTTTAAAAGTTGAAATTTTAGTGTAACTATGCTAAAAATTTATACCAGAACTGAAAAAAATGCCCCCCAAAAAAGTGAAATGTAAAGTTTTTTTTTCTTAAAATAAAAAAGAAAGAAGATGAGGCAAAAAAAAAATCAGATGGGATTTACTGAAGAAATCAGATAAAATGAATCCTTAGCTGATGAGTACAGCGAAGGCACATTTTTTCTCCAATATTCTGCTCCTCAGCGAACGCAAATTGCAACTTGTCGTAGCAGCCAAAAGTTAACAACGTGGTAGAAAAATTTCTTCGCACCATATTAGCATTATGCAAAGAGAGCTTAGGCTGACGGCTAGAGATTTTTCTTCTTTTTTCTCTTTTTCTTTTTCTTTCCATTTTGATGTTACGGTTAATTTGTTCCGGTAAGATTTGGGTCTGAAAAATGAAGAAAATTTATTGAACTTAAATCCGAAATTACATCTCGAAAATATTAAATAAATCTGAGGAATAAATGGATAGTTAAATATTTAAAAAAAGAATTATTTTCTGAAACTCAGTTACTGAGAATAATATTATTTAAGATTTGTTGTTAAATATCGAAGAAAAACTAATTATGTGGAAAAAAAAACAATGGGGAATTCATAACAGAAAAAAAAAATGCGAAAAAAGTTATACTTAAATAAGAATTTTTTCCATAGAAAAAAATCATTTTTCAAAGTGAAAAAATAGTAAAACTTAAAATTTTTTTTGTCCAAAATCATGATGAATCATTTGAAAAATCACTGAGAAATGTTGTAACATAGAGCAAATATACAGCTTTTGTTCCATATTTTAACATTATTTCATACTTATATATGTCATTGCTGTAATAATTATTTTAAGTAACTTGAGAGAGTCATATATAATCCTTTCAAATAAAAACGATTAAGTTTCCGACAATATTTTATCAACATTCCTGATAAATTCATCATTACAATAAAGAAACAAGTTCACGTCAAGGAATTTAACATAAAAGTATCTCTATATAAATAAAATATAAAAAGTATTTATAATTTTTTTGAAATGAATGCTAGGATTTTCTTTAGTTTTCATGATATTGTTTTATAGTTTTTTCCTTGATTTTTGTTATCCTCACACATTTAAGATTTTTGTTTTGACCATATTTTATAATAACAAACATTAGTAAATGATTATAATGTTTTATTTTGACTATTTATTTTGAAATGACTTTATTTGTGATCTAAAATAAGTAAAAATACTTAGCCTAAGATTGAAAAGTGGTGAACAGACATTATACCTAAAAGGGTGAACTTAATTTCTATAACGATTCAGCAAACATCAGTCTTATTTAGGTTCCATTCTAAATATAATAGAGTATTTCATTGTAAGGAGAATTACTCTATGTCGCTGTTTTAAATTCTTAAAAATAATTATTCAAATATTATATTTTATATAGTTCTATAATTGATCTGTTTTTTATTATTTGATTTTAATTTGACCAGCGGGTGACCGAGCTCCGCTCGGAGAAAACAGGTATCGAAACTAACTCAAAGATTTAAATTTTCAATTGTGATTTATCAAAACAATACATGCCATAAGAAAATTTGTGAAACTATTGGTGAAAAGATAACCGGTTAAAGTGCACCATTGTAAACTATTCTAAACAAAGTTAGAGTTTGGAAAGGGAACTATTCTATACAAAGGTAAAGTAAAGGTAAAGATTGAAGTGTGTTGAAGTTCAATATTTTTGACAAATTTATTTAGAAAAAACAAACGTATATACATACATAAGAAACATATTATAAACCTATAACAGCATAAACATAAAACTTTATTAGTTCGCCATATTGGCTATAGATGGCAGCACGTTACCGCTTGAAAATTTAAGTAGCCATTATGGCGAACTAATAAAGTTTGAAAATATCCTATCTGTAACTCCGAACTGCTCAACCGTAGCGCTTCAAAACCGGCGTCAATCGATTCCTCGTGGCCCAAAAATCCTAGACCCCCAAGTTCACCGGAGTTTATTAATTCTGGGGCGATTTTCGACTTGGCAACCATTCCTCGTATTATAGTATTAGATTAATAAAAATTATTCATATTAGTTTAAAAATGATTTACAAAATATAATTGGGTGTATTAAAACGTTGAAAAAACATATTTTCATGAAACATTTTTAAAATTTCATTTAGAATTTCTAGTTTACCATCGAGGAATCACTGCATGGAGAATTAACTTATCATGTTTCTGAAAAATTCCATCTTTATGCATGTCGCATTCTGTGCTGCATAAAAGCATAAATGTTTTTTTTTTTTATTTTCAACTGCAGAACCAAATGCCATTCGATAAAATTATCCAATTTTGCCAAATTTTTTTCAGCTATATCAGATAACAGAGAAAAAATTGAATAACATTAATAAATGGCCACAAAGCAAAGGCAATTGAGTGTTATCTTTAATTGTTATAGCATACACAATCTCATATCCTCTCTCCTTCTTTTATATTTTTAAATCCTGCACAAATTCTGGTTAGAGTTAAACAGAAAATAAAAAAAATAAAAAGGCTGCTATAAAATCCATATCCTGTGGCGAGTGACCATGAAATACGAGCTTCCAGAAAGTGAGGTCACAAGAAGCTGGGTGGAAAATGCCTGTAGCTTCAGGAAATATTTCTCCAGATTTATAACAAGATCGTAAGCAACCTATAGCGAAAGACTTATCAATCAATAAAGTGGAAAAATGAGAAGCCCAGCTAATAGCCAAAATTTCCTTACTCGATACCAAATTTTATTTTATGACAAGAATTTTTAAAACAGAGGATAAAGCATAGTTTGGAATTCTGTGTGAAAAATGCTCAGGATGTTTTAGCATATTCCTAAATTTCTTCGTTTGTTTGAAAAATTGTTTTAAAATTCAGTATTAAGTAGTATATTTCTTTTCATTATAAAAAAGGAAATAATAATTTAATATGACGATTTAAGTAATGATTAATTTGGAAGAAAGTGTTGTATAATTTGTGCTATTTTCAGAAAGTATTAAAAGCCTTGGTTGGTATACATTTTGCCTTTTGATGGTCACATGCAATTCCTGTGAATTTAAAATCATTAACCAAATTTTTGATATATTTCAATTATTTTAGGTTTTAAAATTAAAAACTACATATTTAAGTAAAATGCTATAGATAAAGAAACAAGGCAACATTATAAATATCATACAAAAGTTTTAAAAAATAAAAATTACATAATTTTTTATTATTCAACTTTTTATAAATATCAAAGATTGCTAATTTTGCTTTGTATCTTGACGTTGTGTGGCTCTGTTTGGGGTTTTTTGATAATAACTTTATTTAGATGCTGTGAATAATTAATATTGTACTCTACTTGATCCACATTATTTTGTGATAGCCTAATATGGAAATTGCAACACAGTATAAAGATTATGTGAATTATTTTTGGTGAAAATTCTTTATTAATGGAAGACGATTTTCATATAAATATCCTGACAGGTGGAACTGCCATGGAGAGAGTGTAAGTTTTGTGTTTATCCTCTATTTTTCTCAAAGTTTCCAAATTTAAATGATCTCAACCATTTTTGTAAAACTGAAGTAGTTTAAATGTCTTTTGGCATGATTCTTATCAGTCTTTGCTTTAAAAAAGTATAGCTTTTGAGGATTTTTGTTAATAAATGAATGAAATTTATTCTTTTTAAAACTTACACATTTCATTTAAAGAATATATTTCACCATTTCTACCTTAAAAGGTCTGTAATGCATACTTTATAATATCTTCTCATGGTAGAACGTTCTAAAATAGACATTGAACTAAGTATTTGCAAAGTTTTCACGTGTATACAAGGCCAGCACTTATTTATCTAACATTCGGCTCTGCATTTTAAACGTCAATCTATATATTGCCAATTTATATTAATAATTGATATATTTTGTAATTTCTATAGCATGTAAAAGCTACATTATGATGTATTCAGAATTTTCATACTATTTAAAAAATTCTTTTATAATTATCGAATTTTATCTTTCTTAAAATTTTATATTTGGCTACATATCGATTTGACAATGAAATGCATTTCATTGTTATCCTAATGGAAATTTTAAATGAAGTTAAAATTTGTTTGTTTTTAAGATAAAGTAAAAGATAATTAATTATAAAATTTTATAATGAAAAAAAAAAAGAAAAAAATTCTTCCAAAACTGGTATTATTGTAATTTAGTTATCAGATTCTAAAACGGGTTTTGAACATTATCCCCTAAACTGAGAGCGATATTTTTGCAAATCCATTTAATCCTGATATAATTCTAAAGCTAACTTTCCGTATTATACTTTAATAAATTTCCTTCTTTTCCCTTTTTCTGACTTTTACCAAAACTACTTAACTGGATTAGGAAAAAAAATCTGTAATCAGTGTTTTATTTGCATAATGCCAATGTGGTGTTAATAAGTTTTTTTCACTCGATCTTCCATTTCTTCTCCTCGACAAACATCGCAATTATGCTAAGTTAAAAGGGCAGGAAAAAAATGCCAAACTTGCCATTTGCAGTAAATCAGGGATTCATTCTGGATTATTTCTTTAGTTAATCCTATCTTAATTACCTGTTCTTTTGTTATTTACTTGCGTAAAAACCGAATCAATTTCTTCCAGTTTTATATATTTGGACATAAATTCGGTAAGATGTGAATATATTTTTATCTAGATTCTTCAAATTAAGGAAATAGATATTTCGAGTATGTTTGAAACTAAACCTTTTTTTCCAATTTAATATCGAAGAGCAAAATTCAGATCTAAAAATGCATTTGAACATTGAAGTAGAATAATTTTAAACATCTCTTAATTTTCCAGAATATTTTTTATCAGACTCCATTGTTTCCTTTTTGAAAAATAAAAAAAAAAGGGTTTTGTTTAGAAGGAAACTATTTCTTCTATTGTTGATTCTATATCATCATTAAAGTGGATGTAATTGGCTGTTTAGTAAGTACTATTTTTTTAAGTCTAAATGATAGTCTTGATTGCTATCTAAAGATATAAATGAAATAAGACAATTTAAAGCAATAAATATTTAAAATAAAATTCTCTCATATACCTGAAATAATAATTTTATAAGTCCTGTCAGAATTCTTGTTGAAATAAATCAAATATACTTTTACAGAGAAATTTTTTTATTTTATTTTAGAAATCTTATTCCATTACTGTTATAATTAGTTTCATTATAATTAATTCAATGAACTTAAGTTTAATATAATTAACATTAATTTAATTTAATTGATTAAATCCCACAACGTATATCTATCTACTATATCAACGTATATCTAATTTATACTGACATAATGGATAAATAAACAACTATAATTTGAGAAAGAATAATAGATGTGCTGTGGTTTTCTGATATATAATGTCAGACTTATTTATATTTTGAAAATTATTGTATTCTCTTTCAAAACAACATAACGTTAAATATCTAAAAGAAAAACAGTTTTTGTAGTTAATGAAATTGGGGTGAATGATTTTAATGTTGAAATTATTGTTCCTTTTATTTTTTTCATAAAGATGACTGTCACTTATATATTTTAGAAAATATTGTATAATCAGAAAGCATTAAACTAAATTTCTTCATTAAAATAATTATAAAACTCATTTAACTTACCCTAAATGAAATAGTAGGCACAAATTATTTAAAAACATGCAAGAAGCATGTCAAATTAGTCTAATTCACACCATTCTCTAGAAATGCAATAACATAAAAAGTAATACAAATATTATAATATAATAATATAATTTATTATCAACTATATAATGATAATATAAGACAATAATTAATTAAGTAATCTCAGTAAATAATGGATATAAGGTTAAAAACAACAACAAAGAAGCAGTTGAAAAGGAAAAGAATTTTAATCATGAGATTTATTGAAGTTAACCAAAAATCACTGGCTGAGGTAAGGTAAGCATAAGGTAAGGATAAAAAAAATACCTCTCCCCAGTTTTTTTCGACATTTAATGTAATTATGATGTGTTATAAAGTAAAAAACATGTTTAAAATGGAGGGAAAAAATTAATCGAATTACATTAGCAGTATGCAAATAGAATTTAGTTGAAAAGACTAGGTTTTTTCCTTTCCTCTTTTTTTAAAAAATATTCTGATTAATCATTTCTTCTAACTGTTCCGTCAAAAAACATCACACATTAATCGTCATAGACATGAATAAACGGATCTGAAAGCAAATTTGGGGGAAAAACAAAACTTTGCGCATGTTTTATAAAAAACCTTTTAGTATTTTGCATCAATATACTCTCGTAAAACAACATTCTACCGTATTTTTAGATTTGATTTTTTTCTACTCACGCTTTGAGAAAAACTAATCATACTTTTTTTGTACATTTTTAAGAAAAGAGTAGTTTTTGTCAGAAATACTTTATTGATATATATACCAAAACTTTGTATGAATTTCCGACATAATAGACTGTAGGAATTTGTTACAAATCGTAAGTTGAAAAATTTAAATAATTATGAAATTCAATCAAATGCGAATAGTATTTCAAATGCGAGTAGTATTTCAAAAAACTACTTTAAAAAAAATCAATTACCGAAATTCTTCAAACATTTCCTAGAAATTTATTTTTTGTGTGTTTTTTAAAAAAATTCATATTTATGCTTCGAGTTTTATAAGTTCGCTATAAAAACCTTATTTTTTGCGGTAAGTTATTTAAGTAAGGGATTCCTTTTTTTTCGCTTTGTGACGGAACTCTGAAATAAATAAACTAGGATAATACAAATAATAGAGATAAGTATTATAGTTAAGGACATATTTTATTTTCAATTAGTAATAAAGAAAAAAAATAACATTTAAATTTTTTGACAATTTTAAAAATGCAGCAAATAAACAGAAAAAAAATCCAATTCTAAATTTACTGACACTTTCTACTAATAAAGTTTCTTTTATATAAAAAAAGAAAAACAAAGTATTTAATATATTGGACGGGGAATTCAAGTTAGTTTAAACTTGAAACTTAACGTTTAAACACATGCATATATTACCAAATTTGCGCAATAGATTCCAAAATCCATTAAATCTATAAAAGAAAAATACTTTTATAAAATTTAAGACTTGTCTCAAGGTCAAAGCAAACTAAAGAATAAAATGAACTGTTGTTCATTTTGGACGGTGGGAGTTTATTTTTATTACTTTGTCTTTCTTCAATTATTTAAGGTAATTGCGGTATATAGTTGAAGAGGAAAAGTTAAACGTCGAGAAGTATTTTTTTCACATTTTCTATTATATTGAAAGGTTGAAGTTATCATTATTGACTGTAATAATGGTCCTGGTAAAAGAAAAAAACGGAGAGTTCTTTAAACTCAGAAATCCTGTGCCAATTTTCGGGGTAATTCAATGGATCTGGAGAAAATTTTTGGAATTAATTATTGTGTATGTGGCTTATCCCTCCTGGTTTACAATAACATCAAACCAGGTCTTTCAGCCCTAACTCCTTCAAACTGTTCGGCAATATTTGTAATCATGCAGATTTATCTCAGTGAACAGCTAATCTTATCTGACATCATTGCAACATGCTTGTTGCTTATTTGTCATGTCATCAGAGACGATAAGCAACAAAAGGTATTTTCTTTCCAAGAGGTGAGATCATAAGGAGCAGAGCAGAATGATCTCCTACTGTGTTAATTATCATTTGCTTTCTTTTCACTAAATGGCCCAAGTGATGGTCTTAATTTATTTTCTAATGCATGTCATAAATTTTACCTTATTTTACTACTGCTTATTGTTCTGTTATTACTTCCAAAGAACAAGTGTTTCACTGCATAAAATACTTGCTATCTTCTAGTGTCCGGTATCATGTAAACGATGTAGCATTGCCTCAGGACTCAAAAACAGCTGGCCTTTATAGAAACCGATGCAGGCCAAAATGTGGGCAGGAGCAACTTGAATCGCATTGCATTTTGGATATAGGGGATAAACTTTGTGGCCCGGCACTTGACGTCGTACACGAGTGTATCCATTTTGAAATCTAGAGTGAGTCGTCTGATTGCACCTGTCGCCAACTCGAATTAAAACAGCACCAGAACTTTCCACATACCAACCCAACACTGGGGCCCTCCTCCAAGAAAAACAGTTACCTTGCCTGACAAGGGTTGCAGTTTCTGAAAGAGCAAGACAGTCAGTCATCATGAACAATATCCTTATCGCTGCCTTCTAGGATCAGACAATCAGCAATTCCATTTACATGCACATTCCCATGCGACGGAACCCACTAAAGGGTGATCTTAATACTGGCAATCAAGCGATCCAAAAACCGGACAATTTTCCTTGTCTTGTGGTCCCCATGTTTCCAAAATTCAGATAAATGCTGAATGGAGGTTCGGCTATTACTCAGAATCAAAATGTCACGACAAATATTATCAATTATGAAAAGTTTCAAAGCCTCTTCAAAAGCTATTAGTTAAAAATGGAACACTACGCTGTTGTCAGAGTTTCTTACAAAATTAATTATTAAATGTTTTTACCTTTTTTAGTTATTTTTACTGTGACAAAACTTTTAGTTCATTTCATAGACAAGGAAATAAAGAGCATTATCTGAAATCTTCATTAAAAATATTGATTAATACTGGAGATATCATTTTAATGGTTTAAAAGTTCTATCGAAAAAACTATTTTGAGAAAAATGAGTTCAAAGTTTACATTTAATGCAAACAAGTATTTTTTCACCATAAAACAGTCTGAAATTCCCTATAATTGTAATTTAAACCTTCTTTTTCTTCATGCATTGCACATTTTTTCTTTTGCTGAGCTCTGATTTTTTTCTGCGAAATTTTGCAAGTGGCAATGAATACCTTTTTGAAATACAAATATGTTCGTAGTCAGAAAGCTTTAGCGATTAGTGATTGTGACTACCAACTTCTATTCGTAATTGATTTAATACCCTTTTTATATCCTTTCCACCTTCATGGGCATCAATATAGGACACGAATGACAGAATTTGGAGCTCACCGAAATGCTTTTTCGGCACTATATTCCAGAGCATATTCGGTGATCTTGTGGTTCAAACCCGATTCCACCAAAGAAATGTCGTGTCAGCGAGTTTAGTGTAATTTTGGTAGGGGAGAAATGACCACCCGCTGGTGTGGTGTTGTGAGGGGTGGAGAAGGAGATACTGTGTTAGGTAACTCCATCGTCATCTGACCAAGGTTCAAAATAAATGTGGAAAAAATTAAATGTGATTTACTTTCAAAATAAAATGTAGAAAAAATATATTTCAGTGAAAAAGTCGCAAAGATATAAACGAAGCGAAAGGAGAATTACAATGTAAATAGATGATTGAGAGAGAGATAATATTACCAGATAACATCAATATATTCAAAAAAGTGGATGTTCGAAAGCTATGGCAGTGCACTAGAAAACATCATAAAATTATTATTTGCGTTTTAAAAGGCAAAAAATAAAAATCTTAAAAGTTTAATTTTGCAACTTCCGTTCGAAGACTGTGACTTTTGGTTAATTTTCAAGTACACTGCACTTATTTAATTTGATATATCTCGACTTCTAGATGACATTAAATGAAAAGAAAAATGTTTGAATTAAAATATTTTTTCAAAGAAAATTGACCAATGCAGTCGAAAAAGGCCACTTTCAACGTAGGCAGTCACCTTAAAAATGTTTTCCTTGACAGTCCAGTCAGTTCACTTTCCCATGCTACGAGAAACTTTAGATGGATACTATTTGAAGACAAAAAAGAAATTCAGGACATTTTGTAAGACTTTCAATTTTTCACTTTATTGCTTGGCGGACGATAGCTGCCGGCGGTTTCCACGAAATGCTGTTTGCTGACTTTTTTCTTAAACTCCAGACTTATATTGGAGCATCAAATATTTTCCACTCTATTGGTTGACATACGGTCGCCTTGTGCAGCCACCATCAATTCTTTTGTCCTTATTATGCATCAGAACGAAAGCTATATTTTAGCTTCTTCGAGCTACATTCAGCAGTAACACGGATTGGGATTAAAATATGGTCGCTTGGACGCCACTCGCTGGAAGCTCATATTTCATGGTTACTTGCAACCACAGGAAATGGATTTCATGGAAACATTTTTAGGATTTTTCTTTTTCAATGTCTTCCTATATTGAGTCGACATAATATTTCTTAAAAGTATTACTCATTGAGGAAAGAGAAGAATATATTGCTGGTGGCGTTCTGAAAAACGATTTCAATTTCTCTTCACTCGATCAAATATGATAAAAATAAACAGTGCAGAATGAAAGGAAAGTTTTCCTTCAGGTTTGATGTGTTAGACAAATGAGCTCAATCCATCCTTCTGATAAAATGAATTCACTTACAGAAATTTTTTTACTTTCATTTAGAAAATCCATAGTAATAAAAATGTTTACATTGTATGATACATTGTTGTATAATATAACATGTATTGTACAGTTTAAATATGAATTCACAATACATTGTTTTTTAAATTTGAACTTTCCTCATTTAAAAAATCTGTTTGTAAAGATTAATGGCCATTAAAATAAGAGGGGCAAACCAAAAAATTTTATACTTCAAAGGAAAGATGCTTTAATAACAATAGACTCAGGATATAAAGGTAATTAAGAGACATATGTGGCTGTCACTTCTCTATATAATCACGCAATCTGTTGAGGAATTTATCAAACTTCTGGTTCGTTTAACCCATTTTGGTAATAATCGGGTCCCTGACTATTTAGCCAGTTCTCGTTAACTTTTTGAACATTACTTCTGATATGAATTTTGTTTCGGATAAGTACTTCAATGCCGTGAAAAGGAAGTTGTCAATGGGTGGAGCTGTATGGGGGATGGCTCCAAACCTGCCACCTAAACATTTCCAGAAATCTCTCAGTCCGTTTCAAAAGTCCATTTCACCATCTGTTGTCTACTCATTACCCCCCCCCCTGTATACTTCACCGATTTGTCTGTGAATGCCCGATTGGAACACATTCTTGTCCCATAGAAATCGTATCACGGTTAGAATGGTCTAGCACCTCTATACGAGAACACCTCTCTAGGCGTCTTGCCATTACTGTCGCCGTTTTAGGTTTCAATACTGACACTATCAGCTCGAACGACTGGTCTAATACAACTAGCCTTATATGTCTTCACTGTGTGAAACAATATTCTCACCCACAGTTTCTACTTTCCAAATACTGGGCTCATAAACTTTTTTTACATCACCCATCTTTAACAGTTACAGTTACAGTTTTACGAATAGTTGATTGTGGGATATGGAATATATTTTTGTAAATCTATTATTTTCAATTTTTTGTTCCATAGACTAGATTTTTGAAAGACAAAATAACATAATAGCAAAAATTTGTTTTTGGGGCTCGAAGAAGTAAAAAATCTCTAAATAGGATATTTTGACGATTACAATAATTCATATACTACAAAACAAAAGGGTATACTGGGTAAGAACTTACGAAACCGGATTTAAATAATGGCAAGACTAAAACATGAAAAGTAGGAACAAACTGGATTTCAACTTTATCTCAGAGATTCAATGCTACTGTACAATTTTATTCTCTTTATAAACTATCTGTTTTAGCCTAATTTGGTAACTGCATTTTTCTGCAAATACAATACGCAACTCTGGAAGATTTATGAATTTAAAAATATGCATATGGGCATTTCAAAGAGAAAAAGTAAGGATAGAACTGCACATTATCCTAATATTTAAATTTTTAAGTACTTATTTTAACTTTAACATTGTACTTGGTGGCAGCTGAATTTAATATTGAAAATTTAAAAAAAACATACTAAGATGTATCTTAAATATCTATTCAATAAAATGAATATTATTTTCACAGTTAGTTACAATTGACAATTAAATAACAAAAATTACTTCAGAAAAGATTAAAAAATGCCAAAAATTTAAGAAATATATTATTTTGTTGTTCATGGAGAAATTATAGACCCTAGTTCAGTAATCTTTGCTTACAATTAAAAAATGTAAATAATAATTAAAGTTAATGATTTAAAGATTTATACATGTTTAACTTTATTCAAGCATCTTTTATAAACCATTCATTACTGATCCAGCTTAACCCGCCATAATCATTCTATTTTGGTTTCCTTCACAGGTTTCTTTTTTAAACGGGATAATATGTATTTTATAAAGTTACTTTTTACCAATGACGTTAACACTTTGTCCTGCTCCATTATATTAAAACCAAAAATGATGAAATTAAATGTAATTAAACGAAATTAAATGTCAACTTAAAAACGATGAGTTACTAAACGACAAAACGGAGAATGGGATTTCAGATTTCATAATAACGCAAACCAAAAGGGTGGGAATGTTTTTCACTCCCCCTGCTCTAAAGATGGGGGTGAACAATAGTGCATATTGAGATATTTGTTAGAGCCTTGAAGATAGCAATATATATAATATATTTGGCATAGATATTATTCAAATTTCTAATATATGATTTGATGATGGCATTGATTTGACACATTGATTATATATTTAACAAATATATAACTAACTTAATGATTTCGAAATTGCAAATAGTTTATTAGGTAAAACTTCTTCCATTAACAATTTATTTGTGTATTTAATATCAACGCACCAATTCAGATACTATATATAATTTGTTATATAAAATATTTCTTATTATGGTTTATTTGTGTATTTAATACTTTCTTGTCAATGCACATTGATCTTTTGTCAAATTAACCTATTAACCAAAATAACACTACTTTTAAGAAGCGATAGGCTTGTTATTAATTATGGAAACAAAAATTACTCGATAAATAAAAAAGACATTTAGCTTTTAAATGTAACTTAGAATTAGATTATCAAGAAATAAATTAAATTAAATTAAAAATAAATCTACAAAAAAAGTGCTGTAAAAAGCATAGTAGTATGGTGGAATAAAATAGACTTTCTAGGAAAAGTACCGACACATTTATTTTGTATCTTGATTAATTTTTTAAGAAAGAAAATGTTTTACTTTTGAATATCATTCAAAATGTTTATTTACTTATGGTGGAAAGGTTTAGGTACATATATATTTTAACGAATTTACACTTGCTAAAAAAAGTGCAGAAAAAAATTAGCAAAAATATATATTCAAAAAATAAAATGAAAGAAACAAAAAAAAAACTCAATTTTTTTCAGGTGAAATTTATAGAAAAAATGCGTTAGAATCGAGTCCTCGGCAAATACGAAAAGCGAGAGTGTACTATTCGTCACTATGTTCTTTGCTAGACGACGTAAATTGTAATCTGTCGTAGGAGCCGAAATATTATGCAGAACGGAACAGAAAAATTTTCTTCGCACCGTATTAGCATAATGCAAATCGTACTTTAGAACAGAACTGACCGTTTATTTCGTTTCGCACTCTTATATTTCTCTTTTCTTTTTTTGTCCTAGTTAGCATGTTCTGATTTAATATGTGCCCCCCTCCCCCAAAGAAAAAAGGAAAAAAAGTAGAAAATTCGATAGACTATTCCTCTAAATACCTAATTTTTTTTTTGGACAGACAGTATTTAAAATAGAGTTTTGAGAAAAAAATTATATCCAGAGCCGATGTTTAAAACTCATTGCCATAAAAAAAGGATATTTCGGATTACTTCAGAAATGATGAGATAAATTAATAATTTTTCTTAGGATTAGCCAATTCTTTTTTCAACTGCATTTTTCACTGATAAAATATGTAAACTTAAGTATTAGATTTAAATAATAAATTGTATAAAGGCAATTACATAAATTTTATTTTATGTAAAAATAGAAGCGTAAATTAAATTAGTATTAAATAGTTGCATTTTACATTTATTTTTAGCACAATCAGAAAATAACACCAAAACCTAGAAAAGGGTATATTATAGCGATTTAGCGAGATTTTGATGGTTTTATCAAATTAGTTATTATTATATGAAATGTTCTAACGATGAATTTATCTCAAAGTTTTTTTTTGTTTATATTCATATATTGAGGCAAAAAAAAAAATAACTACTAGAAGCCACCTTTCTTTTATTCTCTATTAATGATTTTCAAACAATGAAACAGCATTTAATTAAATATGGTAAATGGCAACATGTATCACAAACGAAATTATTTAATATGTAAATGGAATTGCTTAATGCTTGAAAAATTAAGTATTGTAATGCTTGAAAAATTAAGCATCACTTCATGTGAAAACATAAATTTTAATTCCTGTAAAATTACTTAATTAATATTTAAAAAAGAGTCTCTAATACATGATTATACTTGTATATTTTAGGGTCTTATGTTTCTAGTTGATTATCGCTTGAAGCTTAAATATATATTTATAAACTCTAATATTTCTTTATTCAACTCATTTAGTTTTCACTCTTCTTATATATATATATCAATTTATGTACCTAGTTAAAATATTCAATCGTTAATAAAATACCTTTTATTCCCCAACTCATTTTCAAATACATTTTTTAAACTTGTGGGATCTGATACTTGATGTTAAAGTTGTTTTTTCAATTATTAATGCATTTATTAAATTTAAATAATTTTTAATTTTAAAAATAAAGTTTTAGAAGTTAGTAATGAAAATGGAACTCGGCAGGCAGTAGTTCAGTTAGTAAAATGCAAGGATTTCAGTATTTTTCATGTAAAGGTATATAATGTGAGTTCAGTTCTTACCAAAATCAATAACTTTTTTAAATTTAATAATTTCTTTGATAATTATTTAATAAAAGGTAAATTAAAATTAAAATTTTTCCTTGTTGACAAAAGTAGGAATTGAATTAATTTTTTATATTTCTTCCGTACATCTGATGTCCCTAAATATTCTTGACCAATGCAAATCGTTTACAAATTCTTTTTCAGAAATAAAAGTTTTAAATTTTACCTGTGCAAAGACGTTTTAGAATTTTAGGGTTTTTGGAAGCAAAAATATTTATACCATTCATTAGCTGCTACTAATGTCGGTTAATTGATATTTTAGACCACTTTACTCATCATAAATTTTAAAAAAGCTTGTCATTTTCCCTATATTCATATATTTTTTAAAATTCAACCCCTATTGAAAGTATAGAAACTAGCATTCATATTCCCTTGATTTAATCCAATATTCAGCATTTTCTATCCTCTTGCCTTCTTTCTGACTCAAATTGTATATTATTACGAGTCTAAAATATGGTATCCCATGTGTTACCTGTCTAAAGTAAAGGAGTATTGGATTCTGAAGGGATATCAAAACAATGGTTTCTGGCTTGATGAAAGACTAAGTGATCATTTAGTGTTGGCGAATTCGGTAACAAAAATGAATTTTCTAAAATATTCCAAAAAAGTTACACTATCTGTATTAGTATATGAGATCTAGAGATTCTTCTACAAAATTCCATACATTGTGAAAAAAAATTAAAATTGGAAAGGTCTTAAGAGATTCAAACTAATGAATGTTTTCTTTGACGTGTTGATAGAAGTGAGTTTTACAACATTATAGTGAAAGCTACTGCACCATTACTTTTGCTTAACAGAGGTTTACCATTTTCATGTGTATTATTGATTATTGCAGATGCAATTTTGATGCATGCTTTTGCTCTTTTTTGTAGCATATTTTTAGCGTTTTTATTTCGAAATAAACAGATTAATAAGATGCACATTAATAAAATGCTTACAATGAACAATTTATGTTAAAGTTTAGTTTCACACTGCCTTCAAAGTGTTTTTGACTATGCTTTTATCTCAAGTATTTTTCCCTTTTTGGTGCTTTTTCTTATCTTCGATTAGTTTCCTTTAAAATTTGTAGAAATTTGCTTTTAACTGTGTAAATAAGCATTTTGCACATAATATAATTACATTAAAAGGTGAGGATATCCAGTTACTGTTAAATTAAATAAATTGGAAAACTCTAAAATAAAATGAAAATTCTAAAAATTCAAAATTATGTAGTTGAAACAGAAAAATCTCACCAAGTTTAATTCACGTCTTTTGTCTTATGAAAAAAGGGGATAAGTTTACTATTGAGCTTTCTTCAATACATATTAAAGATAGAATATATTAAAAATAGAAGAGTTCAAATTTATACCTCCATTCTCTTCTTTAGTAGTGTTTAAAAAGTATCCAGAAATAAGTTAGAATAAGTAATTTTTCACAAATGGTAAAAGAGGTGTTACAGCTGAAAAAAAATTCAGACGGGATTTGCTGAAGAAATTAGACAAAATGAGTCCTTATCTAATATATGGTTAAGAATATTCTTTGTTTCTTCGCTTCTTTACCAGGTATGGAATCGAAAATTTGTAAGAATGAAAAATTTAATGATATTGCAGAAAACTCTCTTTGCATTTCATTAGCATTATGCAAATAGAGCTTAGGTTGAGAGCTTGCTACCTCCCCTCCTACTTTTCCTTATTTTATTTCCCTTCTCCAATTATCTTGCTCTGGTGAAATTAGGATTAAAGGAATTGTTGAAATTTATTATTTTAGTACCGCATAAAATCACATAATCAAATTAAAATTTGATTAAAGGGATTTGTGATAAAGTTTGAAAAAGACAGTTATAAATGTTGAATTGATATTCGAATGAGAATTATTAGAATAACACTGTTTAGGAACTGCTCTTTATAAATATTTAGATAAGGCGTTTATGATTTGGACATATTTTTGTTGAAAGTAAAAAGAAATTTTTAAAAGAAATGATTTATACTTATGTATTATATTTAAATAATTAATAAGTCTTCGTCTACCTAAAAAAATTATTTTAAAAAATATTATAAAATTTTTGAATTGAACTTTTTAATACTAATAAATAAATTAATAAACTAATAAATTGAAATAAATAGCTAATAATTAATAAAAATAAAATTAAAAATTTATTAAAATTTATTTTTAAAAAATAAATTGTAAATTAAAATCATTATTAAACCGAAAATTTAGAAATTTGTAATATTATATATTATAAAATAAAATTTATTATATTCATGGCATAAAAACTTAACCCAGACAGCACAGTCTGTTGCACTATATTTTATGATACTGTGCTCTATTATCTATACTTATAATAAAGCTCAATGTGTGTGTGTGCGTGTGTGCTGGCGCTCTACAGGCCAGACCGTTAGACTTACAGTTACCAAATTTGGTACATGTATACCTTGGAGGTCGGGAATGTGCACTTCGGAGCCCTTTTTTCGAATTTTTAATTAGAATTTGAATTAATTAAAATTTAAGCGAAATTTCGACGTTTTTCCACTATAACTTCCGAAAATATTATCGCACAAACATGATTTTAACATCAATTTAAAGATAAAAAAATTAGCTTTCAAATGGTATCAGTGTTTTAATGTATAACATAAGCCTTTATTTTTAGCGAATTTTTAAAGGAATATTTTAACCATGTTTTTTTGAGCACGTGACTGGATAAAATAAAATAAAAGAATGCCGGAAGTTCAAATAAAAAAACAACTATCACCGCAAATCAAATCTAAAGCTATGCAACTTTTAGCACGTGACTGGATAAAATAAAAAAAAAAACATAAAGTGTGATATTTTCTAAAAAAATAAATGCAAAGCACATTTTTTTATGATCGTTTGCAATATCTATATCATTAATTCCATAAATTATCTTTATTTACCGTAAACCTGGTTGAATTTAGACAGGATGTGCATTGAAATCCCGACTTAATGGTATATTTCTATATTATCGTTTGCAATATATGTATCATTCATTCAATAATTTTTTCCCTTTTTCGCTTTTTTTAAAAAACATATTTAACATTTTGGCAATATCACCGAAAAAAACATTTTTAATATTTGGTAAGAATAATCGATAAATTATTAGAGCATTTAACTCAAAAAGTTTTTCCGATTAAAGTTACTGACTTTTTAACTACTAATAACTGAATCTTTTAACTTTAACTATTTCTTAAATTTTGGCAAATGAATATATGATTTAATTGAAAATTTTAGAACGCATTACTCATGGCGAACCATCTGGTCGCCAAAGGCGGCTAGTATGATATAAAACAGCATTAAATAATATTCTGAATATTGATTGATGTCATACAATATTGTACAATATAATTGAATTTCAATACAATTTCATAGAATATTGTGAATTATAATTGGATTTCTAATACTTAAATCATTACTAATATCCGTATATTTTCAAATAGTAAAAGGCTTCAAATCACCTGCTTAACGATATTTAATGTTGTTTCAGCTAATAACTATCGCTATGAAAATATTTCAACACTTAAATACTTATAATTTTTGGATCGTGTGTTTTAAATATTGTAAAAGGTTTTTGCTATTTGTTATTATATAAACAGTTTAAAAGAAAAAAAATCGTCATTTACAAGAGCACTGATCAAGTTATAAAGTTTACATTAAAATCGATAATTTAAAAGGCACTTTAAAGATTAGCATCCAAAATATTCCTTTCCAAATGCTGATAATCGATCGATCTAAAATGATGAATGGAAATCTTCATAACTTGCTGAGCATTAATCTCTGAAGAGAGATAATTGCTTTATGTTAGATGTTGGTGTATCAAGAATATATTATTAAATATACTATTGAAAGAACAGTATTGAATAAAACAGTTAAATTTTGTACTTTTTCAAAAGTATATTTATTGTCTAGAACAATGAAAAATATAACTTTTAAATCATCTTTTGATCTGTAAAAATCTTTAAATGATTCAAAACTGTATGTATATTTGTAAGAAATATTCTTTTCTGTCACCATTAGAAGGGGTAAAGAGAAAAAATAAAACAAAACTGTTAAAGTTGGGGATATAATTGAAATTTTTTAAAATGCAATTCTTACTACTGAAGTTTATATAGCAAATTTTTTTATAACTTGTTCTTAAAAATATATGTATTTAAAAGTTTTAATTAAAATATTTTTTCCTCAGAACGTTTTCTTCTTGAATATAATTATTTCTGTTTTTTATAGAAATGAGAATGCCAATTGTATGAAATGTTATGACACGGCTAAAAAGGAATTATTTCCATTAATTTACGAACGATAATGCACTATTTGATTTAAAAACTTAAGTATCACCTCAGAATTTAACAAATATAATTATTTAAAATGTTTTCACTGACTTCATTCATTTAACCCTTTGGCTGCTCATCCACAGATAACTTAAATGTAGCAAAATCTGCTCTCCACATGGGCATTTTTTTTCTTTTATTGAGGAACGCATCCGGTCCTCCCCCCCCCTCCATTTAACGCTTAGTTTACGTTTCGGCCAACAGATGTCATTAGTTGTTCACTAAATTGCGGCATTTAAAGGCACGTGGTATTACCGCTTAAACTTCACATTTTGACGCTTTTTTTGTGACAGAAATTGCTGTTAGAAAACGTTCAGCAATTGACAGAGAGTATATTCCTGATGGCTTGTCATATTCTGAAAGTGATTTTAGTTTTGATAGCGATAGTGATATAGAGTTTTCGGAATGTGATGACTCTGATCATGATTCAATAAACTTGCAAACCGTTAGGCAGTGGTGCAAAATTGATAGAAAGAATATTCCTCCTTCTCCTCCTTAAATTTTATACATTTCACCTTTTTATATTATGCAATAAATATAAGTTAACTGTAATTCAACTGAAATTTATTATTATTTTTTTTTACTGATAACATCTGAAATCAGGTTTTCTGGCAACCTAGTTTCTCATGATAAAAATCTATATAATAAATATTTCTAGAAAGAAAAAAAAAAATGCATTTTTTAATTTTCTAATATATAGTCTTAAAATATAGAAAAAAAATAAACTGATTTCGGTTCTCAAATTGACTAGTCAGAGGGTTAAAAATAGCTGTAGTGTTGATAGTGAATGATTGCACCGGCAATGCTACAAGTAATGTCAATGAACTAAATAGAAAGTGCAATTGAACTAAAACAATTTACTTAATGTTTCGTTTCCAAAATACTAAGCATAAAAAACAGTTATATAAAGATAAAAAAGCTATACAAGCTCTTTTCATGACTTTATTTTTATAAAAAGAAGCGGTTTCACAGAAATTGGCAATTTTTACCCATATAATCATATAGAAAAACTTGATATTCTTAAACAAAGTTTTTCAATACTTAGGGACATATTACTTTCAGCTAATTATTTCTTTTATTGAAATGAAACTTTGACTTTAACTTCTTTTATTTTCGATTTTATTTCAATAAACTTTGTGGAAAATCATTTGAATGATTTGATTTTTTTTCTATTGGAAAATATTTTTAATATAGTTTCTTTCTTATACTTTTTAAGTGAAAAGTAAACCAGTACTTAAAGTGTACGTACAAACTTGAAGCTTCTTAAATCATTCAAAATTACGAATATTTTTTATTGTTCCAAAATGTTCACTGATTTTTTTTTTAGTTTTTAAACGGTACTAAGATGTTGTCAATATTCAGAAGATTTTTCGAGTTATAAGGAGTTTTATTGAGATACTTTTACTGAAAACTCTAGTTTCGATTTTTTAAAACTCGTTTTATGAAGAATTACTTTTTAATTATTCTTTCAATTTGTTGCTTCATTCAATCATAACAAAATTTAACTGAATACAGTTATTTATACCTCAAAATAATCTGCATAAAACAGTGGATGCATCGTGCTTCAACCAATTCCATATTTATAGAAATAAAATTTAGTAACTGTTTAAAAACTAAAGTTACTGAAAAACTTTCGCTTTTTCTATTCATTGTTGATGAAAAAGTTGTTAATAGAGAAATACATATTTTCGTAACTTGATTGTGGCAGACAAAATGGTGATTAATATTAGGCATAATTTCCAACTAGGATTGTGTGTCTGCTCAAATCCGAATTTAAGAAAACATGTTTCAAAATATATGCTAATCAGCTAATTAAATATTAATTAATTAATTATAAATTAGAGTAATATGTTTTTTTTTCTCACTGAAATGATATTAATCTTAATTTAATGACTTACTGAGAAAAAATTGGATTTTGAAAGTTAAAATTTAAAAAAAAATCTTCAAATGTGTACGTACACCTTAAAAGAACAATAAGTAAAATGACAGTCTGTTTCCATAGTGATGGATATTTAAGGAATCCCTATTATATTTATCATATCATAAGAATAATTATCATTTTCATACAAAAAGAAATGATTTCTAAAATTCTGGCTTTTTCTGAACTAAACGTTCAGATTATATGAAGTAGATGCACATTTAGATATTATAATTGGTATTCTCTATTAAAAATCTCTAAAACCTTTTTTCTAATTCCCAAAACAAATAATTTCATTTACATAAAAAACGGGTGATGGGCTGTGTGAAAATCGAAAAAGAAGAATTATTAATTACAATTTTCTTCAATAGGTGGCACAGCACTCCTATTTAAAGCAATTTTTCTCGTGTTTTTTTAATATATATATAAATAAACAGAGCCTGACTAAGGTCAGGGCAGTGGCCAAGGGCCCCCACATTCCCGAATTGAGCTAAATATAGACCATTCCATTCTCACCTTTTCTTTTACGTTTTGCATGCAATAATTAATTGAATATAAATTGATAAAATTGACAGAAATAAATTTATTCTGACTATTGGAGAGGGGGGTCTTTATAGATATTTCAGATTGTAGTAAATTTTTTTGTTAAAGATTTATAATGAGGAGGAAAAATCAAACACCTCCATAAAGTTCAGTTCTTCATTACTTAAGTATTGGAGTTGAGGGGGGCCCCCTAAAGAAGTTTTTGCCCCTTGTAAAAATTAGGTTAAGTGGGACCCTGTATATAAAGAAGTGAAGGAAGAGCCTTTTTCTTATAAATGATTACTAAATTTAAAGTTCTATTCAGAATAGTTCATTACCGCATGAACAAGAAAAAAAGAAAAGGAGATGGTGTTATAAAATGCAACTTGAGTCAAGAAACAAAAATACGTCATTTTATACTGACTAATAAAAGTAGTATGGCACATTTCACTATGAATCCGAGTCATTTATCAAATGCACACACATATATTTATATATATTACGTACGTCTTCGAATGATGTTATTAGGTGCATTACACTTATCTCTTGCACACATTCCAAATGAGGAGTTAAAAACCTTGTTGAAAAGGCTTAGGAAAATCTAAAGAATCTTTTAATAAGTAGTTACTTCTATTAGATATTAATAGATTATATTAATATTATCTGTCAGAAAAGAACAATCAAAATTGAAGAAATAACTTTTAAAAATATTATTTAAGAATAAATCTTTCACATTATTCAAATTATAAGCAATTTCAGAGACATGAAATCAGTGACTCCACAAATAACAACAAAAAAGTATATGTTAATTCTTATAATTTTGCCGACATATTGTTGAAAGAACATATTGATGGCACAGAAGAGATGATTATATTCCAGGCCAAAATTGCCATATGACAATCAGAGCTGCTGAACAATGCAGAGTCATATTATTAGGGTTAGTTACGGGTTAATCCTGAATTTACTTTCTTCTATTTCTATGGCTATTTGTAAAAGAAGTCGAAGTCCTGTATGTTTTCTGAAATTCAAAGGAATTTTGCAAACTATTTCTTAGTAGAGAAAAATATCCAATAATCTTCGTTCTTTCCAATTTAGATATACTAAAAATAAAGTAAAATCCCTTTTATAAATATCAAAAACGCAAACAGCTTTTAGTTTATTCCATACTCCCTGTTTTTTCCTTATATTATATTTTAAGAAACACCTCCGCAAATTCAAGAAAGCATGGAATAGAGGAGCAAAAAGCTAAAAATGCTGCTGTCAAATCCATATCCCGTGATAATGCGAGTGACCGTGAAATACGAGTTTCCAGAGAGTCGCGTCACAAGAATTCAACCAATCACGTTTTAATCCAGATCGGAGCGAAAGTTGCCTGTAGCTCCAGGGAATATTTCTCGTAGATTTATAACACTGTCGTAAAGGCCGTTGATGGCTACCTATATCGACAGTACGGTCAATCAATGGAGTGGAAGATTGGGAGACACAGCAGATGTGCGGAATTTCTTTCCTCGACGTCAGACATCATTTTATCGGAAGTTGTTTAAAACATGGGGAAGAGAATTTCTTGCAATTTTCTAGAAAACAAGTACAAAAAGACTTTATTACATCTCGAAGGGTCTTCATTTAAGTGAACATTTTGGCTTAAGAAATTATTATTATATTCAATTCTCCTTTTTTTTTTTTCTTAAATAAGAAATTTTGTAAAAATTATTTTCTATAAATTAATTATACAAGAAATTTCCATTAATTTTGTTATAAGCTTGTAATCTCCTTGCTGTTTTCAATAATTAAAGTTTCAGCTTTGCTTTTTCCATATTGGCAGATATATTATGTTTAAAAGGTCTCAAGAATAAAAGACGATAGTTTATATAATTAAATTATATCGTTTTAAATAGTAATAATTGCAATTTTTCTGAAGCAATAATGTATTGTACAATATAAATAAAAGCTTAAACTTTAATATCAAATTTGAGATTATATATATATATTTATATATGTATATATAAAATTTTTAAAAGTACTCTTTACTTTTACTTGATAAATTATGTATTCATCTTAAATAAATTGCAGAGAAAGTCAAACGTGTTTTCATTTTTATACATAGCACATATTTTAATTTGAAGTAAAAATAAAGATGGATTAACGAAAGAATTATAATTTGTAAAGTTTTAGAAGCATTTTAAATAAACATATGCAGATTTTTATGTGAAAAAATTGAGAATACACCAGTAAAATTTTTGTAATATCTCACATAGACAGAGAGGGTTATATTTAGTTGCAAGTCTTTTTGGACCTTTTGATGGTATTTAAACGTCGTTGTACCGATTCGACAAATTGTTGGTGGTATCTGGAGATATTTTACCACTTTCTTCTTGCAATACTTGCTTTAAAGGGACATTGTTTTTAATTTAGAGTTTTTTGACCAATGTTTCGAACTTGACCCACAGATATTCAATAGCATTGATGTCGAGATACTGTGAAAGTGTGTGTGACTGCCGTTAACAATGAAAAAAGTCGCAGCCAACTTTATGCATAATGTGTCTGGATTCATTGCCCTGCTGGAAAAGGAAATTTCTATTCTAAAGTCCAATTTTTAGCAAGAAACCAGGGTTAGCAAGAAAACAAGAGCCATGGAATGAAATATCTCCAAAATAAATCATGTTTTTTTTATTTTGAAAATTGTATTTATCAAGTAAAAGTAAGATGTACTCTCAATTCCTTGAGCTACTGTATATTAAGACTCTGAGCATATCTTGTATTTCAATATTGATTAAGGCTAGTAAAATTAAACAGAATAGTGAATATTTCAATTTTTGGCTTGAATTTTATTTTTGAAAGATTAATATGGTCAAAGTATTTTTTTAAACCAATCTTTAACTTCTTTCTTTTTATGAAAATTCGAATTACGTAACTAAAAAAAATACAGTGAGAAAATAAACCTGCCCTTAAATATTAATATAAAGTCAGCGATATACTTTGGATTATTAATCCAGTTAGTCTCATCTTAGATATTTTTTTTTAAATTTTTTTCAATTGTCTTTTTTTATTATTATTTTAAATAGAAACTATTTCAATTCACAACTTATTTCATGTTTATCTCAAATTCAGTAAAATAGAGAAAAATAAATAGGAATTTTGAGTAATGTTGAAGTTAAATCATTTTGCTTTTAATGGAAAGTTAGAAAATTTAAATAGAGTAAATGCTTTTAATGCTAAAACAGTATATTTATCTTCCCCTTTCTCTTTTTTGATATTCTGGAATTTTCCTCACCAATTTCAATATCATTGAATTCAATAATTTGAAGAAATGTTTTTGCTTTCTTGCAAATGATTTCTAAAACAAATAAATATCAATTACATTGAAGTAAAAAATAATTTTATAAGTTTGTTTATTGCCAGCATTTTAATTAAGTTACAATTTGGTGTCTTTAATAAAAGGAAACTATAATAAGCTCGTTTGGAACAAAATATATTATAACTTCAATAGGCCATAAACTATTTATTTATACCTAAAACATAATTATTGAATATTGTATATAATTAATAAAATATTGGAAAGATTGAAGATGTATAGCAAATAAACCTATCTGTGATAATGAACTGGAAATTTGGAAATTTGAAGCGTTGAAATACATTATATAAATACTAAAATATAAATCCAGCAAAAAAATTAATGACCGCTTAGTTATATCTTTGATCAGTGTACCAAAATTAAAATTTTTAATTCATTTAAATAAAGCAGATTAATTCGCTTGCATCTACTTTATAATTTCATTTTGTATAAAAATGTTTATGTAATGAAATGTGTACATTGAAATATTTTGCAACATATAATCAACATTAAAATTTATTTAAGTGAAAAATTGAATGATAATATCGGAGTTGACCTAAAAACTATCTTGTATCTTTTCTTTTCAATAGAAATACATTTTATTTCATAAATAGTTGATCGAATAATCATCTAAAGCGAAAAGAAAGTTAAATATTCCTTATTTTTTCTTGTGAAGACATCAAATCATCATAAGTATCCACAATCAAAAGAAAAAGAAAAGTTAAGTATACTTTATTTCTTTTAATGAATAAATCCTCATAAATATCCATCATTTAAGCGGAAAAAAGTCAATTATATTTTGCTTACTTTTAATAGGAACACTAAGAAGTAAAATTCTGCAAAAAAATGTGATTTTTTTGTGGAGGCATTTTAGAATTTCTAAAGCAAAATAATTATGCAAAAGTTTTGTCAAGGGAAAATTGAAATTCATATACAACCTTTTTGTTAGACATAAGGAAAGTTGAATTTCAATTTTTTAATAATTTTGACTTTAATTTAATAGTAATTATAATATATCACCATCGCAATATTAATATTTTTTTCTCATCTGTATTACCATGCCATGCCACATAAACAATGTAAATAAATTTAAAAAAAATCATTTTTTAATAATTAAGTTCTGAATATATAAATCGGAAATACATACGGGCATAAAACCTTAGAATTGTATCATGTCGATGAAAACTAATAGCATAGTTTAAGCTGAAAATTGTAGTTTCTTTTAAAAATATTTTCTTAATTTTCTCTATATTTTATAATGAATTACAGCTTACATCATTCCAATTTTGAAACCATTTTTCTCATTTACATTACCAGATGTCGCCACATACATGATATCAAAATTATGTTAAAATAAAAAGTCACTAAGACTTGAGGTCTGAATATAGTAATGAGATATAACGTCTATGGAACTACACATAAATGTTATATAAATATTGAAACACATTAGGAAATAAAAATAAATATGAATGATAAATTTCTATCCCTCAAATTAAGAACGCTTTCAAAGTAAATAAAAGTACATAAAATATCAGATTCCAATGCATCCATATTTTCAATATTAATATGAATTTTTCTCATTTTCATTACTGCATGGCACCAAACACGTGGTATCAAAATTTAATTTATATAAGCCATTCGTTAAAGATTATGTTCTGAATATATAAGTCTAGAGTAGTATTTACGGTAATACACATTTAAGTATTGCAACACATCATGAAATAAAAAGAAATATTAAAAACAAGGACGAGTTCAGAGTAAATAAAAGCACATAAAAAATCAAATTCAAATGCATCCACATTAAATAAAAATATGTCAAAAAATACAGAAATTTGAATAGAAAATGGAAAAGTTTTAAAGAAAACAAGTTTTAAAATCTAAACAAAGAAAAAAAAAGATGTGGACGAGGAAAAAAAATCCCTACGATGAGACTTAGGAAATAATAAAGCCAAAACATTCCCTGGTTTATTACTTAACGCAAGGTTGAATGGACACTTTCCTTTCCTGTTTTTCGACAGTTAACGAAATTGCAGCGTGTTTTAGAAAAGGAAATGCTAAGAGTGTAGAAGAAAATTCTATTGCACTATATTAGCAGCATACAAATAAAACTCTTGTGTTGAGGATTGGGCCCCATCTTTTCCTCTCCTAGGCTAATTGGATTTTCTAAAAGTTATGGGAAAAATTGTTGAGAATTTATTAAACTATGGTAGAAAAGAGGTGTTTTGACATAGGATATAAAGGGAAATTTTGGAGGGGAAAATAATTAGAATTAGAAACGCATGCTCTCGTTAGAGAGATAAAATATTGAGGATCAATTTTTTTTAATTAAGAGAAGTTCCTAACACTTTTCGTTGCTTGGAAATTTTTCCATGAAGAACATTCTAAAAGTTATAAGAATGATTTTACTGGTATAAATAATAAAATTTAAAATGACTTTTTTCCAACTAATATTATACAAAAAAAAAATCACAATAAATTATTGGAAATTTAATGAAATAATAAAATAAAAGGCCATATCTGGCACTCTAATGATATTATACACTGAAGTGACAAAAGTCATGAGACAGCAATATGCAAATATACAGATGGCAGTAGTATCGCAGCGAAAAAGTATAAATGCGCAGTTCATTTTCCAGGGCTTTCATTTGTGTTCAAGTTATTCATGTGAACAGGTTTTTCGTGATTTATGGCGGCACGACGAGAATTAACAGACTTAGAACGTGGAATGTTAGTTGGAGCTAGACGCATGGGTCATTCCATTGCGGATATCGCTAGTGAATTCAGCATTCCGAGATCCACAATATCAAGAGTGTGCCGAAAGTATGAAATTCAGGCATCCCATCCCATCATGGACAGCGCAGTGGGCGACCACCTGCACTTAACGACCGAGACCGCCGACGTCTGTGTAGAATGGTCAATGTTAATAGACACGCAACACTTCGTCAAATAACTGCAGGAATCAATGTGGGATGTACGAGGGACGTGTCCGATAGGACTGTGCTGCGAAATTTGTCTTCCTTGGGCTATGACAGCAGAAGATCGACTCGAGTGCATTTACTGACAGTACGACATCGCCTGCAGCGACTCTCCTGGGCTCGTGAGCATATCGACTGGTCCCTAGACCAGTGGAAAACCGTGGCGTGGTCAGATGAGTCACGATTTCAGTTGTTACGAGCTGATGGTAGAGTTCGAGTGTGGCGCAGACCCCACGTAGCCATGGACCCAAACTGTCAGCAAGGCACTGTTCAAGCTGGTGGTGGCTGCATAATGGTGGTGGCTGTTTTTACATGGCATGGACTCGGTCCTCTGGTGCAACTGAACCGATCATTGACTGGAAATGGTTATGTTCAGCTGCTTGCAGATCACTTGCAGCCATTCATGGACTTCACGTACCCACACAACGATATAGTTTTTATGGATGACAATGCGCCATGTCACCGGGCCAGAACTGTTCACGATTGGTTTGAAGAACATTCCGGACAATTCCAGCGCATGATCTGGCAACTTAGATCGCCCGATATGAATCCCAACGAGCATTTATGGGACATCATCGAAAGGTCCGTTCGTGCCCAAACTCCTGCACCATCCACACTTTCACAATTATGGACGTCTATACAGACAGCATGGCTCAATATTCTTGCAGAGGACTTCCAACGACTTGTGGACTCTATGACGCGTCGAGTTGTTGCACTTCGCCGGCAAAAGGAGGACCGACACGATATTAACAGTCATCCCATGACTTTTGTCACTTTAGTGTATACTGAACGTTTTTTTAGTATGGATGCAATTCAATTCCCATACACTTAGAAAAATGTATAATATTTTGAATTTCCCCAAAAATAATTCTTTTTTACATGCTAATCTGAACGAAGTTGTTACCACTTAAGGGGTAGAAAAAGCTGTATAACATTCAAGAGTAAAAACCGAATAATAAAAACCATGTTTTTCTATTTTTTTTTTTCATTTATATAAAAGAGCATTTAAGAAAAAAATCGCACTACAGCTGAAATGCCTGAATTTTTTTCAAAAACTGCAAATGATATTTAAATAAATTTGTGTTTAGTTAATACATTTAACGATGTATCGATTCATTTCTTTTTCCAAATTCTTACTTGCTTTTCGATTTTTATCTACTCAATCATTACCAATTACAAATTAAAATTTCAAATTTCTACGTATTACTTTTCATACATATTTATGGGAATATGATATTGTTAAATGGATGATAAAAACTTTCATTATTTAGTTTGTAGTATTTAAGTTACTGTATGCTATTAAGTTTGTTATCTTGCCACATTTTATTATCTATACTTATAATGAATCTCAATGTGTGTGTGTGTTAGCGCTCTACAGATCAGACCGTTGGACCTACAGCTACCAAATTTGGTACATGTATACCTTGGAAGTCCGAAATGTGCACCTCGGAGCCCTTTTTTCGAATTTTTAATTAGAATTTGAATTAATTAAAATTTAAGCGAAATTTCGACGATTTTTCGCTATAACTTCCGAAAATATTACCGCACAAACATGATTTTTACATCCATTTAAAGATTAAAAATTTAGCTTTCTAATGGTATCTTTGTTTTAATGTATAACTTAATCTTCTATTTTTAACGAATTTTTAAAGAAATATTTTAACCATGTTTTCAACAATATATTTCGGGCAAAACAATAAAATTTAATCTGCACGAGCTCGTCAAGGGGGAAAAATTAGGTTTTATCAGCATGTTGCCATCCTATTGACGGAAGTTCAAACTAAAAAAAAACAACTATCATTACAAATTAAATCTAAAGAAATGCAACTTTTAGCACGTGATTGGATAAAATAAAAGAAATATAATATGTGACATTTTCTAAAATAAATAATGAACGAGCAAAGGGAAAAAATAGCTTTTATTAAACTGTTGAAATAAATTAACTATGACTGCAAATTAAATCGAAAAAAAATGTAACATTCACCACGTGATTGGATGAAATTAAATAAATATTAAATGTTATGTTTTCTAAAAAAGAAATACAAGAAAAATGTTTCTATGATCGTTTGCAACATCTATATCATTAATTTAGTAAATCAGTGTTACTTGTCTTTCGAAGTTTAAGTATATCTGACAGAGAAATTATAAAGAGAGCAAGGCACATAAGTATTTAATTGAAAATCTTAGACCCCATTACTCTTGGCGAACCAGCTGGTCGTCAAAGGCGTCTAGTGTTTAATACAGCATAGTTTATTCCATAAGTTTGAGTTAGCACTCTTGACCATTTCTTAATTTAAGTAATTTGCAAGAAGAAATAATATCATGTTTTTGGAACACACACGACACGTACGCACGCACGCACGCACACACACACACACACACACACACACACACACACACACACACACAC
>JAPMOQ010053331.1:458436-472911 GCA_026543055.1 Argiope trifasciata | reverse complement strand
CACACACACACACACACACACACACACACACACACACACACACACACACACACACACACACACACACACACACACACACACACACACACACACATTAACAGTATTGAGCCTTGTAGCCCTATTGCACTGAAAAATTCAGTACAACATCAATCAGATATATCATATACTTTACATAGGCACCTACTGATTTATATGTCTCATTAAGCGATGGCAATTCCTTTTAGTTTTGAAAATATATATATTTATTTATTTTGCTGAATATTTTTCTAACAATATGTGTCAGCATTTTATAGATCATAGTTTCGTTTAGCAAATATATACTCTGTGTATTGGAGAAAAAATTATAAATAATTTCAGAGGATAATTCACTTAAAATAATTTGAGTGTAACTGTTAGGTTTTTATTATTTATATTTTTAATTACAGATACTTATTATGTTTCTGTTTCTCATTCACTGAATTATTAAAATGACAAAACAATTAACTAGAGATGTATTAATATTTTAATAAGTTTCTAAACAAAATTGATTTATATGTTTATCTTCTGCTGGTTTGGAAGTTTGGAGACATAATGGAAGCTCAAAGTTCTTTCTAGTTCTTTGAAAATGCCTCAAAATTACGAGATCCGTCCCAAAACAGTTTTAGTGTCGCTTTAAAGCTGGTTGTTAATATAATAAAGCAAAATCAGGAATATTACATATCAAAAATAATTTTAAACTGAAGTTTGGTATTTATTCACTTCATCTTAAAGAAATAGAAAATAACATTCTGATTTAAATAAATTGATGAACAAAGAACTAAAACAGCTGTATAAATGCGTTTGTGAATAAAATGTTATTAAGTTAATTTTATATATGCTCTACCATTGAAAAAAAAGAAAGACGTTTAGTTTGAATTTCCCTAATTACATTTTCATAGTAAGATAAATTAAAATTTTCCCCCATCATTTTGAAATTTAAATCAAAAGCAAAAAAATGCATTAAAAATAGTTTTAAAGAGGAAAAAAAAATGTGAATTTTTTGTTTAAGTGAAATATAAAAAAGGAGGGAACTAAGGGGGAAAAATCGGTGCACTCTACAAGGAAAATAAGCAAAAAGAAAAAAAAACTCTCTAGCTAACAGAACTAGCAGAGGTAAAGCCCTCTTTTTAATCATGTTCTTCATCAGTCAACGTAAATTGCAACGAAATGTAGAAGCCGGTAAGTTAGCACGCAGTATAAAAATTTCTTGGCGCTATTTTAGTGTTATGCAAATAGAACTTAGTTTGAAATAAGACCGTTTATCTCTTTTCCTCGTTTTTTTCATCTATTTTTTTCTTTCTGGGTAACCTTTTCTTTTACTATTTAGGATGAGTAAAAGTGCTGAAATATATTATACTAGAGAACTAAATCGCGCCGTTGCATTCTGAAATAATTTAAAGGATTTGAACTAAAGTTCTGAAAAATGTATTAAAAAAACGGATTTTTTTTTACGAAACTCATGAGTTAATTTAAAGATTACTTTGTTAAACATTAGCCGCCATTTGTGACTAATTCTTTAGTTGGAATTTGCTAAATTTTTATACTTGTAGTGGAAGGAGACTCTTTATAACTACATTATGAAGTAAATGAAAATAATAGGCGGGTTTCAGAAATAATTATTTAATTATTTTGTTTAGTTCCACATTTTACAAGACAAGACAAACACGAACACGAGAATAACAACGCTATCTTAGAATACAATCTAATCATAAAGGATCATAGAAAATAGACTTAGATGTTAATAAGATAACGCTATCTGTTGATTATAAGAGAAGCTAATAGAGTAATGTAACTGCTACACATTAAAATAATTCCCTTATGCAGTATTTGACTGTCAGGATTTCCCTAAGAAAAAAAATTGCATGCATCGAATAGTGACTGACATCAAAAATGTATTGTTTTAATAAGTATATACCTGTGCCTGTTTATTGTATAAACTAAACTCCCCAATAGAATTAAGTCTCATGACCTCATAGAGTTCTTAAATACTTAATAGCCTGATTAGTTTATCTTTTAACTTTAGTTATTTTGTATTTCTTTTTCCTTATGAAAATAAAACAAGCATTAAACGAAATCCTTCTTCGTTAGTTTTAACAATGGAAATAAATTTCGTTATTGAATTCAATTATGTAATTAAAATCCATTTTTAAATAATTGCATTTCCAATTAAAATTCCTTTCTTTTTAATTTTAAATTAATATACATCAAGTGATTAAAAATATTGATTATTTACAATGTAATTTTAATTTTTAATTAAATAAAATTAATTAATGAATATTTTTAAAAATTTCTCCTGGATGTACATTTTGATTTTCTAAAATATATATAAATCAATTTAATATTATGAGGAAGTTATCGGCCTGGTATTAAAATGACAGTCAGAAACGCATTTTATTTTCAGCAGAGATAACGGCTGATATTAATATAAATTTATTGTTGGTTTTATGATTTCAGCAGTTTTACTCAGAGAAGAAAAACTTCTGACGAATAATATGTACTTATAAGCTATAATTTAATAGGAAATCATAAAATTCAAAATTTGATACAATTTAAAACAGTTTTCAACCCACAAAAGTTTATACTAAAAATTTATATTTTAAAAGATTTTATAAGTTATAAAATTACCTAATTATATGTAAAAAGCTATATATTTAGCACTTAAATTAATGTAAAGGTACTAAATCCTCATTAAGGTTATACTAAAAAGCTATTTATATATTTGGTTTTTTGATAGAAATATCTTAAAAAAATTAATAATTGATTTAAGATTAGATTTGCATTTAGCCATTGATCTGAATATCTTTCTTAGATTAATATATATACAATGCACATCATTAATTTGGCTTCTTCAAAGTATTTGCTTACCATCTTTCTTGTATGGATTCAATCATTATCTACCATGCATATAAATTTTTAAAATATTTTAAGTTAAAATTAATTACTGAAGTGTACTAAGAATGGGATTTAAAGATATTTAGTCACAAGAATATTATTTAAAAATGAACTATTCCTGGAAAATAATTTAATTTTTATCAGAATATAAAAGAAATTCAATCGAATTGATTGGACAGTTTCATTTAAAAAATGAAATGATCACTTATGCGAACACTTTTGAAGAATGATTCTGGAAAAATAACCAATTGTTACTTTTCTCAAGCTATAGAAAATTGCCTATTGTTTATATTAATCAATGTATATCAAAAACGGAAAATTTTCAAAATTTTACTAATGTTTTTAATAAATGATTTATTAAATTTGATTGAATATTATATAATTTCTTTTTTAGAAAGTATTTACTATTTAGGGAAAGACAAAAGATATTATTACTTTTTAAAGTGGCCTTAAGCAGCAATAATTTATCTGCAGTAAATTTCTTTAATCATTTATTAGGTTATTTTTTTTCTAAATACAAGAAAATTTTACTTTCAAAACTTTGATTTTTGAAGTGCAGCATTTTCCCCCCAAAAGTTCATCACATTTTTGTTTGAATCTTATTAAAATCTTTTATAGATTATTCTCTTAAAATAATTTACGTATTCTTATTTATCCCCTGATATTTCAATCATCACACGATGATTTCTATTAGGGAAAGGTCGCAGAAAAATTTCACATCTTCTACAACAATATCGATTCGTAGGCTGGTTTTATTCGTAGGCAAAAGTTTATTCATATGCAAATTTCCTCTTTTTCTCTAAAAGTCAAACATAAGACCAGATGTCATTCGAGTAAATTCTTTGATATGCTTCATTCCTTCCAAACGAGATATTCGGTCAAGCAAGAAGAAAGTGAAATCGCTTCTATAAATGGCAACACCGTAAACCACTTACAATATATCCCTTATCCCCATTCCCTTCCTTGTGTAATACATTTAAGAAATGTTCCATAAACTCGTGGATCGGAAAAGCGAAAAACTAAAAATACTTCTGTCAAATCCATTTCCTGTGACCATGTGCATGACCGTAAAATATGAGTATCCGGGCAGTCACGTCACAGGGATTCAACCAATCAAGTTTTAATCCCGATTGGTGTGAGAGCTGCCTGTAACTTCAGAGAACATATTTCTTGTAAATTTGTAACAATTTCTAAGGACTACTGATGGTTGCCCATAAGGATGAATAAATCAACCAGTTGGTTGGAAATATGGGAAGTTCAGCTGATTTTTACTCTACATTAAACTTTATTATTTTTTTTAGTGTTTCAAACAGAGAAGAGAAATATTTTGGGAGTTTACGAACTGCATATTCAGAATGTTTCATTGTATTTCTAGAAATCTTTATATGTCAACAATAAATAGAGAAAGTTTGATTTTTTTAAGCAAACAAAAAATTTTATTTAAATGGATATTGGTTGAGATGAGTAATGCTTCAAAGAATAGAAAAGTTATAATTTACTTTTTATATCACCTGTTATGTTAATTTTAAATCGTGAAATAAATGCTTTTTTTTTCTTACAGTTGTGATTTAGTTTTCAGAGTAAAAGGCAATCCAAAATTAACAAAATACTTGAATTTGTCATTATTCGGGCAGAAAAGTATTAACGACCATATTTTAAATAATAATTTGATAACTGATAGTTTAAGATTAGTAAAAGTAGAGAGTTATACTACAGAACGAGGAATTAATGAGAAATTTAAATTAAATAAAAAAACACAGGTTTTTTCTTCAAATTGTTATATTTGTATTGAGTTGTAAAGTACACAGAATAAAGCCATGTATTTAATAACACCTAGTACAAATTTCCTCCACGACATTACTAACGCATAGCATTGTTTAGTCGACATTTCCCATAATCATTTTGATCAAATGTGGCTAAATTTCGTAGATGCAGCATCCTCCTTCAATACAAGCGTTTTGCGTAACTTGTTAGCATAGAACTTTGAGTTCAAATAATCCCATTAAAAGAAAAGGAATCACCTGATCTATGTAGGCAATATCTTATATTTTAAAAATATGGCTTCCAGACTTTCATTATTTTTAAATATTGTTCAAAAATAACAACATTTTGTTATTTCGTCTAGCTAGAAACTCTATTTGTACTAACTCTAAACTATGAACTGTCAAATAATTTTCTTATTAGGTTGCCAACACTTTAATATTCGAGTGTTGGCGAATTGAAGTCTTACATTTAGTTTGGATCACACCTTACAAAGTAACAGTCAAAAGTTTTAAGTAACAAAAGACGCATTATAACTTCATTATAACATAAGTTTTGTTTAAAAACTGGTAAATGATAATTTGTATTATTTTATTATAATAAAAGTAAGAAACTCAATTTCATTTATCAAAGCTTATATGAAATAATCGCAATTGATTCTAACTTTTTTTTCTTATGTTTAAACATGTTTCAACTAAATATTTTAATAAATTATTCAAGTATGATGTGAATTATTATTTAAATATATTTTTTAAAGACTATTGCATTCTAAGAACACGAAATTCGATAAAAAAATGAGTATTCAAAATTGTAAAATTACAGTCAAGAAATTATACAGCTGAATGTGAATTTATCACTAAAAACTTTTTTATTAGCATCCTGTAGAATCTCAAAAATCTACATCTTTTCATATTTTTGAGTTTCTAATCCAAAATCAATAAAATAAAAGGTAAATAATCTCTTACCATTGCTGCCGCGGGTTCATCGATAAAAACATCTCTGTAAATATGGTTTGAAGAAAAAGAGTGCAGTTTCGGTGTAATCCTTTTTTATTTCTTCTAGGACACAGACATAATATGATAATGAATGATATTTACATGCACTATTTACAACGCGCTTATATGATCATTAATTTGGCCAACCTCCGACGTTTAACAATGCGTCGGTCTCGTACAAAATCTCTTAAGCATCTGAAGATCTGGCGGAAGGAATATCTACTGACGTCAGCAGAGCGCGTGGGCGCCAAGGTTATAACATATGAATCTGCTGACTCAGTTTTCCAGCATCCTCCCACCTTTGAGTTTCAATTACAGGAAACTCAAACATAAATTCAAATTAATTCAAATAACAAATTCAAATTAACAAGAAAAATTTCTGTTACTAAAATACAGATATCAAAATAATTGAATTAACAATATGTTTAAATTAATGAATATAAATCAAGAAAATATTACAATAAAGAGAATATATCAAAGTAACAAAATATTTGCAATAATCACGATAAACCAAAGTATTATTCAAAATTAGTTATTTAGTATTGAATGTGTTTCAATTAGAGTCCATAAATGTGTATAATGTAAAAATTCAGTTCTAAAAAGAGTTCTTCTAAAAAGGAGAAAGTTCAGTTCTAAAAAAAGCTTATAAAATGAGTCTCTTTACCCTTTTTAATCTTCTACCATACCTAGAAGTTGGTTCATCAAGTTCAGCTTTATCATGAGAATCACTTTTAGGTGTGCAGGAATCATCACAAGGAAAGTTATTTTCTCGTGTTTCACAGGTTGTAACAGTTCTTTTTGAGATTCACTAATTTCTAAAGGATACAGCCTCAACGTTGGACGTAGGACTTCTCCACCTTTGGTTTTCAGTTTCACAAGTCTGATATGTCCATCGGGCGATTTGAAGATTTCGATGACTTTACCTAATGGCCAGTCCATTCTTTTTACGTTGTCAGAGGATATCAAGACAACTTCACCTAATTCGATGGATGGTGAGATTCGTGTCTTTTTCTCATATTGTCTCAACTGTCCCAAATATTCTAAGCGAAAACGTTTTCTCAAGTCACTTCGAATTTTTTGTCGATAAATAAATCTTCTATTCAGGGCTTTGGAGTCCAGAAGATATAATTCAGGTGTACCGATTTCTTTAACTTCCTGCAAAAACATACAAGGCGTGAGAGGTTCTAGATCATTAGGATCATCACTTATATAAGTGAGTGGTCGACTATTGATGACACTTTCACAGTCACACAAGATGGTAGTCAGTTCTTCGAAGTTGAGGGACGTCTGACAGAGAACTTTACGTAGTATTCACTTGACCATCCCGATCAAGCGTTCCCAAAACCCACCCCACCAGGGAGCAGACGGAGGGATGAATTTCCAGTCTATCTTGTTGACTGTACTGTATTGAGCTATCTTACTCCAATTGATCTTTTTGATTAGGTTGTTTGCACCTACGAAGTTTGTGCCATTATCTGAATATACAATCGTGGGTCTTCCTCGACGAGCCACAAATCTGCTGAACGATTCAAGAAAACTTTCTGTTGATAGTGAAGTGGTCAGCTCGAGATGTATGGCTCGATATACTGCACAGGTATAGATGACAATCCAGGACTTCTGATTATTCTTTAAATAAAGAGGACCGGCGAAATCTACTCCTGTAATTTCGAAGACAGAAGCAGCTCTGAGACGGTCAACTGGCAATGGAGCTGTTGGAGTTTCTATTGGTCGTGCGTCAAATCTCTTGCAAGTAACACAGTTCTTGACAACTTTAAGGACAGTCTTTCTGTATTTCAGAATCCAGAATTCTTCTCTGAGGTTGCTCATCACTATTTGAACACCTGCATGGCCTAGAGAACAGTGTTTCCAGTGAACAAGTTTTTCAACTAACGAATGTTCACTGGGTAACACGATAGGAAATTTAAAGTTCTTTAAATCTTCCTTTAATGAGAGTCTTGTCTTAATTCGCAAAAGTCCATATTGATCTTCTAATAACTGGAATTTTTGTAGACGCTTATCTTGAGGTCCAGTGAATGATTCTTGTTGTACTAACTTTAACAATGAAAGTTCTGCTAGGTTCCTTTCTTCCAATGTTATGCTTCCTAATTTTCTATTGTTCTTTTCTACCTTACAGTTATTGAAAAATCTGTAAATCCAGGACATAACTAGAAAAAGTTTAGGATAAGAAGAGAAAATGTCGTAAATTTTAGACTCCTTTACTGTATTCGTAATGCTAACAATTGTTTTACGTTTTTCACCATTTATAATATTTTCATCTGGAAAAATATTTGTTTTTGGGCCAATTTTCAGGGGATTCTTTTAACCAAGGAGGTCCTAACCACCAGTTGGATTTGGCTAGGTCTTTAAAATCACAACCTCTAGATGGTAAATCTGCTGGGTTCATTTGTCCGGATATATGATTCCAATCGTCTGGGTTGCTCAAAAGACGAATTTCTTTCACACGATTGAAAACAAATGTAGCCCAGTTTTCGTTCTTTTTAATCCAGTAAAGTGCGTTACTAGAATCAGACCAATATCGTGTTGCAACGTCTTCTAATCCCAAGCTCTCTTTCACGGATTGACATAGTCGAGCACCTATATTACAGGCCAACAGTTCAAGTCTAGATATCGTAATTGATTTAAGTGGGGCGACTCTTGATCTAGCTTGTATCAAATTACAATGAACTGAATCGTCACTTTCACTCCTGAGAAAAATACACGTAGCGTACGATTTCTCCGAAGCATCGCAAAATACATGCAAAGTTATATTTCTAAGTTCTTCATTTTTATCTAGACTTCTAGGAATATAAATATCATTTAAAAATTTCAGTTGATTTTTCCACTTCAAAAATTTATTTGCTATGTAAGATGGCAATTCAGTATCCCAATTTATTTTTAATTTCCAGCATTCCTGTAGTAGAAGTTTTGGCAGTAATGTGGACGGACAGGTAAATCCAATTGGGTCAAATATTTTATGCACAATCGATAAAATGATTCTTTTTGTTAAAGGTTTATCTTCTATGGTGGAATCTAAATCTCGTAAGTCTTTTAGTATTCTGGCTTTTAGTATTTCTTAGAGAGAGTCACTTTAGAGAGTCACTTTTTATTTTCCATTTTAAGCCTAACACTGAAACGGATTTCTCTTCTATTAAATCAGATTCTTCAAAAGGGGTATGCTCCCACCCTCGCAAATTAAATTTTGCTGGGCCAAGTATTTCCTGTGACTCTTCAATGAACTTTACCAGTTCTTCTTTACTGTCCACACTATGGACACAATTGTCCACATAAAATGATTTCAGAAGTTTTAGGGCTGTTTCTTTGTAGACAGGGGGAGCATTTTTCAAATGAAATTCAAGAGTGGCTCCTAGTAAAAAAGGGCTTGAGGTTATTCCAAAAACAACTCTCCTATGCTGAAAGATTCTTAACTGCTCTTTTTTCCCTTCCTGCCACCACAAAAATTTTAAATAAGACCTATACTGTTCATGGAGCTCAATCTGCAAAAATGCCTTTTCAATATCGGCAATAACTCCGTATTTTCCCAATCTGAATCTATTTAGGAGAGAGGGAATTAGCTCTACCAAATTGGGCCCCTTTTCTAAACAATCATTAATTGATGGTGAATTTTTATCTATGGCAGAACCATCGAAGACTGGCCTAATCTTTGTCGTAGAGTTTTCTTTAAAAACAGGACGGTGAGGTAAATAATGTTCTGGTTCTGTGCTAGATACTTCCTCAATAATACCCTCATCTAACCAGTCATCAAAAATGGTTTCATATTCTTTAATTTTCCCCAATTTGTTAAGAGATTTAATACAATTAACAAGTCTCTTTTCGGAAATGTCCTTACAATTCGTTAATGGGGGATGACCCTCCACCCAAGGCAAACGCACTTGATACCTCCCTTCTTTGTTTCTACTAACAGTTTGGGAAAAATGTTCTTTAGCCGCTAATTCTATTTCTTCGCGAGTTTTATTTTGTCTCGATTCACAAATTCCAAGTGTATTTAATCGCCATAAATCAGAAATGTTTACGTCATTGACGTGACAAGATAGAACAGTATTTGTGCTATCATGTTTTTCTATTTCATTCGTCTTTCCCATCAACGTCCAACCTAACTTAGTTCCTACACATACTAACCCTGAACTAAGCTCCTCTACTCTCCCAGTTAACAGCGTACCCGCAACATCTGCCCCAATTAGCAAATGAATCTCTAAAGGGAATGATTTACACAGTAATTGATCATCAGAAGTATGCGATACATCAGTTAAAAATATCTTCTTAGATTTAAGATCTTTTACATAGGGGAACAAATTTATTCTCGAAATATTGGAACAAATTGTTTCCTGATCTAACAGTTCAAAATTACAATGGTAACTGTTATCTACATTGCTTAAATGAACCAAATATTTTTTATGGCTCTCAGGTTTTTCTAAACCCCCAAATAAAGAATGTAAAATAGATTCCTCATTAATTACTTCATATTCCATACTTTCTGCTGCATATTTTTACATGTATGACCTTTCTGACCCGCTGTCAATTAATACACGAATGTTCCTAGTTTTATCCTTTCCGCGAATTTTAACCACTAATGTTTGTAAATAGACTTGCCGCATGCATGTTTTATTAGTTAAAGAACTCTCCGCAACAATTTTATCTTCCGAATTCCTTTCCTTATTTTCATTTTCCGAAAACTCATCATTACCTTTACACATTATAGGCAAATGATTCCCTTTATATATTGAACAATTAAATGTATGCTTACAAAAACGCGCGATATGTCTAGGTTTAGATTTTAAACATCGGAAACAGACTCCGCGATTTAAAAGTATTTCCTTCTTTTTCTCGAATGTTAAACTCTTCGCGAACCTACAATCCTCTTGGTTTAAATGCGACTTATCGCAAAAAGCACATTCCTTATACTTCGATTCAGCCGAATAAGTGTTTCGTCTAGTAGAGTTGTTAATTAAATCAGTGGCTGATGGTCTGGACCTTGGATTATTTTCTCGCGAATGACTAATAGGTTTTTTGTTATGGTTATCCAAGTCGAAAGAGGAACGCGCAATAACTAATTTCTGTTCGGATTCTATTTCTTGTTTAAGAAAATTTAACAAATGTGCTAGCCTATCATTTCCTGTAGATTCTGCAGTTAATTCGCGTTGAGTGCGCTCATAAATTCTTAGCAGATCAGGGGGGAGGCAGGATTCTAATAGAGGAAAAAGCAAAATAGCAGAAAAATCCTCTTTAGCTACTCCTAACGTTTTCAGCGACCTTAATTGGCCCTCTAAAGTATCATAAAGTTTCACTAGTGAATACTTTTGGCCTTGAGGGTTAGCGTTATTTATTACAACTGAAAGTAACTCTCTAACGTAGACTTCTATCAACAAATCGTCTCTACCAAAACGCTGCTTAAGAGCTGTTATGGCTTCATCGTAATTTCTACCAGATGGGGGAAAAGATTCAACAAGCATTCTGGCCGGCGATGTTTTTACTGTCGCTTGCAGTAGGTATTGAAATTTGTCATCATCCACTATTTCGGGGTCTTCGTGGATTTTTTTAAATTGTCCCCACCATGGTAGAAATTCCTTTAAGTTGCCATTAAACTGGCTTAATACAATTTCTGGTAACTTTATTTTTCTATTACCATTTGTGCCATTGTTGGAAGTGTCCTTCGTTATATTTTCTTCTCGTTTTGGTTTTTCAAGTAAATTCAAACGCCTTTCTAGTTTCGTTTTTGTTTCCAAATATTTCTCTTCATAATCTATGATAGCTACGTATTCTCTATCAAACGTTTGTTGTGTACATGTTTTATCCTCTTGCATAATATTTAAAATTTTAGAATCTAAATTTTTAAGGTCTTTGTATTTTTGTTCTATAAGAACAATCTGTGCCGCAAGAATATCTGTATCCTCAATTTTTTTCTCTAGTAATTCTGATGCTTTACTCAGCACTCTCGTAAGAGCTGTCCTTAAAGGAGCTCTTAACTTTTTAATGGCGTCTATATCCATCTCAAATTAGAAAATTACGCAAGTATGTTTGCGAAAATTTTTCCATCTTATAAATGCACTCTCAATCTCAAATAAGAATATCAAGGCACGGGATGCCAGATTTTGAGTTTCTAATCCAAAATCAATAAAATAAAAGGTAAATAATCTCTTACCTTTGCTGCCGCGGGTTCATCGATAAAAACATCTCTGTAAATATGGTTTGAAGAAAAAGAGTGCAGTTTCGGTGTAATCCTTTTTTATTTCTTCTAGGACACAGACATAATATGATAATGAATGATATTTACATGCACTATTTACAACGCGCTTATATGATCATTAATTTGGCCAATCTCCGACGTTTAACAATGCGTCGGTCTCGTACAAAATCTCTTAAGCATCTGAAGATCTGGCGGAAGGAATATCTACTGACGTCAGCAGAGCGCGTGGGCGCCAAGGTTATAACATATGAATCTGCTGACTAAGTTTTCCAACACATATATCGTTTTCAAAATAGATGTGCTTTAGTGTAGAAAAATATGGCAGCCTTTAATTGACTTTCGTTTCATACTTGTATGATTTGGAATATGCATATTAATACCTAAAATCAGCATTTGTTAATTGTTTATATTAATATTTTTAACTAAGCAGAATTTTATATTATGCAAATTCATTTAGGGTATATCAAAACATAAAAACATTAAATTGTCGCATTTTACCTTTGCAATGACTTTTACATGTAGCAACATATTGACTTCAGATTAAATTAAAGGATAATTTCATATCTGGCAAAATAACGCCATCACATTAAATTGTAGAATAATAAAATTCCAATGAAATCATTTTCTATATAGAGAGATTCTCTATTCAATGAAGCTGTTTCAAACTTTATACTTTAAAAAATACAGAAATTTATTGAAATTTGATCAAATACTAATTCAGTATTTGAAACGTTTTCCGATTTTCCTTTTAAATCCGATTAATTATGTCTAATTCAGATATGCCATTGGATTTAATAGTTCAATACATTCTCGATATTTCTCGCTTCCTGACTTTTATCAGGACAAGAACCCGGAAATAAAAAGCCCTAAAAAGTTTATTCAAGCCTTAAATCACAGTTTTATTTGCATAATGTTAATATGGAGCGAAAGAGTTTTTCTTATACATCCTTCGTAACTTCTTATAACCTTCCAATTATGTTAGCTAAAAAAGAACAGGGAAAAAGAAAAAATAATCAAAATTCGCCGTATGTAATAAGTCAGGGATTCTTTTTGACTTATTTCTCAGTTAATCCTATCTCAGTTATTTTTTTCGTACTACCGTGTCCCCCCGCCCTTCTTTCTTTCTTATTTCAGAAAGAAAAAACTGAGTATTTTTATACTTTCTTTTTGGTATAAATGCTACTTTGATACAAATTTAATGAAATAGAGAAATATTTGAAATTGGATTCCTAAATCTAAACTAACATGCATTTCAAGTTTGTTTAAAATTAGATTTTAATTGATCAAAGGCATATTTAAAAGGAATAATTCAACAGAGAAAGTCTATTTGACTTTTGTAATAATATTTTTGTTTTCATTTTTTTAACTTTCAAAATTTTTCTCCGTTATTTTTTCATAAAATCAATAAGAAATGAACATGAAGAAATTAATTAATTTTTTTAACCAATGAAGCAATACTGCATAGGACAAAAAATTGGGAAAATAAATTAGGTAAAAAAGCTTATTTGTAGTTTTTTTCTTAGATGTTTCGCTGAAAAATTCTAAACTCATGCTTAATTTGTGCTTAATTAAAAAAAATCTGAAAGACTATCATCCTCATTCTCCAAATAATATTTTTTAAAAGTTGCTAACTCTAGGTCAGAAATATATGAAGGTCAACTAGGTCAGATGCCTATGAAGAGGTAGGTCTTGCCAACATGCCATCTTCGCATACACTCACACTTTTTTCTTTTTTGTTGTAACAGTTGAGGAAAATATAGCAAAAAATGTTTAATCGAGTTTCATTAAAATAATCTTAAATTACATCTTTATTGCCTTCATTTTTTGAAGTTATTAGATTTCTACACCTCACATATTTCACAAAATAAATCTTTTTGATCTAGGTGATATATAACGAGTTAATGAAACACTTTTTGCCTAAACGAACAACATTTCCTGAAGCAAGGTAAAACTGTGTTGTTGAACTTTTACTGATTTTATCTGGAAGATTTATAGTTCCTAAAATGTTCAGTTATCAACAACAAAATGACAGCTCATTAAATTTTTTCCAGAAAAGCAATTTTAGCAATTAATGATTTGGAAAAAAAATATTATTTTAAAATAGAAGAGATTGTTTCCTCTCAGAATGATCGAAGACACTAATCAAAATTTATCTAATTTTGTACTAAAAGGTTCGATTAATTAAAGAGATTTCGTTAAAATGCTTGTGTATGTTAATTATATCTGATCAAAACATGCCACTATTAAAAGACATATTCAACTGCTATTGGTTTAATACGCTACTAATTTTTTAAAAAAACTTTTGCTGTGATCTTTATTTAACATATTACATTTTAGTGTATCATCTAACTCCCTGGTTTTATTAGTGAATATTAAAAAAGGATTAAATAAATATTTATTTATTTCTGATTTCTGATAATTTAATAATAATAAGGAGATAGTGGATAACCCCTTTTAATAATAAAAAAAACAATATGTAGTTGCAAGAAAAAGTAAAAAAGTATGAGTCAACAAGTAACAAAAAATATTTTAATTTGTTATATATATATATATATATATATATATATATATATATATATATATATATATATGTGTGTGTGTGTGTAT